>WEIU01012890.1:479197-673033 GCA_013389925.1 Aegithalos caudatus | reverse complement strand
TTTTTTTTTTTTTTTTAAATAAAAGGAAACCACTGGACTTGGAATTTGTTGGGAGTGACGACTAACCTGACAATTCTTACTGAGTTTTCAGTGACAGTGAAATATAACTATTAATAACCACGTCAACTGTTGTTTTTCAATCCTTTTTTCATGTCCTACCATGGGGAGGACACTAGCAGAAAGGGGAAGGATCAAGAAACTATTTTAATCAAACATTAAAACACTATTGAGAGAGATATGGCTGGCAGTGCTACACTCACAAAGAGATAAAGACACCCTTCTAAAATAAGTAAGATTATTTTGCCCTCCTTCTTTGCTTTGTATCAGTGCTTATCCCATCCTCCACATCGTGTTTGTTAGCCTATAGATTTTGAAAAGATAACATTTGCTTTCTCTCCATATCAAGATCTCAATCCCATTTGCGTTGACATTTTAGCTTTATGAGGGAGAATGCATTATGTAAAGTTTCCATTAGCCTGCAAAATATTAAATTAAGTGTTGAAAACATGAGTTGTTTGTGGTGAGTGAAGCAGAGCAAGCCATGGAGACGATTTGTACTCGTCAAAATTAGATAAAGTTGTTGATTTGGTTTTTTTTAGTTTAGACAGAGAATGTAGCCTACCACTCATTTTCCTTCCTATCTTTTTACCTTTGTTTAGAAAATTAAAGAGACAGAACAAAGGTCAAGTTCTTAGTAACACAAGTGAAAGCATAACTGTAATTTGTAGTTGGAAATACTGTGAGTAGCATTTGTGGCCATACGTTCCTTTGGCAAGATGTTACATTCTCCTTGAACATATAATTATGTATCATTGCTTAATAAGGAGAGAACTTCTTAGTCAAACATTTCTCTGTACTCCTAAGCTTACAAACTGCATATTGTAGTAGAATGTTTTGGAAAGTATCAGAAGATTCAACTGCTGCATTTTTTTCCCTGATGGGAGATAACACTGCTACAGTACTAACTGTAGTCTAAAATGGGTAAAAGTGTAATATGCAGTGGTGTATTTTTGCATAAGTAGTACAGGAATATAAATGAAATCTGTCTCAACATGCACTCATGATAACATTCTTCCAGTTTGTTTACAAAATGAAAGAATATCTGTCTCTGGTAGAGAGTTCTATGTTTAAAGCAGTGTCTCACTATCCTTTGAAGTGTTAAATCTTCCTGGGTTTCATTTTTTTTGGCACAGGAGTAGTGGATGTTTAAGAAGCCAACAACATTAGCTTGCACAGGAGCATTCCTGTCTTATTTTTGTTTCTAGGTCTGTTTCCTGTGCTGGGGGAAGGGCAGTGAGAGCACAGCTGCTCCCAAAGTTCAAGATGAAGCTGGCTTCTTCAGTGTGTTTTAAGCCTTGGTCACAGTTTCTTACTGGAAGCCTTTAAATGAGATTTGTCTGATCTGCAGTTGTGCTTTTATAGGCATGAAATCTCCCTCCTTCCCCCCTCTCTTCCCTGACCCTCATCCCGGTCCCCAGCAACAAAACCCACTCACTAATAAAACAAAACTCTGGATTATCTGCAACATAAAGTCGAAGAGGACCCTCAAAAGCAGAGCATTTTGATGTTTCTGAGTTCAGCATCAGTTTGACAGAGCAATTGATCAATATTTGTTCTGAGAATTTTTTCTTCCCTCATTTTTAAAACATTGGTGCCAGCTAGCACAAAAGATTGGCTACTTTGGATATCAAAGCTGCTCCATTTGAACCTTTATTTCTCAGATAAGCTGAAACATCACAGAGAATAGGAGATGAATTTTCTGCCTATTTTTATGGTACCACCAGTAATTCAAATGGAAAAAGTAACAACCTATTCTTCTCTTACATTGCCTTATACATATTGTGAACAAAGTCTTCTATCTGAATTTTGACATATATTCATTGAGCAGAAACAATTTGAGCTTTTTGTAGTTCTACAAACATATTGAAGCACCTCTTTCTTGCATTTGTCCAGTTACCATTTTTATTGTGTTATGTTGCAATCGTATGAAGGAATAAACCAAGCCTGCAGTGGGAAGAATGTAATTGTTGCTGTTGCTCTCTTTTCATGCAGTGGTAGGGCTTTCTTTTGGGGTAACTTTGCTTATATGCACTGCTTAGGTAAGAAAAAAAATCATATATTGTTGGTTGTATTTGAGGTTCCTGCTTGTGAGCAGATTGATGGTTGTGTGTTTTGTTTAAAACGCAGAGACTAACATGGAAAAAAAAATTGTTGCCTCCCAGAGGCACATAATCTGGGACAGCAGGTACTTGGATGGAAGTCCAGTTTTCAGCATGGCTGTTTCAAAGTCTGAAGATAGTTTAATCCAAACAGATCTGAGAAAGAAGTTGATGTTGGACTCTCACTGTTGGTTTGTAGAAGTGCTGGCAGATCAAGAGGACAGGAGAAACTTGGCAGAGCACCAGCATAGGAGACTGGATAACTGAGGTAGTTACCACCCCAGATTATGATCCAGGTGAAATGATGGAGTAACTGATGTAGGGCTTGGTAAATAAAGGACAGAGGAGAATCACAGGATATTGTCAGCATGAGTTTGTTAAAAATAGGCCCTGTAGCACTTCTAATTTTGCTATATTTTTGAGCTGCTAATCTACATTGGGCTGTTGACAAGGAAGAAGTGTAAAAATACATATTTTCCATACGTTTACTCCCTTGGTGCTCTTTGGCATTTTTGTGAAGAGTCGAGAATGATGCATGGTGAGAAGGACACGCAGTAGGTGAATTAGACCTAAGGGAAGATTTTGGTGGTCCTTGAGTATCTGTGTGTACCAATGGGCTGCCAGTCCTGCACACCTGAACATTTTTATCAGCCCACATAAAAGTAATCACTTAAGAAGTTTATAGAATACTCAAAGATTAAGAAAATAATAATGAATAGTGCAAATGGATGAGTGATGGTGCTTGTCAAACTGGGCATAACAAGATCTTTGCTTTAACACAGCAAATGTATGTGAAGGGGCAAGGACACAGAGCTTCTTTGAGAGCAGGAGACTCCATCCTGTGTAGAACATCTTTGGCTGAAGGGCTGACAGGAGCTCTGGGTATGGAAGATAAAAGGTGTGGGAATGGGAAGGGAGATGCTACTCTGGCTCTGGGAGGTCTAAGACTGGATTGTTTTCTCTGCTTCTAGTGACTACAAATAAAGGAGAAAATAGATGAAGGTTCAAAGAAGAGTTGCAAGATTAAAGGGTGGAAATAAGCTTTAAGTAAAAAGGTTCTTTGAGTTTAAGATATTGAGTTTAACAAAAAGCTAAAATGTATTCATTTTGAGACTTTGTAATGTGTTAATCTCTGAACTTCTGTGTTTATTTCTAACTGGGAGCATAATGGAGCCCCTCTATCCTGATTCCAGTTCTGTCATGTCTTGACAGTTTTAAAAGCTTCACAAATTTTTTGTATAATAAGGGCTTAAGAGTGTTCAGTGAAGTAGTTAAATATAATTACCTGGTTTTATAGATGGAGAAACTGGAATAAAGTCACATGTTTTAGTTCTGCCTTTTATAGAGTAAAAATATGGGATAAAAATCTAGGCCTAGATTTTTTATGGAGTACATTTACAGAAATCTCAAGGTAGGGCTATTTTGTAATTGTATTGTCCATTGCAATGGTTCTGTGAACTTGCCAAATACAGGATAATGAAATTTTTTTAAAAGAATTTACATTTGTTACCTGAGCTCTGATCTTGAGGAATTTAGTACCTGCAATCCTAAGACTGAAATTCAGTGGAAACGAAGGGGGAAAGTTTGGGGATTTAGTAATTCTCTTACAATGGCAAAAAGGAAACAGTAGCATAATGAATAATATATTAAATACTTTATTTAATAATCCAGTGAAACACAAGCATATTCATTTAAGGGCTACTCAGAAAAATCAAATCGGTGAGACTGGTGTGAACCGTAACACATTCTTGAAAAAGACTGAAATCAAGAAATGTGTGATGGAGTGAAACATACTGGAAATAGATTCAAGGAAGAGCAAGTAGTCTTGCTCTTCACTTTTAAAAATGCATCAACTTACTTATGGAATAATTTTATTACCCTATGTATGTATATAGAAATACATATGTATGTATATATATGTGTGTGTTATTTCTGTGAAAATTAAAATTTTTTTTCTGTATTAAGAAGTGCCATATGCTGATGCTGGAGAAAACTTTTAGTTCCATTTCTTACCATTAAAATATATATTAAAGAAGAAGTAATACAACCTCTAAAATTATTATTGTATATTTTGCATAAATGTTCATTATGCACTGTCTTTTCCTATATTAGTAGCAGGAGGCAAGTAGTGAACTAAATAATGAATACACTATACAATATAGTGTTTTCCAGCAAAGTGCTTATAGTTACACAAAGGAGGAAAAACATAAAAGCAATACAAAAATGTGGAGGAGATAAAAAACTGAAACCAAAGGAACAGAGCATTGAAATAGGATCTGAAAGTTCTCTGCTTCTAGTTTTCATATTAATATATAAATAAATATACATATGCACCTAAACAGAGTTTGACTAATTTTTCTCAATTTGAATTTTCTCAAGGATGGCTGCATACTGCTATCCTATATCAAATGAATTATTTTTCAGGTATAAACTTGTCAGCAGATGTTCCAAGGTTCTAGTCTGCTTCCACCCTCATGATACGATGGGGTGTGGTGCTTCAAAACTTGGCTGCTCTATAGCTGGGAAGAGTGATTCAGCTTTAATTAGGTCAGTATTTTAATGTCAAAACCCTCAAGCCTTCCACTGTCCCAATAGATGAGTGACAAAAAATTGAACCCAAAAATCTCAGTGCTGTGTGTGTATACATGAACTCTTAGAACTTCAGTGCTGTGAGAGCTGTAAAACCAGAATTGTTTATGCTACCAGCAAACACCAGGTCCTGCCTTCAGCCTGTTCTGAACTCTTAATAACCAAGCAAAAATGTTCCAACTGGATTATGAATGGTGGTAGTCTGGCAAATTACAGGAATATTGAGATTGTGTGTTTATAGAAAGTGTTGGGCAGGTGTTTGGAGTCAGTGCTGAAGGGCTCAGCCCTGCAGGCAGACACAGAAACTGTGGCTGCTTAAAGCTGAACTGTCTCAGCTACCATGTCACATTTGTGTCATTGCTCAGAGCCTTTTTAGCTTGTCCCAGGTGAAACAGGGCTCCACTTTTCTTCTCTCATCGTTGGTACTTTAGGGAACAAATACAAAATGTGAACTGTGCATTAATGTTGTTGTCTGATGTGATCAGCAGGGAAGATTTTCCTCACACGTGTTCTCACGTATAGATGGGTGGATGATCACGTGTGTGTTTTTAGGACTTAGCTGAATTATTCTCAACATTGGGCATTTGTCACTACAGACAGTGTTCATTAGTTTTGCAGTTAATAGAGGTGGAACATGTAAATACATCTGTAGCTGTGGTTGCACAAGTCTGTTCTAAAATGCCATATTCAGTTGTGTAATGCTTCTACTTAATATGACTTCTTTTTTTTCCGCTCAGAAGTGTTTTATTACACCTGAACAATATAAGCAAAAGCCCCACAATTTTTTTAATTGAATGTTACCAGAAAGGTTCCTTAGAGTCTATATCATTATTTGAAGGGTAGGGGAGGGAAACAAAAAAATCCAGAAAAAAAATCAGCATTTTCTCCATCTTTTTTTTTTTTGTGTGTGTGTTCTCAGATCCCAGAGTTTTGTGTGTAAATAATACATTTGGTGATGTATTTATTTTGAAACAGAATTTCTCACATGCAGGTATATTTTAATGTTGGCAGCTGTGTTTCTCTCCCACCTCAGTTCAGCACTAACCTGTCTCTTTCAGTCTGTATCCTTCTGGGAAATGTGTACCGGGGTGAAGGGAGAGCGACATTCTCAACCCGCCTGTAATTTATAGCAGTATATGAAGAAAATTGTAAGATCCAATGATACTGCATCCTATGTAATTATTGTTGTCCTTCCTCTTGGCATAACTTCCCTTCCATTTTTCCTCTTGGTGTTTTCTGGGTCACAATTCAGGTGTTAGTCTAATTCTACCTGTCATCTGGCTATCCTCACTGATAAAATGAATCCTATCTTTAACCATGCTGATTGAAGACTCTGTCTGAAATTTCAATGTGCTTGGATTAAATTATTTTTATAAGAACATGCAGTGACAGAACAAGGAGGAACAGGTTCAAATTGGAAGAGTGTAGGTTTAGATTAGATATTAGGCAAAAATTCTTTTCTGTGAGGGTGATGAGACATGGGAGCAAGTGGCCCAGGGACGTTGTGGTGGATTTCCCATCCCTGGAGGTCTTCAAGGCCATGCTGGATGGGGCTCTGAGCAACCTGGTCTATTGGAAGGTGTCCATGCCTGTGGCTGGGGGCTGGGAGATGTACTTCAAGGTCCCTTTCCAACCCAAACCATCCTATGAGCTGGGATGGGGCCAAGGATTGTAATACTCTGTCCCCACCCTATATTTTAAAATGGAATGTTTCAGTCAGACACCAACAATGTGGAATGCTAACCTTTTATGCTGTTTTTTGTTTTTTTCTTTTATTAATATGAATTGAAATGTAAAGACGATATTTTAAAATTCAGTACTAAAAAGGAAGCAACCAAAAAGCTTCATTTTCAATCAAGTTAGCAGTCTCAGTTGTCATGTTGATTACTTTGTTTGGACTGTTTCTGCAATATTAAGCAGTATTGTACTAATTTAAAGGAGATTATTAAAAATATAATATGTTTTTTAACATAAATTTCAACTTGATTTCCATTGTACATCTTTGTACATCTTTATTTCTGTATTTCTTCCATCACAATTCTGCAGGATATGTTCCAAAATCTCGTTAGCCTATGTATTTCTGGAAAATGTTCTTCCATCAAATTTTCTGATCAGACGTACTTACAGTTCTTTTAGAAACAAAATGATTTTTCATTTTATGGACATTTGAATAACTACTTTGCATTCATACCAGGAATAATAATAATAAAAGAAATATTCCTGACAGCGAAAGATACCACACACTATCCATCTTTTTCCATTATGGAGATACCATAGAATGTCTTGGTGTGTTTATGAATGGTATAGATAAGTGTTCACAAAAAATATAAAGCTGCCCTGCAATTTCCGTGTGTTCCACATGTTAAAGTGCATTATAGAGAGAAATAGAGTTTGGTGTTATGTGATTGGCTTTCACAAAGCTGTGGATCTTACTGCTGTGGGCAGCTCCTTAAAATCTGACTTCTGATTTTATTTGTCTCATGCACTCTATTCTCTGTGTCCAATGGATTGAACAGTATGAATTTTGGAAGTGGTTTTGGGCCATTCTGCCTTGCTGGTTTATAGGTGTTGTATCAGGATTCACTTGGAAAATTATTTCTGCTTTTTCACAGATTTGTCAGCTCCTTCTGGCAGGTGCTCCTGTTAAAGAACAGTGTGTAAAGTTCATTTACAACAGAACTTGCTAAAAAATAACGTGGCGTGGCAATGGTAAAGCATTTTGAGCTGCTGATTGCTAATTTTGTGTCTCCTAAGTCCAAAATAAAGTCTCTCCCTTACTCCAGAATACACCAGTGCTTTACAACTGAATATAAAGTAATATCCTGTAATGTACTGGCTGATTCCTCAAAATGTCATTTGACTTAATAGCATAAAAATGTATATGATCATACCAGTATGTAAAAGTTTCATAGTTATGACATGCAAAGCTCATTTTTGAATTTGGAGGTATTAGTAAGTTGCTTAACACAGGCCGCCAGAGCCTGGCTATTACAGAAACCTAAAGATTGCTGTACTCAAGATCCATTCATCACAAAATGGGGAATAACATGCCTTACATTCATCCCTGCAAAGCAGTGATAATAAGGGCTGAAGTGAAGTGCTTTTAGCACAGTGGCATCCTCTGAGTGCTGAAGAAAACTGTCACTGGCAGAACAGGTTGAAGTGCTCATGAAGAACTTGATCTTTCCAGTCTTTGGATTTACCTGTAAAAAGACTGCTTACTGTTTGTGGTCGTGTGCACATATGTGGGAGATCCTTTTGCCTTTTTTCTGCAGTTCTTTCACAAATGGTATTTTGAATGAAGTTGTACTACCACACAAAAAACAAAATATGCTTGTATTAAGTTGTTTTCCATCCGTGAATACAGAAATGAGTTGAGTAGAATGTTTAACTCACTAAAACATGCATGGACATTTGTATTATCCTCTTGGTGAACTATCAGGCATTGCTTCTTTGCAGAAGCTGGCAGAATTGCTGTAATTCCAGATTCTTCAGGCTTCCTGTTAATTTTGGTCATTCCTAGATATGGAGGAAGAGCAGTGAAGGTGCCTCTCTGATTTAGCTGTTATGTCACGTTAGCTATTATGTCACGTTTGTTCACTGACTAAAAGGAGAACAGCTGATCTAAGCCATTTCAGAAAATGGTGCTCTTAGTCTTTCTGTCATAGAAAAAATAACTATCTTCACTTCTGCTCCATTCTTCTCTCCCCATCTGATCCCTGCTTCTACAGGCGTGATTGCAGGTCTAGGAGGGTAAATAAAGCCTTGGACCTGTGTTATGCCTCGCCTCATCTTTTACATCTAGAAAGGAGAAGTTCGCCTTACTTCATCTGTTCTTGATGGGAAAAAAAGAGGGCTTGGGTAGACTTTGCTATAGCACAAGGAACATAAATGGTCTGAAGGGCAGGAGCTGCAATTACCTGACAGTCTGAGCTTCAGGCAGCTGTAAGGCTGGCAAAACAGATACCTAGGGAGAAATTTGGAGTTACAGGGAGCTCTGCTGCACTTCTGGGTAGCCAGGGTGCAGCTGCAGCAGGAAGCAAGGTTCCTGCACTCTGTAAAATGGCAGCCCTGAAGCTGCTCCGAGTGGTACAGATGCACAGGAAGAGTTTGGAAGTCAAAGGGGACTAGAAGAAAACTGAGTGCATTCCTACAAAAAAAGGCTAATTTTTGAGTAAGTTATTTCTGGTCTCTGAATAGAGTTAGTGCTACAAGGGAAAGATTGTGCAAATACTTAATGATAAGTAAGTGGTTCAGTGTTTTAACAAACACAATTTTTTAATGTATGGTTGGTTTGCTCATTGCTGATGAGAATTGTGTTTATCTTTGGTTAAGGTAGAAAAGATACTAGATTTGCTTAGGTGACATCATTGTGGTGTGATCACTCGGTTGTATTTTTGGTTAAGATGGGAACACATCACAGTTGCAGTGGGGTTTTCAGTTCTGGGCAAACCAGGATAAAAACAAGTGATGATTTAGGAAAGCCTGGGGAAAAAAATGGCCAATACTATTTGTGTCTTGGTCTTTGAAAATCTATGAAAGATTTTTTTTTTTTTTTTTTTTAAACAGTGAAAAACAGTGCACAGTAAATACTNTTTTTTTTTTTTTTGTTAAAGAAAAGCCTTTCAGTAGCAGGAATCCAGAACATTTACTGGAAATTTTATGCACATTTTTAAAAATAAATACTCTATAACAGTGTTACCTAAATTTCTAGGCATTGGCATTGACTATTTTGGCCAAATACATTTAAATTCATACAAGCTGTTGAAGTTTAGAAAATTTGTCAGTTTAATAGAAGTCTCTTATTGATGGAAAATAAGAACATTTGATAAAACAAATCTCGTCTGTAGTTCCAGCCTAATCTTACAGAATTTTGAGGGCCCTTCCAGCTTCTCCCAGTTAGTTTTTCATTTCAAAAGATAGAGTTCCATGAGAGACCATGTATGCAAAAGTCTGTGGAAAAAGGAAATATTTTGGGCCTAAATGATAACAATGAAAACCGGAATAGTGAGGGAAAGGAGGGAAAGGATTTTTGCAGCGGCAAAAATGCAGCAGTGCTAATATCGTAATACATGGATAATGTTCACAAACAACTTAAAAATATTTATATGAGAAAGTGTTTTACAACTGTCAGTGCTATTCTGTAATCTTAACAGTTATGCAAATACTAGAGTGAAAAATAACCCCCCAAATTAGCCCAGTTTTCTTTCCCCGTGTCGAAGGAGCAGGGCCCGAGCCCCGTGGCAGGGGTGTGGAGACTCCAGAGACCTGCAGCGCCTGCCCTGCCTCACGCCTGGAGGTGGCCCTGGGAAGCCGCCTTCCTGTTTCTGGAACGGCAGGAGCCGTGGCCTTGGGAGCTATGGGCTTCCTTAGGACATTGGGCAGCGTGGTTTGTAAGTCCTGCTTAAACGTCAGCTGAAGGGAGTCTGCAAACTGGTATGGCACAATGTGACCACAACTAAATGAGGGATAACTGTCTTAAAAACAAAACTAACACCACAACTTAGAACTGTGTCTGCTGAATGGGGAGCTGTGTTTTGCTAGGGGGTCAGTATTGAACTTCCTAGTTCCAGTAAAATTGGAGGCAGTAAACCCTCCTCCTATCTCTAGAAAATATACAAATCAGATTTTAATAAAAAAATTGGATGATTCACAGAAACTATTTTCCTCCTCTTTTGGAGAACATTTTCAGTTGGTAAGCTCTTGCTGGATGCCAGTTACATTAGCTATTAATTTTCCTTTTTTTGGGTGGATAATTTAGCAACAAGATATCCCAGTGAAAATAAGACAAAAATATAATTGAAAATATCAGTGAAGACATTTCACAGTTATTACAATGATCATTATTATTGCTAAGACCACAAAGGGTTTGGGTTTTCTTCCTTCAATAAGAAGGGCTCTATGAGGTCAGGCAGTTTTGGTAATGCACTTTGTTTCAGAGCTCTGCTCATTCTGTAAAGTTTTTTTTCATGCTGTTGATAGAACAAATTTACAGGTGTGTAGGAATATATGGACAATATAATTTTATTCCCTTGCTACTCTAGAACATAATGCCTCTCACTTCCATAGTTAGAAACTTTTTATCCAGAAAAAAATGCTCTGTCAACTTCCCAGAAGATAAAACAGATGCAGGCCCAGTTGCAGTTCTCTGGTTTGAAGAGAATCCAAAAAGGTTTCTCATACAAACCATTAGTAATCAACATGTTAGGACGATTTAGGAATAATACTTTTGTTTACCAATTTGGATTTGGGCTGCTAGCTGGAAACATTTGGTTGGACAGTCTTCCTCTGCAGCTCCTTAGCTTTCATCTCCATCCTACACTGGGAGCTCTGGTGTGGTGCTGTAGGTGTCTGCCCACAGCTCTCTGGGTGACCCCACCAGCAGCTCCTTGGCTCCCTCTGTAAATCATTTTCCTCTTCAAAAAACTGTGAGAGGAAGCAGTGGAGAGGGTCAGCCTTCCCCCAAAATCCCAAGGCAAAAGGCTGGACTGTGTGTAACAACTCTCACTAATAATGCTTCAGATCTATTATTTATTTTTCTAGGATCTTTTAAGTAAAGTCTAATGTGAATATTTGCTGTACTGTGTTAGTCTGAATTTTGTTGAAAATGGAAGTTCTGTATTTTTGCCAAATGTGCAGTGGATACTTAAAATTTGTTTTTCCCTTCTGCCATTTGAGTGTGTTAGGGAGAATGGGAAGACACAAGTTTATACTTTTCTATAATGTTTTTGGGTCTCAATTTCTTATTGTTTGAGATATGTTTTGGAGAGAATGCAACTTATTTTATTTTTGCTGCAAGCTGTTTTAACTGATTGGTCAGAGATGTTTTTTGTACACACACGAACGCATGTGTACACATGTACATGCATGCATACACATAAACATATAAAAGCACCTTAGACTAAACTCTTTCAAAAACTGTTTTTCTTCTATATTCTCATCCCACTTTGCTTTATAAAATGTAGTAGCTGCAAAGATTTTAACTGATTTTCTGCATTCTCATCAAATACAGTATTTGGCTAAGTGTTAAGGTGTCAGCTTGTCCTATTTCCTCTTCACAGAAGCATTCTTCACACCTGCAGCTTTCTTCTGTTTTTCATACCAGAAATACTTGCATCAGTCTTAAACCTTTGCCAAGTCACTACTGACACGTATTTCTGAAGCTCTTTATTTACAGTGTGGTTCTCTTTCTTGATATGAAATGTCAACATCTGTACTGGACAGGCTAATTTGTTTGAGAAGGTCATGACATCACTTAAAGAAAAGCTAGGCCTTCAGCTGAGAAAAAGGTTTAACATAATCCTTACCTGTTATGATTATGCTGAAAGTAAGCTTGTTGTAATGAAAAAGTATGTCATACTGAATTAAAGATTATCTCTGGTATGGGGAAGAATCTCACCACGTAAAAAATTTGGCACATGTTTTTTTTTTTCTGTCTTTTGAGACAGAAATAAATATTGCAATAAACACACGACTGTTGCTTCAAATAATAAATTGAGGTAGTTGAGTAGGAGTGCATTAACTCTTTATGTGACACATTTACATTTCAGTAGGTCTGTTAATGCTGTTGCAGTTCTTGGCCTTTTAAATATATGATAAATGATACTTATATTTAGTGCTGCTTTATATCACCTGATCATACTGAAATCAGTTTTATGCAAAGAAACTCATAAATGGGTTTTCCACTTGAAGAGTAGTTGAAGAAGCTGTCCAATACAGAGGTGCTTGTTTTGGTCTGGCAAAGCTCATGGACCACATAGTGCTGTCCTCTGGTGTGCTGCAGTGCTGAGCTTGTAATACTGCATTGCTTGTAATAAAACCATGGTGTTTAGGAGGAGGTAGAAAATGCTGAATATATAATCTTCATTTGTAATTACACCAGACATATCAACATAAACATTTGGGGTTTTACTCTTTTTTGCATGCCTTGATGGTTTCCTCCTTTTGTCCAATAGTTGTTATGGGCCTCTCTTAAATTCCCTTCATGTCCTTGGATCACCAGGATGTATTGACAGGTTTAGATGTTTAGTCTCTTGGGCATTATAGGGTGACAAAATGAGGTAGTAAATATGGTAGCCACTGCAGTCTATTCCTTGTGATGGTTAAGCAAGTTGCAAGAAAAACCTTGAATTTCTGTAATTTGTTGGTAACTGACTTGGATTTTCAGTTTTTGCAGTCTTGCTGTCTGAGTCATGGAGGAATAGTTATTTACACTTCATGTGTGAGAAGTAATGAGGACTGAGGTGAGCTGCTGCCTGTGGAGGCTTAGTGGGAAAAGGGATGCCTGGAGGATGTTTGTTGCCATGGTCTTCAGGCAATGCAAACCAACCTTTTTGGCAACCTCTAACAGCAGTAGAGGTCCAAGATTATCTGACCTTGTTGCTCTCCTAAAAAGAAAAAAAAAAAGCGCAACAGGCTAACAAATATTTTCATTAACAACCGATTTCTATATTACATCTATTTTGCATAATAGTTCCGACACATAAAATATTGTTGTTATTTGATAAGGCAGGGGTGCCTTATTTTGAAGTGCCAGGAATTTGTATCATCATCCCTTGCCAGAAATTAATTTGTGTTCAGAGCAAGTTACACATTTGCTTATTGAATGTTATATAAGATCTCCTTTGAACTCGCTATGTGTGATATTTCTCAGGAGTACTGCAGTGGTGTTACTTTTCAGAATGCACCATCAGACAATGCAAATACTGGCAGTTCTCAAGATCCTAGTTTATGGGAACATAATGTTTTCTGAAATACGTTATTGTAAAAATTATGATCAAGTGATGACAAAAATCAGTAAAGCTAGGGGATTTTCAATGCAGAGACAAGTCTGAAACATCTCTGCTTCATTCTTCCTGTTGTGCACTGGTACCAGATTCTGCTCAAACCTTAGGTTTAGTGTCAGTTCTAATTCTTCTGAATTCATCTGACAGATTTATCTCTGTCAACCACAGGATTTGTATGCCATCTCATACTGTAGTTTCTGATGCCTGTACTTAACTGATTTGTTTCCTATCTGCCTCGTTCATCTTTTCATTTTTGGCAAACTGGATTTATCTTGTTTTTATGATTAAATGGAAGGAGTTGCTAAGGAATGAGATCTGGATCCTTTATTACATTTCAGCATTGTTCCTTGGAAACCTGATTATATCTTGCAAATTAGAGTAACATTTCAAAGGTAATAAATCCTGCATAGCTTGTTAAATACCTCATTTTTTACTTATAGATTCTTACTGAAGCAGAATAATATTATTTCAAACTTTGCCAAGTGTGAAGTGTTCTGCTGTTGCTCTGTGTCACTAGTAACTAAGCGTTTGCCATGCTAGAACAGAATTACTTTGTCTCAAAGACTACATTCAGAGTATGATTTTATAACTGTCAGTTAAATAATGGCTTTTTGCTAATAATATTTAAATATTTATTGCTTCTCAAACCGTTGTGATAAAGCAAGGGAAGTACTTTTCTAGACAAATTCAAATCCATGTGTTTTAAGACTCTGTTTATCTTCAATTTTCAACTACACGGCTGATACCTGGCTTTCGCTATTTGATGGGCTGTAAAATTTGGGTCTGTGTCTGATGCATTGAAAATGTGCAGCGTATACATATATTTTGTTACTGCTGGTAATTGGATTAGAATTTTGCCAGTCATATTTGCTTTTAAGAGTTTGTGGTATAGATCCATTTGTATTTATGAAGTGATTTTAATTAGTGTTTCTAACTGGGAAGTGTTCACAGTGTGTGTGTGTTTTCTCCTCCTGTCCTGGCATCTGAATACCTTACAACTTGTGAGCAGCTTTCATTCATAAAGAATTCTTTGGCAGTCTCTGCTCTAAGATGTTTCTTGGCATTCTTCAGTTTTTTCTCTGATGAAAATCTTGTTGCTGGATGACAATGAGACACTAAAAAGGAGACAGTGCAGGGAGCTAATTGACCTAGTATCAGATGCCCTTGGGCAAAATGCATTTTCAGTCATCTGTAGATGAAAACCTTAAAAAGAAGTGTGTTGAGTTTTCTCTTCTAAAAAAATTCCCCCTCCTCCCCACCCCATTGCAGATTTTGGCTTCTTACCATCGATAATGATGCAACCGATCACTTTGGGAAGGTAAATCTATTATGTGATTGTCTCTGGCAGGATTTCAGTGACTGAAAAGGACTGCTTCTTCAGCAAATCAAATTTTCAGTGATGCTTACTTGAAATACATGCTTTTGATGGAAGATGAAAGCAGTGATCAGGAATAATTGCACCTATAGGCAAGGAACAGGAAACCAAAGTGACGGATTAAAGGGTGCGATTAGGAAGCTAGACCAAAATAAATAAGGGTATTTGGGGAGAAAACAGGAATGAAACTATGAGTAAATAGAGCACTTAAACATTTCCTATGAAGGAAATTCCTGCAGTGGTGCAGTGGACCCAGGAGTACTTCCAAGCTGTGAGGTAGAAGCTGGGTTCATATACCTCCTGACCTGTATTAGATGGGAACTTCACAGGCACCAGTTCTTTCACCTTAATTTCCACAGAGGGGCCACCCTTGTGAAAGTGCTGGAGCTTTTGTGAGTGCAGTTGGCCTCCAGCATTATGGCATATGGACAATCACATTCTGCTGCTTGCTTTCAGAAATATGGGAATACTTAATGTAACCTTTCCCTCTGGAGCTGTAGGGAAAACGTGGTTTCTGGCATGCTGGGGCACAGCAGTTGCTGCTGAGCTGCTGCAGTCTCTCCTCTGGGTTTTATTGGTCCAAAGGGAAGCTACTTGTGGTGTAGGAACCAGAATGTCACCCCAGAATAAAACATCCCCATGCTGGGCCAGCACTAGCAAATGGAAAATTGGCGAAGTACAAAGAAGCAAGTACATGAAGAATTAGTTTTGGTCCACTGAGGGATCTAAGATAGGTTGTTCTCTGTACACAAGGAAGCTTGCATGAGTTACCAAACCCAGATCTGACAGAAGCATTTTTACAACTAAATCAAGACTTCCCAGTGTCACGTAGTGAAACTAAAAATTAAAATTGGGAGACATGCTACTTCCTCACTTGTTGGCTTTCTAAAAATAAAAGAAATGTGGTTTTATTACCTTTGTTTTGCAATGTAAACTTCACTCATTTGCATCCATATTTTTCAAATTAGTTGTAGTTCATGATAAGTATCATTCTTTCAAGTATTTTTAAATGAGTGTGAGTGATGTATGGCATTATCCTATCACTGAGGTATACCTGGCTGGAGCAGCAGATGTACCTTGTGGATACAGGCAACAAACTCCTCTTGTGCAGTGTCTTTAGTAATTGTAAGTCATGATGGCCTATGGTTTGCTTTAATTTATAGACGTAGGATGTGTTTCTTAGTCAGGGCCATATGGTGAAAGATTGGTGCCATGGGGGCTCTCTGCTCTGGTTTCCACAGATTTCCATCTCCACTCTGGGAGAAGGCCTGAGTAGGAGAAGTTTGTTAAAGGTGGATGTTCCTGGGCTTTAGCCAGGATCATCTTGCAGGTAGAATAGTTTCCAGCTGCCTATTTGCCTGAAACTGTCCATTACATATTTTATATGTTATAATCTGTCCATTATATGTTATTTGAACTCAGGATGAGGTGGTGTTTCATTTCAGTCCTGGAGGGCTGGCCATTTTGGTGTCCCTCCTTCACTTCAGGGAGGTGGGGTGTGTATATTCTGTAGGCTCTCACTGTTCTCAAATTGCGTGCTGTTGGTCCATTGATAGTTGCTAATTAGAGAAGATAGGTGGAAAAACTGCATGTGTTTGTTTCAGTTCCCAAGATTCCCTGAACCTCGGCATATACTTCATTACCAAAACAATTGAGAGCCTGCACTCAGATTCATGGGATAGTGGCTTTGTGAAGGCTTGTACTAGGAAAAGAAAGAAAAAAGGATTAAATGATTGAAAGAGGAAAACTCATTTCCTCCCCTTCTCCACTATGGGTTCTTTTGGTTTATTTTTATGCCAAGGTCAAGAAAATTACTCTTTTATGGACAATATTTACCTGCAGAAGATGGCTAAATACAAGAATGCACATGCAATATTTATGTTGCTGTGAGGCAAAGTTATGCTCTTAACTTGGCCTGATCTGGAAACAAAAGCTCTTTTGGTCAGAATCACTATTGCTTTTATGAAGTCTATAATGATTATGCTGCAGCCTGTAGTGTTAATGATGTTTACAGTTACCTCATGTTTCCCTTTCCGTTTGGGATTAAACTGGTTCCATGTAAACACATCCCATGTCTTGATCAACAATGTCACTGAAATATGTAAAGCAGTGCTCATTTAATGTATAATGTTAATAATGCCACTTCTTTTTCTATGAAGTTGCCTTTCTTGGTAAACTTTTGGTTCTTAATTCTTGACCATTGTGACTGAATCTGCATTTTCTCTCCAGATACTTTTCTGGTCTGTACTTGTGTTCTGAAGAGCTGCTCAGTAATGAATGGCAATTCTTTCAGTGTTTTGCAGGGCTCAACCACCTGCTGTCAGAGTAGGTCAGAGGATAAACTGTGACTCATTGCAGGAGAGCTCCCCTTAACTGGGGGCCACAGGGAGTGCTAAAGTCAGTGGAGTTATGCAGCAGCTCTGGGGAGGGATTTAGCAAAGACTTCATGCAATACTGACAGAAATGTGTGGAAAGCTGAGCATAAGAACTCATGGGAAATTCTCCATTTCTATTTGCCCAGTAAGGTCTTAACCACGATGCAGGCACCTTCTTTGAGGTGAAGATCACCTTGTTATTTCAAAACTGGTTATACTTTTCTATCTTCCATTTGACTTTTTCAGGCATGGTTAGAGTCTTGACTTTTGTGTTGCAAAGAAGTCGACTCACCGCTTCTTTCCTTCAAACTGCATAGGGTCAACATGACTGTTACAATTGCAAATACTTTCATAAGGGCTGTTTTGACAACATGCAAAAATACTTGCTGCAAAAAATAAAATGGCTGAAGATAGAAAAAAAATATTTAATTTCCTTGAACTTAACAGAATAGACTACTTAGACCCTTGATTTTAGTTTCTGTCTTAACCTTTTTCTAAGCACTTTCCTTGCTTCCTTTGTCTTTGAAAGGAGGGAACTTAAAAGATGAGCATCCAAGGCTGGGAAAAAAGGTATTAAAAATACTGCTCTAAAATATTTAAAGGTTTTGAAAGAAGTAATTTAAGTGGAAAAAACCATCATATCATTGATGCTTGATTTTACTTCAGTGAGTTTCCCTTGAAAAATTCCAGTGTTCTGGGTATGTTGAGATGCATGGCTATCGTGCTGTAATTCGGAGTGGTCTTTCTGGTCTCTCATATTTGCCTTTCCTGATCTTAACAGAGTGTACCCCAAAACAATACACTGACTCATTTTCTTACTCTATTTTGCTACTACAGTGGACTGACCTTGACTCAATATTGGATTGGGTGGAATTGACTCAGAGCAGTGTCTGACTGCTGGCCACTGATACAGATGATGTTTCAGGGAAATTGGAAGTTTCTCCTTTTAAATTCTCCATGGGGGTATCTTGAGTTATTTACCAACATTTTCAGTGAACATAATACCTATAAGAAAGGTTTTACTGTTATTGCATGAAGTCGTAGCTATTTCACATAGCATGGGTTGTTTTATTGTTATATTGATATTTAGGATAATTGGGATGTGAACTTTTATTTAGCATGCTTGATCATCAGGAATGTGTAGAGGTCTTTAAATAAATATTAGTATCTTGCATCATTTTCCTGTTGTGCTAAGTAGATAACATAATCTTTTCAGGCTTTTTTTTTGAAATAATAGATATTTGACTCATATGTCAGGTAGCTGCAAACCAGAAATCTAATCCTGCAAACACCAAAACGCGCAAGAAATTTTCTTCAATAAGGATTTTTACTAACATGGAGATTTCTGAGGTGAACAGTGGTTCACTGCATGTAGTAAGAAATCCTTGGGTGAAACCATTGGCTCTTAGAAGAGTGAAGGTGTCTGACAATTAGCTTTAAAACATCTTTTACCTTTATATAAAGAATTACTTCAGTGAAAGAACTCCCATGTATCTTATCAGAGAAAGTAAGAATTCTCCAAAGTGTTCCTTTTAAAAGCCTTTCTCAGAGGTCTTACTATGCAGAATACACCTCTTCTTGTATCTAGACCAATTTTCAGAGGCTTTGATGAGGCAGTTCAGTCCGATATGCACCACAGGAGTCTATTAAATAAAACATACATAGATTAAAATTCCTATGATATTACCTTTAAAAAAAATTCTTCTTCAGTAGGTCCTATGGGAATAATATAAAATTGCATTACAATAATGTGGGTTTTTTCCACACTGATAATTTTTGCTTTTAATGATATGAGCCTAGTTTAATACTTGCCACCATTTGGCTCTGTAAAGGTATCAGGTATTTAGGTCCAGCCAATTCATATTAGGAGTTACTCAGTTTTTAAGTAATGCAAATATTTCTACAGATCTTTTCAACAAAGCTGTAACTTTGTATCTCAACAACCAACTTGGTGTGCTAAATATGGTGTACTCTGTTCTGTTGAGAATCCTCTGTACTTGAGTGTATTTCCTTGTACTCAGCTGTAATGTGTTCGAGTCTGCTTGGTGTAGAGGTTCAGCATGGTTTGGTTTCAAACTCTGGATTTGGGCAACCTTGCCATGTGTCATCTGTGACAACCCTGCTGTAATTATCAGTGTCCCACAAGGTTCAGTGTTTAGCTTGTTCGTCAGTGGCTTGGATGATGGGCTAGATGTCTCCTCAGCAGGTTCACTGAGGGCACAAGGCTGTGATACCCCAGAGGGCTGTGCAGCCCTTCAGGAGGATCTCGACAGGGTGGAGAGATGGGCAGGGAAGAAATGCCTGAAATTCATCAAAGAAAGACAGGGTCCTACACCTAGGGAAGAACAACTCTCTGCACCAGTACAGGGTAGGGGCTGGCCTGTAAAACAGCTCTGTGAAGGACCTGTGGGTGCTGGTGCACAACCATCTCTCCATGAGCCAGCAGTGTGTCCTGATGGCCAAGGCCAATGGGATCCTGGGGGGCATTAGGAGGAGCATTGGCAGCAGGGAGCTGCTCCTGCCCCTCTGCTCAGCCCTGGTGAGGCACATCTGGGGTGCTGTGTGCAGTTCTGGGCTCCTCAGGACAAGAGAGATGCAGAGCTCCTGGAGCTGGTCCAATGGAGGGCAACAAAGATGATTGAAGGACTGGAGCCTCTTAGGAGGAAAGGCTGAGAGGGTTGGACCTGTTCAGCCTTGAGGAGAGACAACTGAGAGGGGACCTAAACAATGTCTATCAGTGTCTGCAGGGAGGTGTCAAAAGGACGGAGCCAGGCTCTGCTTGGTGGTGGCAGGCAGTAGGACAAGAAGCAATGGGCAGAAACTGATGCACAGGAAATTCCACCTGAACATGAGGAAGAACTTCTTTACTGTGTGAGTGACCCAGCACTGAAATAGGTTGTCCAGAGAGGTTGTGGAGTCTTCATCATGGGAGATATTAAAGAACCATCTGGACAAATTCCTGTTGGATCAGATGTCTCTACCAGTAGTCCCTTCCAACCTTTCCCATTCTGTGATTAATTTACTTGATAGCATATTCCACTAGGATGTCATAAATGTCCTAAAAATGATGGGAGATCTAGCTGATAGTCCACTGATAGCCTGAGTGACCAGCTGGTTACTTTGTGTGGAGAACTTCAGTGGGTCTTTGTGGAATGAGTAGTATTTGGAAATTTTAATTGCTGTGCTGCTGCTTTGATGCAAAATTCAAGAGAGTAAACTGAAGGAAGTAATTTTGGTCTTGTGTGTTTTGCTTTTGATTTTCTGAATAAATTTAAGTTTACTGTAAATTTATCAAAGTTAAGAAACTCAAGCCAAAAGCATTACTGAAGTCATGCCCTTAGCAAACCTGGTAAAATACCACTCATAAAAATTTTGAGTGTTCCTCCTGTAGTTTCTTTCTTCCTTTTTATGGCTGTTAACTACACTGTATTGTTTCTGGTTTACAGGTTATTCTCCCACCTGACATCTGCATATGCTGAGACCTTATCCTGTGTCAGATCTATACTTTCACATCATACATGTATATGCACGCTGCATTTACAAAATACATTAATCACAAGATACTCTTCAGTGTTAGAAAGGAGTGTGCTGTAGATAAACATATGTTTAGCAGCTTTAGATTCCCTGGACTTGAAGGGCATTAGGCTTCCTAATGTAGGCATAGGCTCTGTGTTGGGCTTATGCTTTATATTTTTATATAGTTTCAACATAAAGATTAAAAAGTAAAGTTGCAATGTTAGTCAGAAAGAATGAGTGGGAGCTAGTGACTAGAAGTGGAAGTACTGATGAGAATTTGTCCAAATGTGTTGTGGTTTGAAAAACCTCTTTCTTTCATGCTAACATCAAAAACAATGCTCAGATATAGATAATTCAGTATTCTTGAGACATTAATTGAAAGATCAAGTGCCATAAGGCAGCAATGTAAAACTTCCTTAATTTAGTCTCATAACTGTGTATTATCCCTGGCCAGTAAAAGTAATTTACAGTAAATCACTATGATTCTTGTCCTTCCTGATAACACCATATCACAGTGTCAGTTTGAAACACTGCCTGCTCATTTTTGCTTGCAAACTGCAATGCCTCTTTTTTGTACCTATATGTACAAAGATTTCAGTATCTGTTTGTATACATGCAAACAGTGTGCCTTCTTTGCAACTGTATCTTGACAAATGTATTTTCCAATACATTTGGAAAATGGAATGTGAGTGGATTTTACTGGTGGGACTTTATAAGAGGTACATACATTTGTGTTCAGATAGAAGTAAATTTTGAATTCTGGGTTCTGCTAGTTTTCTGAATGGAAATTCCTTATTAGAAGTAAAAAGTCCACTTCTGTTGTATAGATACTGAAATTTTGATAAATAAATATAATGTATATAGATCCCAACTACAAACACCATGAAATAGATGTCATGATTTTCAGATTACTTACTTTTTGTCAGTACAAGTCAAGCATGCACTCAGTCAAAAGTATGTGCATTTTATATTCCATTCCAGGTGTCATAGACTGGGAACCTCACCAGAATTGTGCCTGATATTTATCTACAATTTCAGGGAAGCATAACCTTTTCCGTTATTAAAGACCAAAGGGCCAAACTGATACATTGAGATCCTGCTAATGAGCACAGAGGACAGAAAACCATCTTTACAAGCTGGGACTTGCACTAATGCAATTTAATAAAATGCTGAGTGGTGCTACAGTTTTGTATGAGATGTGGGTCCTGACCAGCCATAGGAGAACTGGGTGCAGGATGGATTTTTATCCTTTCTCTTGTAAAATAAAACTCAAGCCATCATGGACAGGTTTTCCCCTCACTACTGGGCAGTGATGTAGCTGTGAAGAGTATTTACCTCTTTCCATAACTGACTCAGCTCAGCTGGCCAGCAGTAACATGCTAGGTCATGCCAATCCAGTTGTTTCTGGTCCATACCTTCCTTCAGTGATGTGTGAAAGTGCTCCGAAAACATAAATATCTGGAAGGTACATATTTCATCTGTGGAAGTGATGTAGTGAGTTGTGTACAAATTTCTCTGAGGTAGTGCACAGCTGCAGTATTTAATTTTATTAACATTGAATTCTACACCATGGGCAATTAGCAAAAGTTATTCTGCCTTAGTTATTTGCGAAGCTTTTTCCAGTATCAGTAGTGGGTTAATCTATGAAGTTGGAGCTAAACAGGAAATGGTTAAGGTGTATATGAGATAATGAGTGAAAAAGAGAAACCAAGTTTGAGTTTAGCTAGGACATTTCTTTTCTGAGAAGCTAGTGTTCTGCTTGACTAGAATGCTTGCTTTATTTATAGAAAAAAACTCCCATGTCCTTAGCTCACAGGACAGTTCTGGCTCCGTAAGTTCCTTGGTAGAAAAAGTATTTTTTGGAATGTGACTGCAAAACATTCATGGCATTTTTTGGCAATTAAGAGCTCCTGAGCATTAAGGGAAAGGAATTCTTGTTTTGTCTAGTTCTAGTAATGTTCATGTTTTGGGTAAACTTTCCACGAAGATAGGTTTTTGTTGGGAGTATTTGCTTGTAATAGTGAAACTACTAACAGTATGATGTGAGTAGCTAGGATGTACTGACTTGTGTAGGGATCACCAAGCCGTTCGGTACCAGTCAGCCCCTTTGTCCATCATGATTCTTTGAATCTGTGCTCCTGCATTTTTAAATTTTTTGTGCCTTTTTCTTGTGAAACCAGGAGACTGTCACTTTCAATACGATGTAAACTTTTGAACCAGCAGAGCATTTGAATTATAAACTCAGAATCCTGAGAACATTTTTCAGGAGAATATATCAGTGCTGATGTGAGCTTCTGTAGATGTGGTTATCGCTGAGCAGCTTTTGCTCTGGCAGCTAAGAGCAGTATGTGTGTGAGAGGAGGTGGCCTGGCGCCTAGTGACTTCCCTGGATGGAATTGCCACAAAAAGGCAGTTTCAGTGCTGGCTGAGGACACAGAGACAAAGTGGGTGGAGGTTTGGCTTTTCTGGGTATCTTCTGTGTGGCTCCTCAGCAGGCTGATGTAATTACATGGGAGACAAGTGGCCATGTAGGACCATCCATTTAGAAATGATTTTTGAGTGCAAGCACAGGCGTTTGGTGTATCTGGCATGTTTGTTGCTGTGCCCTGTGAAGTTCATCTGCTTGCTGCTGGAGTTTAGGGATGTATATTTCAGATTAACAATCTGAAAGTGTCAGTTGCTAATTCTGCTCTGCAAGCCCTCAGTGCCTCGTCTGAGACAGGTCACACTTATCTCAATATGCAAATATCTAAAATGAGAAGAACATCTGTTAACATCATAGGAGGTTGTGTAGATGATTTAATGGTTGTAGCAGTCTGAATTAGGTAAAGTGCTGTGATAATGCCACTAAGATGGCTCTAAGCCAGCAGTATGATGTTGCTGTGAAAGAGTCTAATGTGCTTCTGCGATGCATTAGACATGATATTTTTGGAGAGAGAGAGAGAGAAATGCTAACAGCATTTTGTAAGGCCTTCCTGAGACCTCATTTGTAATACTGTGTCTGATGATCCTCCTTTGCACTGAACAGAAAGATGGAATTAGATTGGAGCAGGTGCAAAAACAGTTTAATAAGCTGCACAGGAGATTTGTTCTGGAATGACAGTAGAAAGTTAAGTTATGAGATGAGTCTTTGGATTTGAAATACTGAGGTCTCCAAGGGGTCTGAGGGGAGGCTATAACTGTTTGTTTTGATTATATTTATTTGGCACTAACAACATGCTTCAGTCTTTCCAGTGGTTACTAGTGGATAAGAGAAGCATGCTTTTTCTGCTCTTCTTCCAAACCCTTTAATAACCCTTTAATAACAATGTATTTTACTTGTCCCCTGTTCTAGCCCCCACCTTCTAACATTCATCATGGAACCAATTACTAGATCTGGGGTCAGGAATGAATGGGTCCCCTCAGGAAAGAGAACACACGATAGATATTTTTATTCCTTTTTCGTTGTGTTAAACGTGGTCCACTTACCGTGATCATTTAGAAGTTGGTACTTAGCAATTACTAAAAACATGCAGCTATTGCAAAGACATAGAAAATAGCAAGTTGTAAAGCTTTAGAATAATTGTAGCCTTTCCTATAGCTGTTTGCCTTTTGTAAAGTATTGAGAAGCATTTTGTGGGGTTTAGGACACATGGAGCATACACAATGGAAACTGCAGAACTGAACATTCATCGTGTGGGTGCCTGCAGTTGCACGTTCATCCCAAAATGATCATCCTGAACTGTGCTGAGGCACAGTGAACTGCTGGGTTGGTGATCTAGAGGAGCTGTAGCATTCTTTCTTCTACTCATACTTCACTGTTTGTTGCAGAAAAGTTTATCAGTCATTTGTCACCTGTAGCTCAGAAGAACTGTTCTCAGTAAGTGATGTCTTGCAGTTTGGTTATCACTCTGCCTTTGCATTTTTGGCATTTCTGTGAGAAAGTAGACTCACAGGGAAATCAGCACATCATCACTGACCTCAGATTAAGGGCGGAACTACAGAGGCAAGATGACATGTGAAATTCTTTCAAAAGCTCTAAATTTGGTATTGAATTAAGTAACCAGAATGTGGGCAGGAAGCAAAGAATGATAAAAAGAAGCGCTTCCATTAGGTTGTCTTGTTTTTTTCAGAGAGCTGTGCAGCCTGAGAGGAGCTTAGTGTTTATAACATATTCATGGCATAGCTGCTTCCTGGTAAGTGTGCAACAGGAGGAAGTGTTTTTCTTAAATTAGTAAGTGAAAAAGTGGCTGATAAAGGATGGGCTACTGCTTTCTAGATTTTATTCCATACAGCATTTAAAGAGAAAGTTTCTTTTCAATGTCTAATTTGAGGGCCAGATAAAAAAGTAGGATATAACTTCCTGGCTCAGGCCACCACCATTCAGTTGGCTGTGAAAAGGCTCTATGCTTTATGTGACTATTGTCATTAAAGCAAAAATCTTAGGGAATGGCTATAATGTAAGCCTGGATATTAGTAACATACCTCATTAGGCAGTGGTGCACTCTCAAGGAAGAGAACTAGTAAAATAGGATATTGTTCCTGCTTCTACTAGTAACTTGCCATGTGGTTTTATACATATTTCAAAAGGAGACAACTTCAAGTAGATCATTAATGTTGAGGCCAGTTGAATGTCACTTTTACTTTTTACCATAAAAAAGCAGTAGCTGCCATTCAGGATGAATTCACTTTCAAAAATGAACTGTACTTCTACTTGGCTGACTAAATGTAATAGCAAATCTTTCAAAAATTCTGGCCATAACATTTACATTAAACTGTTAAAATGGATCTGACTTATAATTTACTTTGAGATCAAACACAAAAAAATGTGCTAGGAATTACATTTTAATTGAAGGGACTTCTACTGTGGTAAATTTCTTTCCAGTTCAAAACCTTACAAGTCATCAGTCTGGGTGGAAGAATGCTCTGAAACCTTTCATGGACAATTGTGTGACAGCAACTTCACTGTGTGTATTTAAACATCTCTATTACTTTCTAACAATGCCCTTCATGATGAATTCCTGTAGTGGTTCCTGAAAGTATCAACACCTTCTCTCTCCCACAGCTCTCTGAAGTGTGAAACTCAAGGATCAGAGAAATGTTAACTATATTGGCTTTAGGCTATATAAAGTATAATCCCAGATCACTTGTTTGCTGGAATGTTCTAGGACTTACCTATGCTAGTTGCCAAGTTAACTAGCACCAGCCAGACTATAACAGCTACAGTGATGGTGCTAAAATCTGCTTGTTCTAGAAGGAGAGCTGTTCTGAGGTGAGCTGGAATTCTTTTGGATGAAGATTGGTTAAGCAAAAAGCCTTTTTATTGCCATACCCTCCCCACCAGACCCTTTCGTGGAAGATTTAAACTAGTTCATTGTATCATTCTGTCACCATTACACTGGTAATTTTCCATGTCAGGAAACCATTAGATGGTAAGAATCATTATTTTCCTTCTTCTTGCTGGCTTTGGGGAGACACAAGCATTTTGGATTGTGACGAGGTGGGGAAGAGGGTGATTCTTGTCTTCATATTTGTGTTTTTTGGGGGAAAATGATGAACCTTCTTTTGTAAATGATTCTCTCCAACTTTCTGGCAAGGACATATGTGTGGGTGAACTAAGTGTATTTTTTGTGTCCCTGGTGATGGAAACTAGCATATAAACATTGTGGTACAAGGGGTGCCAGGAACTTGTAAGGAAGGGAAAAAAAAACAGTAGAAAGATTTCCTAAACTAAAAGGAGGCAAATACTTACAGTTGTTCTATAGCATTTTGATCAGTTTACCAGTGATTTTGTTTTTTTGTTTTTTGGTTGGTTTTTTTTTTGTATTTTGAGGGGTTTCATGTGTGTATGTGTTGTGGGTTTTTTGTTCTTTATTTAATTCAGAATCAATCTACTACTAATAGCTGTGTTATTAATTTCCTGTTATCCTAGCTAGCAAACTCATTTGAATATACTGATTAATAGGATACTCAGAATGCCAACTTTGGAGTAATGCCTCAGATCACAAGTGATAATTGGCTTTTGTATGAGTTGTAGTCATTGCATTAGTTAGGTTGTGAAGCCCAGTTCCCAGAGCATGATTCATATTGACTGTCCTCCTTTCTCCATGTGAAGTGACAGTGGTGAATTTCCTGGGTCAGGCAATACTGGAGATGAGAGTCAGGATAATTAAATCTCTTTCTGCCCTCAACAGGAAATATAAGAAGTGGGAGAACAAGCAGTTTTATGAATTAAATATATTCATGTGACTTTTTGAGACCTCTTCAGAAAAATAAGAATAAGTACCATCTTACATTATCCTAACACGTATCTTTCAATGTTGAGTGCCTATCAGCAAGATCCAAATATTTAGAACATTTTTATTTCCTTGTTGCATTTGGGATCAAATAAAGGTAATTAGATACCACTTTCAGCATTAAAGTGTACTTAAAGTGTGGCTCAACAGAGGAATGAGTGATTTATTTGTAAATACTGTGTTCATTAATGATACTGCATTTATACTTAATTTTTATATGTTGGACACACAAAAAGGTTGTTGGAATGTTGTGTTGTTGTAGTGTACCTGAATATTTTTCATAATTTGCTATTTAAATATAAAAAACTATGCTACAGGATTTTTTTCAGTTAAATCAGGGAGATATATTTTCTTTTAGATTCAATATTGGAAGAATCAAGACGTAATAGAAATTTCTCTTCAGGAGAAAACTTTTAACACTGAATCATTCATCTGTACTCATTTAGTAAAGTATACTCTTATTAAGTGGCCACAGTGGCAGTAAAACAGTAGTAGCATAGGCAGGATCTGTCCATAATCCAGGAGTGCAGCACAGGCTGGTATCCACCCACCTGGGAAGCAGCTCCAAGTAAAGGGACATGGGTGTTGTGGTGGACAGCGAGTTCTGTGTGAGAGAGCAGTGTGCTGCTACCCAGGAAAGCCAGCGGGAGGCTGGGCTGCATCAACAAGGGAATCAGCAGCAGAGATGAGTTAAAAGTCATTGTTCACTCTGCTCAGTGCTTGCCTGGCTGCACCTGGAGTGCCGTGTTCACTTTTGGTCACCACTGTGCCAAAACGTGTGGGCAGGCTGGAGAGGGTCCAGAGAAGGGCTACAAAGATGATCAAAGGACTGGGAAGCTGCTGTGCGAGGAAAGGCTGAGAGTTTGTCCAGTCTTGTGCAAAGAAGGCTTAGTGGCTACAAAGATGGTGGAGACTTCATTTTTACAAGGTGTCCCATGGAAGGTTAAAAGTTACTCTTAGTGAGATGCTGATTGAGCACAAGGGGAAAAGTTTTCACAATGGGAACAATCAGCCATTGGAATAATATGCCCAGGGAAGCTGTGGATTCGTCAGCACTGGACACTTCTAAGATCTGTCTGGACAGGGTGCTGGGCCATCTTACCTAGCCTGTGCTTTTTGCCATGGAAGGTTGGATCAGACAATTCAAGAGGTCACTTCCAACCTGGTATTTTTTGTTTTTATAAAATCACCTTAAATTCAGCCTAAGCACTCTTAACCCACCCACACACCAAAGGCAGGGAAATTTGGGACAGAATAGGAAGATGTCATTAGTTAGCTTGTACTTTCTGGTAAAAATAGATGAAGGTATGCTACAATCTACTTTCTTCTACAGAATAAAGATAAGAACACTTATCCTTGGTAAATAGTGCCAAGAAAACCCTGTTTTTAATTAAAACCTCTTTTTCCCTCCCCCACAGTACTTGATATATTTGACTGAATAAAGACTGTTTTCTCTTTGGAAAAAAATGGTTTAAAAACTGTAAGTAACTTGCTGTTAACTGAGATGTAGATTGAGTTTAGGTTAAGACTTAGACTCCAAGTAACTTTATTTTGGTTCATTGTAGAAGGATTTTTATTTTAAATTTAAAAGAGTGGATGTTGTTAACAGCGAGACAGAAGTAGTTACAGTCCACAAAGTCTTCATACAGCTGCCTTGACATCTAAATATATAGGTGTCTGTAGTGAGGTATTTAAATGTCTAAAATTCTATTTCTGCACTGCGGTTTGGCTTTTCTTCTGCCCCAGTTCTTCTCGGATCTTGAAATTAAGTGTTCCTGCTCATTAGCCCTTGTACAGATCTCTTTAGCACCCATCATTAGAAGTGAGTTCTGCACAAAGTGTAGCAGCCATGGCTATGGCATGCTAATCACAAAGACTGTGCAGGAACCAGGAGAACACATGGAGTTAGTTGTTGAGAAGAAATATAGAAACTGCCAGGGCAAGAGGGAAGCACAGGAAGTGAGTGGGGGAGTAAAGAAATGGGAAAAACATTGGAAGGTGAAAAGTGATATGGAAAACCTAACAGATCTGTGAAGAGTGCAGAAAGCTGAGAGATTAAAAGGAATGCTAGTATGGGAGAGCTGGAAGCTAATGGGACTCTGGTTGCAGCATGGGGGCAATATATCAGGTAGTGACATTGTGAAGAGTGAAGTGGTCACTGAAAAGAGGCAGGGAGGCAGGACTGGGATCCCAAGTAGGAAACTGAGCCTAAAGACAAGAGTGGATGGGGCAGTAGTATATGTCCACAGGACTGGCAGTAATAAGGCTTGGCCAGGTTTTGAGGGAGACTGAATATATCTGTATTGAGCAAGATGGAGCTTCTCCTTTTCCATAGTGACTGTCTTTAAAAAAAAAGCCCAGAAAGCTACCTTGAGTAAAGAGCTACAAAGAGCCAGTCCTGCAAAGCTGGGAAGGTGCAGAATTAAGATTGTCTTAAAATATGTTAACTGAGCTCCCCTGGACATTTGCATTATGATACAGTTTTAAATTCTATGATCTCAGAATTGTATGGTCTTTCCAAGTGGAACAGATGGGTATGAAGACTGCAGCAAATAAGGACAGGTCTCTGGAAATGTGCGTTTAGTTATTGTAGAAACCCTAAGACAGATAGTGAATGGGGCAGCTCACAAGTGAGGGGAGATATGTGTCACCTTAACTGGGAAACTGGGTTGATATAGCCTCTCCAGGAAATTAGTTAAGGTATTATAGAAAGCTAAATTCTCTGAAAAATGAGTTTTAGGAACCTGGTTGAACACTAAAGTTTGTAATGCTCCTGATTCTAAGTTTTGTTGTCTCTGGGATCATATGACAGCCCTGGCAGGGGTCTGCTGTTACCTGACAGGACCAAAGAGGACTCTGTCTGAGAATGGGCATTTCTGTCCTCAGAGTGCTGTTCTAGCACAGGATAACCTGGAGCAGTGAGTGTGTAGCGGTGTGCTGTGTCCGTAGGGAATGCAGCCACTGGGTAGGTTTTCACTATTCTCTTCTAGCTGCTGTATTCACTGAATGTTGAGGTCCTGTGGAAAAAAAAATTGTGCATTATCACCTAGTACAAAGTCAGTCAAACTAAATTTGATCAAGGGTGCCCAATTAACTGCAAATGCTTGGAAAAAAAAATGTTAAAAATTAAAAATTTGTGAGTTTCCACATCATTGGATACCTGTCTTGTATTAGAATTTTATTTAGGATGTTGATTTTTATATATAGCTTGTTGACTTCTGTTTCTTTAAATGGCATGCTTTCCATACATTTATTCTGGGAAAATACGTGCAAAAAAAAACCCTGGGAAAATCCAGGCTACAGTCAGTTTTTTTAATTTCTGTTGATTTCTGGTAAAATCTTCTTTGAAAATTTGTACCTTGCTTAATTTTCCAATTATATATTTACTTGCATAATGGAGAAGACAAAAATTATTGTTCTTTTGATCTGATGTAATTGGAGCTGTATTTTAGGGGAACTAATTCAATCTTATCTGATTATATCCTGACCATGGTCAAAAGTAAGGCTGCAATTGCTATTTAAGGAGACTGGTTACAGAGGTTATGTCATATCAAATACATTGCTTTTCTACTCTGTTACTGTTAAATGGACTGCTCTAAATTAGATGGTCTAATTCTGGAAAATTTGAATACATGCAGGTGCACTTTTGTGTCAGCAAAGCCACAGTTATTTAATTGGAGCTCCATATGTCTGCAAAAATTGGTTCCATATGGTTGAATGGCACATTTTTTAAATGTTTCTTTAATTCATACTATTTCCAGGAGAAAGAAAAACTATATTTTTTGAGCTCCTTAACTGAGTGACAGTGCACCTGTACACGAACCTTCTTTCAATTTTTAAAGCAGTGATTGAATATGTAGGACTTGATTGTCGCATATTAACAGCTTTAAGGTAACTTAAATATGTGGCTAACAGAGGCTTAACTGTGTGCTCTGTTTGTACTCCTAAAAACAAGTGATGAAATATACATGCAATCCCACCATCTATCAGGTTGAATTTACATGAGTTTTCTTATAGGAAACTCTTTCATTTAGGGTCATAGTAAATCTAAATAGATGTATAGATATACATGCTGGCCAAATAAAACCCAGGGTTTTTTACATGGAGAAAACAGCTTTGAGTTTGCTTCTGGTTAACCATATTGGTGGGAAATAATCCTCTGAGAAGAACTGGAGATAAGAATTTTAAAATTTGGACCATAAAAGTTTATATAATCAAGAGATAAACTTACAAGTAGTAATGTAATTGTTTTTTTTTTATTCTGCACAGGTACCTAAGGATAAAACTGGCCTGAGAGGAAAATCTGGGGGAAACTGGGGACATTGACTGTTCTTGCACCTGAGTAAGTGAACACTTAGTGGAAATCAGCTTTACAAAATGTTAAAACTGAAATATTTTTCAGCATCTCCATGCCTAATTGCAGTTGTAATTTTACACAATCCTTTGGCTTTTGAATTGACAAAGACCAGAAATAGTAGGGCTACCTGCAAGGGAGGGAATGTGGTACAGAGCCTTCAGTGCATTGCGGTACGTTTTCTTTTTATTGCAAGCCTTTGAGTCTCCGTAGAATGAAACATAACTTATAAGCAGGATTTCTTGGTATTTTGATGTTTTGCCTTTCCAGTTATCTATATTCAGACTAATGTCTGAGTTTCTTGAAGCTTGACTTGATCTTGGTGGTTTGTAATCATAGTAAGGCACTGAGAAGGTCGGGCCAGGTTAAATATGAGTTCATCAGAGCATTGAGAAGATGGCCTAGTGGAAGGTTGTCTTGGAAAGGATCAATGCTCACTTCATGAGGGTTTTTTTGAGACAAAAACTATTGTCTTGGTTGAGGTTTGCTTTCACTAAAACAGGACAGGGACAGCATTTCTTCATCAGCTTGGATGGGGCATGTGATAGGCATTCCTTGTCATCTGCAGGCCCCCAGTCCCAACCCCAGCCTACACAGTTTTCTGTAAGGCAGGAAGAGTATTTTCCACTTATCCACATAGCTTTCTTTCCTGGCAACCCAAGCATTATTGTGGTTGCAAAAACTTATTTTACATGTCAAAAAGATACGTTGATGTGTTACTTATTTAATGCATTTATTTAGTCATACATATTAATATGTGAAATGTCTGTAATATTAATGAGCAGGTAAATTTTTTATAGCATGAAACTTCTTTCTACTGGTAACATATTTTTAAAAATGTGCAAGTTAATTGAGTTTTCTGAAACAATTGCTAATGCTGGAGCCTTTCTTCCTGATGGCATTTCTCATGCTAAAAGAATTACCTTTGGTTTTAGAAAGCTTTATATAAGCTGAATATCCTTACTGGTAGCTACTTTAAATTTTGAAAACAATACTTACCCACTGAAAGTCTCTCAATTTAATCTGGTCTAAACTTGTTACCAGTGTTGTTTATTCCAAATCTCAGCCGTGGTTTATTCATATTCTTGTACTTAATGCATTAATTTATAAACTGGTATCCATCGTATCATTGCATAAAAAAATTGTATTTCATTTGCTAGAGTATTTACTGTTTTAATCCCTGCAGCAGAGTAGTAGACAAAAATGTCTCTTACTGCTTTCAATATTAAAGAGAATTAAATATGTAACCTAAAAATCTGCCAGGCTTTGTGAGCTATACACACGTAAGACTTTTAATTCATTAAGAAATACATCATGGTAGCGTTTAGCATTGTCATTCTTTGATTTGTAAGTTAGGTACTGAATTACAAATAGTGCCTGAGACTGTATTATAAGTAACTGGTTGCTTTCCTGTGCATTAGCAGTTCCCATTGATGTTCTGGTTCCTTGTCTTGCACTTGCTGTGTATGGTTTTTGGAATTAGGTTTTAGGAATTAGGTCTCTGGACTAGTGAACAGGTGTAAGGTTTATTAAAGAAGAGAAGTTCAGTGTTCTTAAATGATAGTGGCATGTTTTGAAATCACGATTGGCTCAACAGCTCTGTTTTAAATCCATCAGGGACCTTTGAGAGAGGTTTTTGCCTTGTTTCTTTTAACTTCTATACTAACATGAAGCAAATGTTTTCATTTATTTCCTGTGTTATCGGTCGTACTCTGCATATTTTAGTCTATTGCTTTTGACAGTGATGAAAGGCAGCTATTTCCCAACCTTTTGTATTTTGGGTGCCACATAAGCTCAGCTGTTCAGTTTGGGAATATTTTCTTCTCCTGATTTGTTCCTGTTTCCTCATTTGAAAGGCAGCACGAGAAACTCCAGATACTATTGCCATCTTCTTGGAGTTGTAATTCAGATTTTGTGCCTGTGTACATGAGACAGGAGCTTGCCCATACAAAAGAAAGGCAGTCATTCTGCTGGACTGGAGAACCTGTAGTATAATGTAGTATAATAAAGATACTGTGTCAGTGTTATGTTACTTTGTACTTGAAAATTGTCCTTAATTGTTGTCTAATAAGGTAGAAGTCAAGAACTAGTGAACTAAAAAATGGGGATAATCCAATTGAATTACGTAGTGTGTTCCTTCATGAATATAGGATTGATCCCTAGGTGTTTTACCCAGTTTATTATTTGCCAGTTACTGTAGTTACTGCATCACCTACAGATTTTCTCATTCAGACTTGAAATTGAGTGCCTTGGGGCAGAATTTTCTCTGTTAAGCATGAAAAGGAACTGGCCTTGGTTTTGAGAGCATCCTGTGTGTAGCAGCTCTTGTGCCTGCCGTTCTGGAAAGATCAATGGGTTTTGTGTAAATCTACATCTGGGTGTGCAGCAAGATGAATGTATCTGTGATGTAACCCTGGTTCTGCTGCTGTTTGTTCTTGTCCAGGCATTGGTAGGTATTAGACCTGCCAGTCTAGAGGCTGAGGTGAAGCCAGCAGGTGCTGTTGCTGTAGCCTGTTGATACTGTAGGATGAAGCTTTTCAACTTCTTTTAGCAGTTAAATTCACAGAGATTGCTATTATTTTTGTAAATCAGAGTGTATGGATTCTGACAGCTTTTAAAGATGTCATATGCTCTGCTGTTTATAGTGTAGAAGTCTCTGGAGATTTAAAACTCTTTCTCTGCAGTATCTCTCTCACAGAGATCAATTAAGTTTCTAATTAAAGTTTTATCAACCTAGCATCTATTGAAATCCTGAGAATGTTGATGTTTGTTAAGACAAATGTAGGAGGTTTTCTAATCTCATGGGAAAATTTTTGTTGAGAATTGTTGGGGGTTTTTTATATTTTTGAGAGTGTTTCTTTGTTGTTCACAAAGTGGTGTTTGAATAATGGAAAGCTTTAGTAACTGAAAATTTTAATGAAAAGGAGCCAAACAAATTTATTTAAACTATTTTATTGACTAAAATAGCTTGTTCTCAGCTAACAAAACTGTAGTTGTAATCTTTCCCCATTCTTTTTGTCTTTGAAAGACTACTTATTTTGATCAGACCTAAAATGTTGATGACAATTGCATCTCTTTGTTTCATCTGAAGCCTTTCTTTGGTGATTGGAAAGTAGTATATCACTACATTTGAAAGGTACTGAAGTCCTGTGGTTGGCCTTAGCATTAAAATATATAGACACTTTTGCTTTATGAGGCTGTAAACCAGATAATTCATCACTACTGACGACCTGGAATTGGATGTGGGCTTTTAAAGAACAATATGTTATATTACAAATTCCTTGGGAGGGGGAGTGTTTGTTTTTAGGAATTCCTGGAGAGTGGAAGCCTATTAGGATAGTATTATATATGTAATAAATCATGTACTTGGCCTAGGTTGGGTTTCTTTCCTTTTTCTTTTAAGGTCTAAGACCATTTTAAACAGTCTGTCATAATAATAAGTAGTATCCTCTCTGCAAACAAGGAAGAGACGGGGAAGCTTTGTTTTTTTTTTAACTTTTGCAGTGTAATATTCTCAGTATCTATATAAATAAATGATAGTGTGTGCCATGATTCACATGAATAGCAATGCAGCTGTATTGCTGCTGTCTGCCCAAATAACAAGAAATGAGAGAGAAAGAGGAGGTGACAGGGGGAATATGAATCGGAGAGGAGCATTGTGGTATGAATAAATTGACACTGTGGTTTTACTGGGGAGGGGGGACACTCATTACAGGAGGCTTCATCTGTTTACTGCTTTTCCATATTTAGAAAGCATCTTTAGTGATCCTTTTTGCAAACAGCTCATGCAGTAACTGGCAAAACAGAAGCAATTAGTGGTGTAATCTCAAAGGGAATCTCAAGCTTCACTTTAAGTGCAATGATTAAATCCACTAGAATGATAACCATTGCTGCCAAGAACTCCTGTAATTGGTCACTAATGTATTTTGTTGTAGCAGTCAATAACTGCTGCATTTCATGCACATAATTAGTAATGCATACACGTTTGGTCAGTAAAATTGAAAATCCTGATAACCAAGGGTAGAGGGGGTGGAAGGAGCACAGAGCTGGAGAACTGAAATACTGCTCTGTTGATAGTACCTAACTAGAACTGTGTGCTTCAACAAAACAAGTGTCCTACTGTGCTGGAATACAAATGGGCTGTCTGTGGCAGGATATAGCAAAGACATTTGGCAGAGAGGGATTTGAAAGCTTCTGGCATAATGTAATTGAATTGGCCATTTCTTTAAAGATACAGCAAATTGTTTGCTGCAGCATTCATCATCATAAGGAAGGTCAGACAGCTTGCCAAACATATGATATTCATAATAACAAGTAAAACGGTGACGCTTATATTTAAACACAAATCATGTTATCATGTTTGTAAAACCTGGAGAAATGAATGGGAATAGTTTTGGTGGTGCCGAGCATTAGTAATCTAAGTAAGACTGTAATTCAAGAAGGGGACAGCTTATAAGCAGAGGAGAGATCCACAGGGAAATTCAGCTACTGAGCAACATATGATCCCCCTGATTTGAAAGGGTAGTAGGTGTTTTGGTAGGATTATTTCTGACTCTTCTGATCACTTAAGGGAAGATAAGCTTGTATGGTCCTGTTTTTTGCCTTTTAAGAAAACAAAGGGAAAAATAACAAAGAAGGAGGATGCAAGTCTTTAAAAAGAGACAAATTTGAACAGAGCATTTCTGGGGTGTTTTTTGTTAGTCAGTTATGCTATGACAAAATAAAATGATGCAACAACCTGTAGCATATCTGAAATGTAACATGAAATGCTCTGTATTGGTACGCTGGGAAACCCCTCTCGAGTCACATCCAGAGCACTGAACGTAAATTGCCTGGTGACAGGGGCTTTGGGCCGTGCAGTGATGCCTCTGCAAATGAGTAGCTGTTAGCTTTTGGGTTCTAACACATTCAGGAGACTGGCATTTTGATTTCTTGCACCACTGCACCACTGATAGGGTTGGAAATGGGAATCAAAATAATTAGATTGGATATATAGATCCCAGCAAACCAGCCAAGAAAGCGGCTGGACTGGGGAGGGCTGCTCGGAATTCTAAAATGTGCCAGTGCTGTTTTTATGAGAGCGTGTGGACGGAAGGAGTAAACTAGAGTGCAGATGCTCACCATTTATATTCAAAGCACGTAATAAAATAATTGAATGTATGCTTCCTCCTATTAAAGCCTGTTAAAATCAGTAATAAAGTACATTACTGTTATATGAAAAAGAGAGCGCAAATTTTCAGGTAATATATCTTAGTTGTATACATAGTGTACAGATAAGCAGACTGCAAAGTGTTTTTTTACATTATCCAAGGTATTCCTCCTTTTGATACAGGACTGTTCTCATCAGTTCATTTTCTGTTACTTAGTCCAGCAGTATCTTTGCAGTATTCTCTTTGGCAGTTTTTTACGGGCAAACAGTTGTTCCTCTCCAAAAAGCTTTTCCTTCTAGTTCCTCAATATTTTTATGTAAAAAACCCCAACAAAAACAAACCACCAAAACCACTCCACTTTCCATGTACTCCTTCTTGAGCTTCCATGGCTGTTAGAAAATGTCATCCTTTTTCTGTGTACATTCTTCCTTTAGATATTTGAAAAAAAATACCCCATTATCTTTGCCCACTTTACCATTTTTCACCTGCAAAAAAATTCTCTCTTTCTTTATTCAAGTGTCAGTTCTTCACCTTTTTTGCTTTTAAGAGACCCACCTTCATTTAATCAGGAGACTCAGAAGTCTAGGTTCTCCTAAACCTGTAGAGAATATATTCTTTTTTCAGTTAGTGTGACTCCTGATGCTTTTCTTTTTTAAAGTTCTACTCTCTAGATTGACTGCCCATATTACCTCCTACATCATTTATGTCTCAGTGCACTCTCTCCCTTCCTTCCCTGCCTTCCTTATTACTGATCTGCTTTTTTTTCATCCCAAACATGTTATATCCTGCATTTTTCCCAAGCCATACCTTGCTTTCCATTTGTATTCCTACTTTTGCTTTTCATTTTATTAAATCCCAAGACCTTGTGTCTGCAAGTTTGTATCTATCAAGTCCATGTTAAGCATCCATCCAAGACAGCCTGTTGGTTTGTGTGCACGCCTGCCATGAGGAGGGCAGTGGCTGCAGTGTCTCCTCTGCTTTGAAGCCAGGTGCACAGGGCTGTGTCTCTGGTAAGGCTGTATGATAATAGGAAGTACTTGCCTACTTCTGCAGAGGCCTATCCTGCACGCTGTCCCTAAAAATATCAGCTGAATACTAAGCAAATACAGCGGTTATTTGCTCCAGTTGTAGTCACTGGAAAAAGCTACATTGAGCTGTTTCTGAAATAAATATCAACTTTTTTTTTTTTTTTTTCTGTTTCCCTGCTTTGGATCTCCAGGAGGTCCTAAGTGATAGTTTTCTTATTTTCTTATTGTGCTCTTATTAGGTTCATTATTTCATGTTACACTACCTGGTTGTAAAGATAACGATGAGGAATAGCAAAGTGGTGTCTTCTTGTTTTAATCTGTGCAAGCCCATAATACCTAAAGCTCCTTCACAAGTTGTCATTTGTGTATCCTGAAGGTGCACTGTGGCTGTACTGTACAGCTTGCATGAAAGTCTCCCATTCAGTGATTTGATGTTTTGATGTAAGATTACAAGACTAACAAATAAAAAGTATACTTGGAATCCATATGAAATGGAGGATATTAGGCTAGTACGGGAGTGCAGTGTGGATGAGCAGTACTCATACCAGGAGCTCTAAGAATTTGGGTTTACTACAGAGATAGTTTGGTGGTTCTGCAGAAGCTAATTTTTCTAGTAGAAAACATAAAATCCAATCTATTTTGTTGGAAGAAGACTGAAATTACGAATTGGCCATCATCTTGTAATAACCATGTGAAGATTTACAATATGAAAGGGTTCTTTTGTTTGATGTTATGGAAATAAAAAGATGCACTGGAAATAAGAAAATGGAGAATTCAAACAGGAAACAGATTTTGTTATTCCCCCAGTATTCATAAAGATGGCAAAACTGTTGAAGTTGAGACAAGGAATTAGCTGAAATTTTTACATCCAGTGCAGATGAATTTCTAAAATACAGTTTCTTTCAGGGTTTGAACATTGCATTTAATGCAAGAATTGCATGTCTGAGTTTCAAAACTTGTAGTTTTGAGGAAACCCAGTAGAGGTAGGAGGTAACTTGTGTCTCTTGTTGGATTCCTGGTTATTAAAGCCTTCAGTTAGGGTTTGGGCTTTCATACACGCAGGTTATTTAGTTCAGATGATGGTCACAGGTTTCTGGAGGCCAGTTGCAACACAGTAGTTGCTGTGCAAGAAATAGTTCAGTAATGCTCCAAAGGTTAGCTCTTAAAACACACAGCTCACTTACAAGCCCATTAAGGATTGACCTATGTTGAGAGTTTATTTAAATGCTTGGCACTGTTCTTTTATATAGGGAGTTTGGAAAAAAAATGTTTTTTTATTTTTTAATAAAATTTTCTTTGACCTTTATCTGCAGCAAAATTGGCTGGCAGTATCACAGCATGTCTAAATGCAATGTTTTATTTATGGCATTCATTTTATAGAAGAACAAATGGAGTATGGAGTCAAGAAGAAAGGAAAGACTCCTTAGCTTTTTAGATTAATAACTTGCTGAATGTGAATGAATGCAAATGCAACTGACTCGAAAAAGGAGATCAAATTAAATACCTTGGGCAGGTTACACAATGTCTGTCTAAGGGGACTGCAACACTTGATCCCAGTGTTCTGTCTGCTGCCATTGAGACAACAGTATAGCAGTGTATTGCACAGGTAGCATTTTCTGCACCTTTTAGGGTGTTAACTGCTATTAAATATTTCCTGTTCCAATGCATAAATAACCTTCTGTGACATGAATTCTAGATAATGAAAACACCTTGCATATTTCAGCACCACAGTACAGCATTTTTTTTTATTGTTTACGAGACCTGCAGATATATTTAATCTTCTATTGTAGATTTATTAAAATCATATGATATAAATATCAGGACATGTCTTGCAACTAACTTTAATGTGCTAACTCAGGACAAACTGGGCTGTTTCTTACTTGCTTGGAAGACTTTTCTGTGCTTGTTGTTGTCTTATCCTTGGTTATTGGAACTGAGCCCTTCTTCTACAGTAATCTTCAGAACTAAGTATGTTCAGTGAATATCTTACCCCTTGAAAATTTTCATTGATAATGCACATTTTGTGGGATGATTTTTTTTGCTGTAAAACTAGTATGTGTTGACTTGGCTTTTGAAGGCCATCTTAAAAATATGCAAAAGAATATTCAAATTACTTTCCTTTTTCTGATCTCTTAGGCCAACATTTAGAAACATGGTGAATTCTTTCTGAACTGGTAAAGCAGTTTCATTTATACACAAACTTAGCTATAAAGAGATTCATATATTTAGTTATTAAAAAAGATACGTATTGTGGCTGTGTAGGACTGAATTATACCAAAGTATGTGAAAAATATTTTTCTGTCTTTGAAAAAAGAAAACACCCACATTGTTTTTATGTGTTCTTAGGGGAATATGGTTTGAATCTTGCTTTGTTACAGTAGCAAGTTTTTTAGATTTTCAAAGCATTAGTCCTTAAATGAATAATACCCTTCTGCCACCCACATATTGTTTGGGAAAATTAAATTTGTTAAGGAAGTGATAAGTGACAACACTGATATCTTAGCTCCTTATCTTGGGAAGTGCTCCCCTTATTTTCCTTTTCTGTGCCCCTCTCCAGGAACAAAAGCAATACAAGAATGCAGATGTCGAAAGGCACGAAAATGTGCTTAAAGTATTTTCCTCCTGTCTTGGAACAATGGTTGCTGACAGCAGAAGGCTTGCTTGCTTGCTTGTTAAAATTAGATTTGAATCATCAGTGTAATAGTGGTAGGAAATTGTAGGATGGAAAGGTGCCAGGAATCCTGTCTATATCTGCCCTTTTGGAGCCAGGGGCCCACAGCCACCGGAGCTGTCTGCTCAGTGAGCCTGCCCTGTACCACAAGTACTGCTCTGAGCATCCTTAAAACAAAAGTGTCCTTGGGCAGAAACCATTGAGGTGGGATCCCAAGAACAGAGAAAAGCACAACAGTGCAAGACAGCTGTTACAACTTAGGCTTCTGAAGAGTTTGTTTCTTGTTGGTTCCTTACATCACATTTAATTGGGCCCCCTTCCATTACCTCCCACCGTTTTCCTGCACTAGGATAAAAAAAAATATAAATCTTTGTTTTGGGGCTCGGTTTTTTGGATTTTACGATTGTAAAAACACTGGGAAGTTTTCATAAGCTAGTTGTGAGTAAATTACAGGATGATGCTTGCTCTGAAGCTGCATCAAAGTCAGCATCATTCTGGCTTATTCTGATTCTCTTCAGTTGTTTTAAGGCAGTCCAGTGCCCGGTTACTTCTTTTATGTAGTTATCTGCTGGCTTTGCAGTAACCCAATCTGTGGAACACAGTGACCTCTCTATGCACCTTAAAACCATTCACAAAAATGGTTGTAATTCTGCTGATGCAGAATACAGCTGCCCATTTAAATCTCTTTTTCTTACAGAGGGGTGGTTATGTCTCTGATATGTACTGGCTTCTGTTTAATTTCAAGTGCAGTTTTTACACTACTTCCATAAGCAGCTTCATTCTTGATTACTTCGGGGAGTGCTTTGCGTGATACAACAGTAATTGATATCAGCTGAAGTCCCCTCATTTAAATTAGTGCCAGTTGTGCCTGGGAGAGGACTCTGCTTTTGGAAATTAGTTAGTTTGCCCTCATAACAGAGTAAGAATTTTCTGACCTTTTGGTTATGAGGTTATTCTTGTCCTGAGGTGGCAAAATAAAGTCAAAGTGATTGTAGGGAATTTTAGTTTAAGTTAAGGATATTTAGTGCATTAGTATTGTCTTCATCAGTGCTGTGAGTGCAATCAGACATATTTTAAAATAAATCTACATAAATAACTGGATTATAATAAAGGCAGCATTGGTTTATATATTTTTTATCATTTGTTTACATTTACTCCATTTAAAACTGTTTTGTGTACATATGTATCCATCTATCTGTATATATCTGTCATTTTTATATATAATGTTCATTTGTGTTGTGGAGAAACAAGCAATTCCACAGTATTGTTTATAGGTATTATTTAATTATTGGCAAATATTTAGAGGGCAGGGGACCACCATAGTTTCCTGAGATTGCTGTAGCAAATTTGATGCACAAGAAAAAATTGAAAGCAGTGCCTGAGCATCAGTGGCCTTGACTTGACCTGCTTGTGTGTCCAGCTTTTAGACTGCAGTCCCTGCTCCTGCACGTGTACCAAGTGGGAGAACAAACTGCATTATGTGGAAGATTCTGCTGGAAGTTGCTGGTATATTTGAGATTAGAGAAGTGGGTAGGGTTTGATCTCCTCTTTTTCCCCCAGGGTCCATACAGGACAGTAGAGTGATAGTGTAAGGTAGGCTTTGGGTCACTCAGATGACTGTGATTTGTACTTGTTCTTTTCTGTAGTGAGTCAATTACCTCTTGTTTTATGTGTCCTGTGGTCTTGTATCATATTTGTAGACAGTTAGTTGCCAGTTTCTCAAGATGGCAACATGAGCCATTCCCTTAAATAGACCAGATACGTGTGTTATCTAGAACCTTTTTGTAAGTGTTCTTCATATTTGTCTTGTGGGGGTCTATAAAAGTATGTAAATCTAATCTATAATATTAAGGGGTTTATGGCTTTAGTACTTACATTTCAGTTCCATGCAGTGCATTGTGAAATTGCATGTACTCTTAATCATATTGTTAGCTATTATCATCTTTAAGCATATTCCATGTCCCTTGGGTGTCCACCTACCATCTGTTATTTTATCCCATTAGATTTCCACCAGATTTCTCATTTTTTCTCTAGCATACTGTGCTGAAAAAAAACCCTTGTTATAGTTTCCCTCATTGATCTCCCTGTTTCATCTTAATTACACAGCTAATCAGATTACAATGACTCTCTTTATTTATTACCTCCCTGTACTGTCCAGTAGGACCAGAAGCATGTATTTCATTTCTGCATGTGGGTATGTATGTGCATGCAGGATGACTATACAAGATTCTTCTAAACAGTGCTTTCTGTTCCACTCACTTTGCATGGAAGGTATAAAAATGCCTAATTCTTCACAACTTCATCAACTGCTCAGCTTCTGCCTCCTCCTATGGACCAAGGAATCCAGCTGTTAGCAGTTGACCTGAGCCAATTCAAAAGCAGTATCCTTCCCCTTCCCCTTGAGCTGTGCTCCCATTCCAGGGTCCTGCCAGTCGTGTCGTGCTGCTGCCCGGTGCTGAACGATGCACGGTGAGCTTCAGCCAGCTCGACAAGTCTGTCCCCAGCACATGGCAGCCACAGGCTCTTAAATAAGGCTAGTAATTCACAGTGCTGAGTCACTGCTGAAATGCTTTGCTGCACACCTTTTTAAAGCAAGCCATGGCCAGGTCAGGTCTGTCTAGGACAGGCTGTACTTCAGTGTCCCTGGCTATTGAATGATGAGTGACTCAGCCATTTGTGTGGAGAGGAGAGGAGGGGTCTGTGGAGGATCACCTCTGCAGGTGTCTGCAGCCACCCTGCTCTGCTCAAGCATCACCACTTAAACTAAAACCTGGGAAGATATCTCCACGCACAGAAAGCGTCTTTGTTTGCTTTAAAACCTGTGAGGAAATGTAGTATTCTTGGAAGATGCATGAGAATTATTTACAATCCTAGTGACAATCCCAAACAACTGAGAGAGCATGCTTACTGTTAACTGGCATTAACTGACATTCCTGCATGGGGAACCATTGCATTGTTTTATAGGGCAGGAAGGGTTCATCCATTCACTGCTCATTTTTTGTATTGCTGGACAAAAGCTTGCCTGATAAAACAGCATGTTTTCGTGGCTAATGAGCTCAGTCAGTCCTTGGTTTCTGTCCATGTACTACAGGAAATAAACTGTATGGAATATTACTGTGGAATATTTAGGTTCATTTATAAATACAAAGATTCAGGTGTACAAATTGGCTTCACTCTTAATTGATTTAGAATACTTGATTAGACAACACAGCTGAGCCAATGCAACTCTTGCTGCCACTGAGAGAGGTGCTTCAGCCCTCACTTTTGTCTTCCCATCCCTTCTAGCCATATGGTGCTTGTCTGACTCCTCAATCCAGTGCTGAACTCCTTCCTTCCGGGGAGAGATCAAGCCATGTTGTCTGGTTTGAAACAGGAATAGGGAACTGTGTGCTTCATTTCTGGAGACAAAGAGTTTCAGCATGAGGGTTGCAGGTCTACTGAGAAGCCTCCCATGCAGAGAGGTGTACCTGGTAGATCAGCATGGGTTCTGACTACTGACTGTTTGGATCAAGAAAATGAGTAGCCTGGTTTTAGATCTATCTGTGATACATTTTTAGATGTTACCACCTGCACATGATATAATAGTCTTGTGGCAAAAAAAGAGGTATTTTTAGCATAGATGGCATGATTGATAGAGCTGTGGTTTTACATACTTTGAATTTTAGTGGAGTGAGGAAACTTTCTACTCTAAAACTTAAGCTATGCTGCATTTCAAAATAAAAGGTATTTTAAAAAATGCTTTGGTGCGTGAATACTTGGCAGAAAACCAAGACTTACTGCTTTACTCAGTAAAAAGCAATGGCCACAGAACAAACATGTTCTTCACCAGCTAATCATGTAGAGCAGGGCTATGTTTCAGTAGTTTTGATGAGTGATGAAGGCATCACATGTTTTAAGTACTGGTGCTCTACCTGTGTTTATTCTGACTTTTTGTCTCAAAAAGCTGGCCAGAATCATCTCTGGTGTACAGCCATCCTTTACATTAGGCTCATTGCAAAGCCATGTAATAACTTTGGGAAACAGTTACAGAGTTTGCAGCATTAGGAATGATGTTTTGGAAGCCATTTTTATTTAACAACCTTAGTGAGCATGTGTGAAATTGCAAATGCAAAGTTTTCAAGGGCAAATTTAATGCTTGTGCTCAAGAGCTGGAGCAGGTACTGGGGCACAAAAGCTCTCCTTAGTTAATTCAGCTGCTGCTGTTTGCCCACGTGGGAGCAGCAGCAGGTGGTGGGGGGAGCTGCTGATGGCCCAGGGAGACAGGCAAAAGGAAGGGAGAGGTCAGAGCAAGATTGTGCTTTTATTTGGAAAAAGCAAAGCAGAGGCAGTGTCTTAGGTTTTGGCAGCTCAGGTGTGCTTTTCCCACATTTAAGTTTTCTACAGTCTTGATAGCATTTTTATTTGTGTGTCATCTCCTTGGCTGTTCTGTTTTCTGTAGAGAAAGAAAACTTCCTAGGTCTAGTGCTAAAAACACATAGTATTGACAGCAGTCCTGGCCACAGATAGCCTATGACAAAATTGCTTAAAGCTGACCAAAAGGATTACCTTAGGTAATGGGGTTGTGCTGCTATGTCTTGTGGACCAGCCCCTGGAAAAAGATAATAAAGTTGGTTGTAATGAATTAAATGTCCCTTTGCACCCACAGAGCCAAGCCAGGCACGTATGCCAGACCCTGTGTGGGTTGAACTGAGCCTGAGGCTTGGGGACTTGGATGGCTTCAGGGAATCTTTGGGAAGCCTCCATCCAGATGCAGGGAGCCCAGTGCAGCACAGTGGGGCCAGCCAAGCAGAAGCCATTGGAAGTGGTCGAATGGGGACATGTACCCCACTTCCTGCACTTCTTGGGGCCTGGCTGTGTGGTCTGGCCTGCCTGCCAGGGTCTGGCTGGAGCCTGGCTTCATGTTGAGAAGAGCTAGGGCTGGGCATGCAGAGGGTAGTGGGAGACTTCAGCAGATGGGTTCTAGTAGTCCCTGTTGACATAACTCAGGTGGGATTTTTTTTTCCATCAGATTGAGCATATAGGCTGAACACATTTTGCTGATACTGAAACAACATTTCCCAGGATTTCTTGCTGCAGTTTCAAAATACTTGTAAAATAGGGAGATTTACAAAAAATGACAAGAAACTGGGTTATAATAGATGACAGAAGTAAACCTAAACATAGGTGCCATGACTTCTTGCTTTACATCTAGAGACAGACCTTTCTATTCTCAAGCTGTTATATGGAATATCCCAATCTGTATGCTGTACAAAGTTTGGGTGCTCACTGTTTTTGACAGATTCCCAAAAAAGTTATTTGATTGAGGTTAGTTACATGTGAGAGAAGTTACTTACAGCCGGGTTGCCTATGAAAATTGCATCACATGTGTGTGTGTACAGGTGCATGTACTGCATGTACCTGTGCTGAATGCAATTAAAATCACTCTTCCATAAGGACCACAAGATTTGGAGGCTTTTCCTGCACAGAACAGTGTCTCATACACACAGGTTCTGTAAAAGCCCAGTATTTTCTCCCAGTGGCAGTTTATTTCTGGAAACACAAAATCGTGAGCAAGCAGCTCTGTGTCGCCCATCCATAAGGTTTTGCACAGATGCAGGGTAGCACAGCCCAGGAATATGGATGTGTTCACATCCAGGCCTCCCCATCATTCCCTCCTCCCTGGCCCCCTCCATGCTCAGGCTCACAGCAGGAGCATCAGAGATGGCTGTGGTTGTACCTGTTTGTGGGTGATGGGTTGTTTTTGCCCTCGGTGGCTGCAGGAAGGGAACAGCAGCTTATCGAGCACTTCAATCTGGTTTGCTGAGTGTAACAGCTTAGGAGAAAATGGCTGCCTTGTTTTCCAGCCGTGTCCCAGGGATGGCCACGCAGGAGAAAATGAGGATCCGAGCTTGAGGAATCGCTCAGCGGTTTCCCCTGCCATTTAACATTTATAAATACGCTATGAAGGATTCCTTTTCTTTCCAGGTAGCTGCCTCACATTAGTCCTTGCAGCACAGTGGGAGGAGGGGTGGGAAGGAGCCTTTCCAGACCTTCACCAGCACTCCTAGGGAGCCCTTCCCAGTCAGGGGTGCGTGCACACATCTCTCTCCTTATATATGCATATAAATGCATGTATATACAAGTATATACACGATGGGACTTTAGGCTTGAAATTTGTCTTCTGAGGTAATCTAATCACTTGCTTTTTAGTGATTCTATTAATGAAGTGTTGTTTCCTTAAGTATTTAGTGCTTCTAAAAATGACTTTCTTCATTTTCTCACGGTTTGAGTGACACAGCATTGCATTGAGCAGACGTTATGTGCCGTGAAATAGGAATGCATACAGCCCTTACATTGAAGTAACTTGAGGTCGGAAAGGTTTTAATACTAATACAGAAATGATCTGCCCAAAACAATTCCTCCCCCTGAATAACTCACTAGAAAATTCTCTGCTGTTCAAGTGCATCATCCTATTATTAAGTGGGATAATGAAAACAATTTTTAGCAAATTTTTCTAGCTTTTTGCAGCAGTTTGTTTCCTTCAATTCTTCAAATGATCTTGATGTTTTAATGAATAAATTCTCTAAGAATCCTGTTGGAAAAGGCTGAAGTGGCATAAGGAATTATAAACTCTTAAGAGAGTAAGAAAGCCACTTACATGGAATATAATGGAAAGTCTTTTAAAAGGAGTGATTAGCTTCCTTGGTATTTGGACCTTTAACATAAACTACTGTCTCATAAACTCTCATAGATTTAGCTGTGCTGGTTTAAGATGTGACAATTACCCCTTGCACTCATCTGCTAGGCTTAATCCTTCATCAGCTGCTCAAGAAAATGCAATCCAGCCTGTGAGCCCTGTGGAAGCAGTGTCTTGAGATCAAGTAACCCCTTCTGCCTGGGGACTCACTGGGCTGAAACTACCAGAGCTCTTCACAGCCAGGCTCTTAATCATCTGCATCTGTTTATGGTAATAAGGGAGAGGAAAAAAAGAGTAGGAAAACAACCAAACAAAAATTCCAGTCAGAGTCAGGCACATTGCCTTTAGCTGTGGACTTCCCTACCAGTTTCCAGGCAATGTTTCCAAAGTGTTGTTTTCAGGTAGTTATTAGCAATATCAGTTTTGTGACACTGATGTACAAAGCCTTGAGTAGGCTTTTCTTCTTCTTCCCTGCCATCCCTTTAAGACAATAAGCAATAAGCTTTTTCTGCAGAACCAGTGTTGCTTTTAAGCAATCACAATTTACACAGTTTACATTAGTGCTAAAGGCAAAAGGTAGTGTGGTCTGTTCATTTTGTAATAGAATCATGGAATGTTAAAGGGTTGGAATGACCTTTAAGGTGAGCAAGTCCCAACCCCCACTGCCATGGTCAGGGACACTCCTCACCAGACTGGGTTGCTCAAGGCCTTGTCCAGCCTTGCCTTGAACACTGCCAGGGTCGGGGATCCCTATTTCTGAGTTAAAGAAAGCACTGTCAGACCTGTGCTGGAACAGCTTTTTCTGTGACTGCTACACTGCACATCGGCTGGAAACACGAGCGTGCCCATGTAGCTCTTTGCCTCTTCCAGAGGTCAGCTGTGCTGCTTCGGTGTCACCGCAAGCCCAGCGAAAACACTTCACTCTGCAGCTGTACCAATATCAAACAAAGGATGTGTTCTTGTGAATCAAGCTCTCACTGTCTTCTCTGTATTTTCTAGAGCTGTCCAGATAGCCTTTTTTTTTTTTAACTGGTGAAAAAAAGGGTTTTTCAAAGAACTGCACATTCAAGATGTGAGCGTACCACAGGAATAGGAGAAATGCTATTTGTAGGAGATACTACTGTTTGCTTCACATTTGTTCTTCTGCCACTGTCATTTCTTTTATAACAACTGGAGCAGAAGAGTCTGAAAAGGGAAGTGGAAAGACAACAGCAGGTTTTGTTTTGCAAAGCCCTTTGGAAAGAATACCTGTTTCATACTGCTGTGCCAGCACAGAGGCTCTCTGAGCAAGGCTCCACTGCAGTGCATTTTGGAGCAGGCTTGTTACCAGAATGGTGGCTTCCATTATGTCCCTTATTTTGGATGATCCCACAAGGTCTGTGGCAACATGCATGTGAGCAGAGTGCGACAGGCTGATCAGGTGACTCTAGGAGGTATCTGCTTTAAAAAAAAGAACATGATTGCATTGAAAATGCTGAGCAGTGTTTGTTTATTGGCTGTAACAGCACTGCACGGTGGGGGGTTTGTGCACAAGCCCAAGTTTGCATGATTAACAAAACAGTGCAGCTTCTTTAGGGCAAATCTCTACCTGGGCCAGTCATACTTTACTAAAGGAAAAATTGTGGAGGCTAGCATGTCCTGCAGTTATCAAGCTACTATGGGTATGTCTTCTGCAGTGTGAACTGGAAACTCATTCATTGTTTTATTATGCTTTTCATCTAACAGAATCCATCCTGTATCTCTGATTTTATTCTTAGATTGTAACCTCTGGGGACAAGAACTATCTTGTCTCTCTTTTCATCTAGATTTTTCTAGATTTTACTGTAATCTTCCGTATAAGATTCACGATTACCTTTTCTAAGCAGCAATTTAGTAAAAATAATGATAATTTATTTTTGATCAAGGTTTCCTATCTCTTGTTATATCTTGAAAACTTCTGGCTGGATTCAATGCTTCTGAGCTTCTTTGTACTGATATTGGCTAGCTTGTAATTCTGAAGAGAAGAATAAATAATTTACATGCAGCTAGGAGTTTTTGTTTATATTTTAAAAAAATGTTGCAACAAATTGGTTTGAGTGTTAGGCCATATAATGCAATTCCAAATATTTTTAAAATAGAAAACTTATGAGATAATGTTATTGATGTTCTATCTTGCCAAATAAATATTTCAGTGGACTGACAATATGAGCTGCCTTGGAGGGATTTCTGCTGACATTATTGTTACACAGTGTGATTGCTGTGCTGCTGATGTTAGGCACCAAACCTGACCCACTGTAAAATGTTTATAGTTTTGCATTCTGTGTGTTCTAAGAAATGGAGAAGCTTTCACAGTCTTTTATTCTCATATAATTCCTCCCTTTCTCCTCAATCGTACCTAGAAATCAGCAGCTTGCTTTGCTGGGCTGACATGTACGCTGCTTTATTTTTCAATTTCATCAGTAATAGGCTTTTCCTAGCTTGTAATGCTGCTCCACTGACACAATGATGGTTATTCCTTATTCACACAAAAAAATCTAGTGAAGTCTCTTTAAAGATTTCAGTTTTTATGGTAGGGTGATTAAAATGTATAAAATTATTCAGATTAATAGCTTTCATTTTTCAGCACTTTATTCTTTCTTGAAATAGAGTATAAATTTGTAATACTACTCTAAGATGTATGGAGTCTGATACGTATCTCTTCTGGCTTCTGTGTTAGCTGGGCTTTGAAGTGATAGTATACTGTGTGTGTTCAGACTTCCACAGATGGAAAGAGGAAAATAAAACTCTTCAGGACTTGTAAACCCTCTTCAAAAATATCAGGGCCAGAAAAAATGTCAGCAAGAGGCCATGTCTGCCAAACTGTGGCTGCTTCTACTTTTATACCTAGTGGTGTTTGGGAAGATAGTGGGTCCATGATGGTGAAGCAATGCTTCCTACTTGTGTGCACAGCATCTCTGCTGTGCCAGAAGCAGCTTCCTAATGGACACAGGTTCTCAGATCTGAAGGCCAGGCCTACTTAGACTCTGGCCATGTGACTTTAAGCTGAAGTGGGTATGTTATTCATCCTTGCCTGACTGTTTCAGCAGTTAAGTTCTGAATTAGTTCTGAATCCATAAGGGAATAAAACTGAACTGGGGTTTTTTTCTGGGAGTTTTGAACAAAGGACTGTAGTGTCCCACCGTTAGGAAGGAACACCTAAGAAGGGAGCACCAAGTTGATGCTTGGTGGTTGAAAGGAATGACAGAAGTCAGTCTCCTCAAAAGCTGACAAAGTTGTATTAGTAAATTACACACCTGGCATGGAAATCGGTGTTCATTAGTCTCTTACCTCTGGGTATAAACACATGGCAAGGAATATGGATAAAGGGTTAAGGCACAAGGGAAAAGAGTGACAGAGATGGATTAAAGAGGGGAAGAGAGAAATGTGGGATGTGAAGAAAGAGTAGAAAGATCACCAGTCCTGGTTCCAGCATTGATCCAGCTGATGGTGTGGCCAGGATCCTGGGCTGCATATGTCCCTAGGCTTTGTTGGGTACCTTTTTAAGGATAGAAATCCCCACTCTGGAGGTAAGTTTCTTATTTTCTATGTAAATTAGCTATCATATGCAATTTCTTCTTCTAGACCTTTCTGGAAATGTGTCAGAGGGCTTCAGAGGTCTTTGGCAGTCTTGATTCCCCCACTACTGTCCATGCCTTCTTCTCGATCTCATCTGTGTGCTTGTGTTTATGTTATGTTTATGTCCTCAAGCCAGAAAAAGGATGTTTCTGCCAGGAGAGTGCTGCCCTACCTCTATATGTCCCCCTTCTCCAGCCATATCCTGCTCCTTCTCACAATGTTATTGCCAACAATCCTTGGTAGTTATCCCAGTCCTTGGATGGCTCCACAGCTATCGGTGCCTCAGACATACAATAAACATCAGCCCCTTATCTTCTACAGGAACACGTGAGCACGTTACTCAGGGCTAAAAAGTTATTTCATGTTCAGGAAAGAGTGCTGAGTTGATTTGTGCTACTTTTTATGTGCTACTATCTTAGAATATCTACATAAATACACCTCTCTCTTTTTATAGGTAGTACGGTACAGAACCTCATTTGTAAAGCCTTAAAATTCAGTTCTGTCTTGGGATCCAAAGTAGGGAGCCATACTACACTGTCAGTGATAATCACAATCATACCCATGCAATTATGATTTCCTAGTTGTGATAGGGAGCAGGATGAAATACATTGTCATGGATGTTCTGAGGAAAGGTATTGGCCTGGCTCTCTGGTAAAGTTGGCAGTTAAAATTTTGTTTGTATTGTTAAATTGGACAAATTTGATCTGGAAGTAGCAGAATGCAGAAAGCAACAGACACTATAATGTCACTAGAATCAGTTTTCACATTAAGACTCACAGACCTTGTTTTGGACCTCAGATTCGCCAGTGGAAATCTGGAATAGCTTAATCTGTAATTCATTTGAGTCTCTCCACGCATACTTTGATGGAATTGAGTGCAGCCTCAGCCAACCCACTCCAGGCTAAATTGCTCACCTGTTTGTTCACCTATGAATGTGTGCATCTAATCACCCATTGACACAGTTTCCTAGAAGCCAAAAGACAGGGGCACATTTTATAAAAGCAAGGAAATCTTGAAATTCATAACTTTTGACAGCCATGACAAATAAGCAGCCATATCCATTACCAGTCCCCAGAGTTATCTAGTATCCTTTCTTTATGTAATTTCTTACAATACTTTTTTTTTTCATCAATCTTCTTTTCACTTGTTATTTATTATTCATAGCATTAATAAGAGTTCACTACTTCCCTTTTATTTTCATTGGAGTCTTGAATATTTTAACATAGTAACTGTGCTTGCTTTGTTTCCTTGCTGTAAATTTTTTGTGCTTTTTTTCATCTTGTGTTTTTTAGTTTTATCATCTGGAAATATTATTAAAGACATTATATACCTTTTCTTCATCCAAAGACGTGGTGCATCTGTTGACCTTCAGGGCATATTGCCAGGGCCATCTGGTTTTCAAGGGAAGTGGGGGTTGGCAAGGAATGGGGAAGGATTTAAGGGAGAAGGAGATATTAGGTTACTTATTTATTATTTGATTAAGGTTTTGCTTTGTTGAAGGGTAAGAGTGATTGGTACTTTCTTACAGTGTTTGTCTTTTTACAGTCTTTGGTTGTTTTTATGGGTTTTTGCCCTTGTTGTTTTGAAGTGGTGCTGGGCTGGGGAAGCTCTTGAGTGCATGTGCTTGTCTTTATGAAAATAAACAAAACATTATGATGCCAAACCGGTGTGAGGTGTAAACCAGTGCTGTGTTAGTACCAGGATTACATGACACCATTTCAGACATTGCTCATCTCTCAGTTGCAGCGTTAGTGACCAGTGAGGAATTAACAGGACAAAGTACCAACCCCATTTCATCCTGAGAAGAATTGTACTTAGAACAAGTTTGGGTTCTGGAACTTTCCCCCCAGTTTTTTTAGAGGGACCCTGATAGTAATTTTCTGGTAAATTAACAGCACATATATAAGAGATACCATTTAATTTCTACTCTTGTTCTTCCAGAATAAAGGAGTCTGACACGTGTGCAGGTTTTAATGGGACTGGAGATGGAGAGGAAAATAGGGAATTTTATCAACTCTGGATGCTCCCTGTTTCAACATGGCCACAGCAATTGTTGTTCAGTAGTTTTCATGCACCTTTGCTTTATTATCTTTTTCTCTTAGTACCATTAAGAAACCACTGGTTGGCCACATAGGATATAAATTGGTAATTTTTCTTACATTTTGGAAATGTTTGTCATATCTCATATTATGAAATACACTACAGTGCATTTGATTTTCATGTGCTAAAAGTTGTTACAGTTTAGTTGCCCAAAGTCTTAAACATAAACTGAAAATATGGTGCACACTTTCTTAGGAGAGGAAAGAAAAATTCTTTTAAGTAAAGTTGCACAATAAAGTATTTATTTCAACTGAAAATAAGAAACAACCTGGTTCTAAGAGAAAAGTTTAAGCTCACATGTTAGAAATCTTCTCTAATTTAAGAAGGAGCTAATTTCAATTAAAGCAGCATTTCCTGCATTAAATTATTATGTTTTCATACTTGTAAGTTCTGAGTGATCTGTTTAAAACCCAGAACAAGCATCCCAGGAGGAGGGGGAGTGTGTTTTTGTGTGTGTGTGTGTGTGTGTGTGTGTGTCCCAATGCTTCTCCTCATTGTGTAATCTCCATAACTGACCCCCAGTAAAACAAAATCTCTCCCCAGTCCAACAATTCCTGCCCTGCACATGCCTTCTCATAACCTGTAGCAAACCAAGTGTCTGGGTTACAGAGTAGGACAATATGATGATCTTGTCATATGCTTTTTTTTTTTAATATCCAGAACAATTATTAATTACACAATTTATTGTCAGTCTTCTCAATGGATTTATTTCTCCATCTTGACCACTGTATTTTAGGAAGACAAAAGTCAGTTGAGATGTACTCTTACCTTGCAAATAAACCAGTATGTATAATGAGAAAAGGATAGAAGAAACAATGCACCTTTGTAGCATTTAATCCTTTCTGCCTGAATTTGAAGAAGGGGACAGATAGGGAGGAAAAAAACTCCTAACTCCTGTAAGGAAAGAGGAAACTGAGTAACTTCATTAGGAAAGTCTGCTTAATCCATTGTGAATTTGGGGATACTTCATGTTAAAGCGTATTATCTCAGGTGTCATTTCAAACTTCCTCTTAGCTTTTTCTCCAGTTACTTTTAAATAAGTGGTAAAGTTGAGAGAAAGGCAAAAGAGCTTATAGAAGCATAGTTAAAAGCTTGCTTTGATGTTTGCCTTGTGACCTAATAAAAGCATTGCAGAGGCTTACCTAAATAAAACTGATAGGGACCTGGTTCCCTGTCCTTTGCTTGTTTGTTTGTTTGCTTGCTTGTGGTTTATAATTTTGTTTTTTGGATGAAGATTAGTTAGATATTAATTTTGAGGAACAGCAGAGGACAAAAAGATGGGCTACTGTCTTTTCCAGTGACTATGGAAAGCTTTCTCACAAAGTCACACATGGGTTTGTCAAAATTCTACCCAAGGCTTTATAGCTGCCTGCATTAGCTTTCAAGACTGAGTAGTCTTAGGAAAACACATAAAAACATAAAACAACTGTCAGAAGAACTTTATGTTTGGAGAGCATCATGAAACACAACTTGGAATTCCTTCCTTGGTAGTAGTGAGTTTGTGTAAATATGAGACAACCAAGAGTAGTGTCATCAGATTTCAGCAGCTCAGGGTGTTCTGAAGGTGTACAAGAGACCAGGCTCTCAAATAGATTCATGGTGCCATAAAACATTAAACTTGGACGTAATTACAGGTTTTGTTTTTTAAACAACATGCAGTAAAATCAGGCACAGTAAGAACATGAACAAGCTAGGAATCATGTTGTGTTTAGGTGAGCATGCAGTGCAAAAAGTTAAAGACTGAAAATTTTATTTTACAAAACTGAAAGCCTGTACTGTACATTAATTTGTTCAGATCTTGTTCTGTGGATCATATCTCCACTTCCTTTATATTTTAATGCAGAGTTCCTGTCTGCTGCTTTTTTATTCATGCAGAAGTGCTCATGGAATTGTAAATTAAAATGTTTTCTGAATCAGACACCAACTAGATCATTAATTAAATTCCAAGTATAGAGCCAAACCATATCCTGGTTGCCTCTGTAATGTTGATGGAATTAAAACAGGTGTGGTGACACAAAATTTTACGTGGAAAATTGTGATTGCTTTGGTTAGACATAACAGAGTAAGTCTGTTTGACTTTCAAATCCTGAATAATTTTGCAAGATGTGAATCTGGACTAATACTAGTAGGCTGAACAGATTCAGTGACAAGTGACTGGAGTTCCTTAACTATAGCCATTCTTCCTATGCATTTTTGAAGGCGTACCTGAAGGAATAAAACATCTCTTAAGTTCTATTTGAATTTAACAAGTCATTTTTTTCTCATTAGAATATCATATTTTGGTTTTCTTACCAAAGTAATGTTTTTCATAGAAAACTTTAATCTTTTCTAAAGTTCTGAAGAATGTGAAGTAGCTTGATGGATGTTTATAGGAAACATTTTCCCAATAAAAGAGAAAGCATGAAAAGAATGTGCAGATTACCATTTGGAAATATAGTAAGTAAAGAAGGGCACTGACATGGAAATCAGATAAAGAAGGTTGAGAAGGGCTATAAAGAACTTAAAAAAAAATAGACACTGAACAGGTTGTCCAGAGAAACTGTGGTTGCCCCATGCCTGAAAGTGTGAATGCCAGACTGGATAAGGCCCTGAGCTACCTGGTCTAGTGGGAAGTGTCCCTGTCCATTGCAGGGAGTTTGGAACAAGATGATCTTGAAAGTCTCCTCCAACCCAAGCTATTATATGATTCTATAGAAAAATAAAGTTGCTTACATAAATTTGGAGATTTTTCCAAATGTATAGGTTAAGGTAATGTTATCAAGGGTTGCAAGTCTGTGTGACAAGATGACTGTGAGGCTGACAGTACTTAAGTAGTGTAGCAAGAAGGGCTGCAGAGTAAAAGGAGAAAGAGTGTTCAGAATAATTCTGGAGAATTATCACATTAGAAATGAATAAAGATTCTGATCTTCAATATAGGAGAGGCAAGTCTGGAGCACAGACTTGTATCTTTTCATAGGTGATAATTAAAATCAGTTTTGAATGAGATTCCCTTTTGCGTGGAGAATAAGAGAGTCAGGGACAGAGCTCCATGAATTCCCCAAATGAGGTGTAAAATATAATTAACAGTGAATAGGAACATCCAAAACAAAAAGTAATTCCATATACTATAAGAAGAGGTGTAAAAAATGAGCAGCTTCTTTCTCAGTTGAAGCCATGGTTATATGCACCATTTCAGTCGGAGGTTTCTTTTGGTTTCTTTACTGTAGAATTGGATTCAAAAGTAGAAAAACCAGTATGCTAGAGTACTTGAGGATGTGCTAGGTGTTGATTGAAAAACCCTTCTGTCTTCTGATAGACATTTTACATCTGCAGTTTCTGTGGTTGTAAAAGAAAAGTCTGTCATTTTGCCATTTATTAAGTGATACACTGGATGGAATTAAATCTATTGAACAGGAAGAAATTTTGAACAAATAGGTGTATTTATATGAGAAGTTAGATTAAACCCCATAGCTAAATAAATTGTATAAACATGGAGGATGAATTTGGATTTTCAGGGCAGTGCTGCCTAACTCCTTTTCTTTGAAAAAAAATCCCAACAAAACACACACACACACACACACATACATGAAAAAAGAACAGAGAAACATGTATTTCTAGTTTAGAACATTGATTCTTTTGAGTGGGATCATCTCACCCAACTTGTTACATAGATGTTACATAGATGTCAGGTAACAGAGGTGTCTGTCTAGTTTGGAGCCATCCCTGATGCAGGCTTAGGTGCTCCCAGCACATGACCTTTCTCCTCATGGGCAGTCTCACCCATCAGGTGTATCCTGCCCAGAAGTGCCTGTCCCTGAGGTGGAGAGGAGCTGCCCTTGGACATACATCTGTATTGTACCTGTCAAAAAGACATCAACCCAACTATTAACTTCTGCTGCATTTCACTAACCTAAAACATTACTCCTTATTGTCCCTCAAATATAGCTGGGCTTGCATTCATTTTTTATGTATTTTTAATCAGCTATGCCTTCTGGACAAGGTTTTTATTTGTCGTAATTGATATCTGATGTTATCGTCTTTCTGAAATTAAAATAACTTGCTGTAAAGTACTTGCTAAGAGAAGAAAACTAAGCTAAAATTTTTAAAGCAGAGAGAAGACACATAAATAAGAGTTGGGTTCACTGTTAAAGATGTGCCAAAGCAAACAATGCTTGAGGTCAGTAGGGAGGAGCTTAGTAGCTCCAGGCATGTGTATAACTAATTTTTGAAATACTACAAGTGTAACTCACATTATAAATAACCATATGTTCATTAAGTAACTGAAGAAGGAAAATCTGGGAAAAGTTTGTCCAGACATTTATAACTTTTTTAAGGGCAGTTGATTTTTTCCATATGATTTTCAGATTAAGAAGTGATTTTCATCTCTTGAGACTGCTCATTGTTGAGAGCTGCAGTAAAGGAAAGGAGCAAAGTTCTCATCCAAGCTTAAATGCAAAACATGAAAACCTTTGGTATTTAAGCTGGTTGTTGTTTTCTTGATATAGCTTTTACTTTATAACAGAGGTGTATAGCAGATCTTCACCAAAAAATTAGTTTAGCTTTATTTCCTAAAGACCAAAGTGGTGATTGAATGCCTGAACAGCAAGAGAAGAATACACCTTCTGCCTGTCAAAATGAAGATGTTCAGTACATATTATGCAATTCATCCTCCTCATAAAGAATGTACTGTTTCCCTATTTCTAATTTCATACTCAGCCACAATATAATGGTATACAAAAAAGGATAACCTTTATATGATGAGTATACAAAGAAAATTAATTTATAAACTGCAAGGGCAGTTCATAGTGGAAAAAAATGGAATAAAGACAGGTTACTCTCCAGACACTATTGTAAATGTCAAGTAGATTTTGACAGCTGGTAAGTTGGAGACATAATTTAAAAAAACTTCCATACATGTACAGACTGCCTTTTAGTGTGAAGAATTGGCACACAATGAAATGAGAGGGTGAGTAGCATATGGGGGATTAAGGCAGCTGAGTTCTAGTGGAATCTGGAGACAAACAAATAGACCTTCAAGACAAAGACAACTATAGTGGTCACATTGGTGTTATTGTGTATTTGTTGATTTGTGGTGTAGCAATTTACCCTAATTAAAGGATGGTTCATCTCATGCAGTTTTCCATCCCAGAGAGAGTCTCTGTAATACAGAAAAGAGGAAGGTGTCAGAGGAAAACTTGTTTGGAGTGATGAAGATTTCTCTCTAATAGACAGATCTCTGTGGCAGTCTGTTTGGATGGAAACCCTTTGTACATTCAGTAGATTGTTAGACATTATGGTCAGTTGGGTTAAATAAAGGCTTCTGAGGAGATCCAAATTTAAGCATGCATTGGTATTTCTGTTAAACATAGTTTCCAAAAATTACTTTGGATTTAGACATCTCTTGAAGTCTTCATAGAAAATCAATTACATATATACTTGTGCATTTTGAGTATTACTTCAGTATATATTTGTTTTTGGCTTCAGTTTAAGTTACAAATAGAAGGACACTTGGCTGTGACCCTACAGAGAGAGAGATTAGTTTGGTGTAATGCAAACTATTTCAGGAACTGAGCTATACATTTATTTCTGTATCCGTCCTTAGTCTTTTGCTTGGATTTGTCTGGATGCTTTCTTTAGAATTGTGCTTACCAGTCCAGTTTTAAAGACATGCTTTTTAATCAATGTTTTGCAAGTCTAGCAGTACTGCTTGACACAGGGTTTCCACTCCGTGCAATTGCTGCATCAGGAGGAGATTCTGCTGAATCACAACTCAGTATGAACAGCTTAAAAAGAAAACATTTGAATGTTAGATAGAAATCAAACATTTTTTTTTCATTTAATATGAAATACAAATCATGACCTATAAATTGAGACCTACTAACTAGTTATTATTAATGAATTACTATTACTGATCTAGTGAAAGTAGTACTCTGTATTTGCTGCTGGGGTTTCAGAGAAAGTCATCAGCTCAACTGTGAGAAGTCTTAACTGTGTACCTGCATCTAGCCAAGGTAGTAAAGCCCCATCTAGCAAATGTAACCTTTCCAGCAGGTTTTCTTCATTTCTGCTTATCAATTTAGTGAATAGCTTGAAGATGAGAAACTGCTTTGGGGATTACTAGTCAGGAAAGCCCCTACTTTCTCCCAATTAGTAATGTCATTAGAAAACCAAGAAAGAGGGGCTGAGGTCTGTTGGGTTTGAAATCTTGGAGGGCATAGTGACCAGAAATACTCAGTTTCTCTAATTATAAATAATTTCTTTTGTATGTATTGAATTTGTTCAAAATGTAGAACTGTTTACAGGGTCATGCATGTTTTACATAAACCTTTAGTAACTGGTAAAACTCTGTTTGAAAAGATCCTATTGTGTTTAAAACATGGATTTTTCTTTTTTTCCCATTTTAATTGAAGTTTAATTTCCATTTTAAAAAATTACGGCTCTGTATGTAAGAAGGGGTCATTCATTATTTTCCAGCTAAATGGTGTGTAAGAATAGTAAATGTAGGTTAGCACACATTCTTCCTTAGGTGTGTATGTGACACAGCTTCATGGTAACCAAGTTGCAGTACAGACCTAGTGTAAAGATTGTATTTCATTTTATTTCAGTGTGTACTAAGAAACATGGAGAAGAATAACGAAAATATCAGCGCTGTAAATGGCTGTGCAGCTCCAGGGTATTTTGGCCAAGATCCACAGAACATGTTGGGTGTTGGCTGATCGAATTGGCCAGCTCTGGGAGGGGAAGATAAGAGCAGCAAGGCCCCGTTGGCACCCTTCAGAAGGGGTGGATGACCCTGGGCATTGAGCTGAAGCCGTGGCCATCCCTCCTGCCCAGGGGTGCCCTGTCCCTGCTGCTGCTCTGCCTTCCACGGCCGCGGGGCTCTGGGGCTCCAGCATCGCTTCCCTGCCAGCCAGGGGCTGGCCAGCCTGCCTCGGGGCTGAGCACTGCCAGGGGAGGCACTGGGGAAGCTCAAAAAGCCCAGGTTGGTTGGAAGTTGTTCTGCTGTTCTTTCTGTGGTTCATGCATCTGGACTGTGTGCAGTATGTTTTCTGGATCGTTTTGAGGGAGGTGCTAACTGAAGCACACTTTCTAAAGCTTGAAGCAAATCTTGGTGAGACAGAAAAAAATTGAAATAAGTAATAAATTAGATCTAAAACATGCATGTTCTTTTTGAGTTACCAGTAGGATTGGAGCAAAAATATTATTCTTGTTTCTTGCAAAATTGAATTTCAGTGAAATGCTTCAGAAAGTACAGTATCAGGAATAATCAGCTACTTTGTAAGCTTTTTCTGCTTGAATTGTTGGCCATTCCTCATTACTCAGAGTTTTTTCAATGTGGATGGGTTAAAATTGAATTGGTGTGCTTTATAGATACCAGGTCTTTAAACACAAAATATCAGAGGCTATCCATAGCAGAGGAGTGTAAAGAGTACATGAAGTCTTCCACCTCTATGTCAATGGCTTGATGGTGTCACCATCACTCTTTAATTAAACCACCTGAAATCGACCTGTTTGACTTCTGTGTTCATTTGCTGGCCTGGTAGGAAGTTTGAGGTATTTCTAAATTCAATATGGCATATTTCATCAGAAAGGAAGAGTTGTTGAAGAAACTTGGCAAGTGTGTCACCTTTTCTCTGGGAAGAGGTGAGCGTCAAGCAGGGCAGCATGGGGAAAATTTGCACCCCTTCATGTGAATCTTTTGTTGTATACTCAGCCAAAAGTTGATCTTAAATAACCCATTGGTTCATTGCAGAGCAAGAACATAATGAAAAAATATATAATTTGTGGACAGTTTTTAGAGATTCTAGAAAAACTCCTCAGTCTGTTAGAAACATAAGTCTTCCTAAATATTTAAATTTTCTGAGCAGAATTGACATAGTGTTTATTAAATGCCTTTTGTTTATTTTTTCCATCTGCAATCATACAGTAGAATTCTCAAAACTGGTTCCGTGCAGTCAAATTCTCCCTATAAACTGAGTATTGTAAATATGCTGGTGCTGAGAGTGTTTTTTCATTCTCAAAAACATGTGAAGAAGGGAATTTAGGAAAGAATGGAAGAAGTGACTGTTGATGGTCATTATGGTGCAACAAATCTCTGTCATGAATTTGGATTCCCCCATACCTGTATTCCCCCATATATGCATTCCCCCATATATGTATTGTCTATTCTCAAGACTTGAAAATACAGAAAATTATTCTGTGTGGAAGAGATCTCTCTCCATCCTGTCTTATCCATCCTGCCTTGTGCAACAGTTGCCTGAGCCTAATTCCCTTTTATGTGATATTGATTAACAGCCATGCTGAGTCTAGGACTGTCACAAGGACTAAAGGGTGTTTAATTATTCAGCTCCAATAAAGTGGAAGACAGCACAGCAGCAGCTGTAACATAAGTCATTGGTACTTCATCTCCAAAATATAAGAATTGTTCAGTAATACCATAACAATCCTCTCCTCCTGGCTTGAAGAAAATTCATAGAAATCTAGACTGAATATTTGGAGAATGTGTGAGTGATGGGCTTGTCCTCAAGATAACTCCATTCTTTGGGCATGTTCTTAGGCACAGTGCCAAGTAATAGTACTCACTACTGATGGTGAAAAGAACACCATTTTACCCGAGGCACAATATTCCTAAAGTCAGATTTTCAAAAAGGAGGACACGCAAGAGCATTTTTTCTGGTGGTTTGTTCATAGGTCTATTACCTCTGCATGTACATGAATATTTCACGTTTGTTGTGAAAATCCCCAGTTCTCATGAATAGCTTCAATGTGCAAATTTATTGTGGAAATATTTACATGTTCCTACAGTTTTGGATTTGGGCTAGATTCAAAAGAAGGAGTTGATGGCGTCTTTTTCAAGCTTTGAACAGGATAGAAACAACATAGAAAAATTGGGGACACTGTTGTATTCAACAGAGCTGAGATCCCTAAAATCACAGGTATTTTGTGCCATAACGTGCCAATGAAGCCTGCCACAAACTTGCAGCATTATTCTGCATTAGTGTTCCTGTAAAAGATGTGTTGGTGTATCTCAGAACCATGAGGACCTCCCAGAGCTGTTGGGGCTGGGAGAATACCACTGTGTCTGTGCTTCACTCATACCTTCTTCATTAGATAGCTACTTTTGTCATGGTTAAAGAGGAGATACTGGCCAAAGTGGATGCTTGACTTATGTAGTAAGTCTGCTTAATTTTTAATTTGTATTTAAAATAATTCTAAATATTGTTTATATTATGCATAATTGTGTTTTGTGAGTAATACGTAATCTTTAAAATGCTTCATGAGATGTGTAAATTGGAACATAAATAACATTTCTTCAAATATGAGATCATTAGTTACCTTTTGTCTGGACTGAACTGTAAGAAACATCTTAATAGAATGTGATTTCTTAAATCAGAGAGTAACGATAGCCTTGTTTGGATTTTTAATAACATTTTGTAGTTCAGCACTGGAGGCAATGGCAGCCAGTCCCAGAGCAGTGCTTCTGTCTTTAACACACAAGAGCTTGGATGTGATATTATTTGTTGTTAAAGAGCACAAAAAACACCAGTGTGCTGATGCTTAAAGGGTTATGGGTTTGGTTATGTTCATATTCAGTTTTCAATTATGGATAGATTTTTTTTTTTCTCTTGCTTGTGGGAAGTAGGATAGAAAAGACAGGAAAAGAGGATCCAGTAGCTTGTTTCCAGGTTTTAAAATAATAACAATAACAATACCAATAACTATTATTATTATTATTATTATTATCATCTTTAAAAATAGTGCCTCCTTACAGATTAAGATTCATCAGAGAAGAATGAAGATGTCAGAATGAAACAAGTGCTGTGCTTTCTCATAAAGCAATTTATTGCCCTGTCTTTCCACCTCATTAGTAGATCTTCACATCTTTTATTCCCAGTTGGTTTAGTTCTTTGGCAGTTTTAGGGATGTAGACGGAAGGCAGCTCTCTGCACCAGGGTTAAATCAGATCAGACTGTGTAGTCACAAGGCAGAGCAAAAAGAGACTGAGTTTATGGGAAAAATCAATTGTTGGTATGCGACTACAAATTAAAGCCAGCTTGCCTCACTGTTTATTTAAGAGATGAACTTTACTGTGACTGGCAAATGGATCAGGAACCTAAATAATGTCATTGTTTTACTTATTAAAGCTGGAGCAGCGAAATAAACTAGCACAACCCACGTCTGTGCACGGTCTCTTCAGAATGAGATGAGCTGTTGCTGTTAGAAAAAATAAATTATTTTAAATTAATTCTTTGTTGCTTCCACAGCTAGACCTTAATTAATTGGTACATGATCAGGATAGTGCAGGCTGCTTAATCTCTAGTGGCTGATTTTCTGCCCTGCCCTGTGCTGTCGAGGCCTTTAATATATACACATGGATAAATGGATATATATATATGGTCTGCATGGATATTTTTTAACTGATACTGGACCAACAGTCCAGGGTGTAATTTCATCATTTCACAAGCATTGTCTGCTTGTAGAACAAGGTATATAAACCTCTTAATTTCATTTGTATTGGGTAGTATTTCAACAGTTAGAAAAAGTTTCTTGATGGTATCATTTCTTTAATAACAGTCACTAAGTGCACAGATGCACTTGGCCCTATGTATACATTCCATATTGTACAAGAAATAAGTCCCACAGTGCTGTGCATTCAGTTTGATTGTTATTGCATTTATTGAATGGCTGGGGTTGCTCAGCCTTTGGCCTTGAGCCGTTGGCATGCCTCAGGTGGTAAGCAAATTGCATACAAATGCTCTGCTTGTCATGTCTTGCTGCTTAATTTGTTCTTTGGAATAAGTTAGTCCCATAATAGACAGACACATCACAAAGCAAAAAAGCATTGGAGAGAGATGAAACATTGGGCTCATAAAGCCCTTCCCAATACTGAGTCACTTATCTTTCATGGAAAGTAATAAATATTGAAATTTATGGCATGCTTCTGCTTTACAGAATTTGTGAGAATGTTTGCATCTGTCATCAGGCTTCTAATAAAGTGCCCCTTCACTAGTCCTGTGGTGGGTCTGCATTGTCACCTGATGATGATATTTAAGCACCCTTTTCACAGGAACGTAGGGAAATGCATTGATGGAGGAATTCCTGTGCACAAAAAATGATCACCTGTTAATTATAACAAATTCGTTGCCTTTAATGAGTACATTTTTGGGGTCACGGAACCAATACAGTTCTATTCTTATGATGGTTTCTTTTTAATGTGGTGTTTCTGAAAAGTCACACCAGTGCCTCCTTTGGAACGAAGAGTTACGTAGTTCTGAGTAGTTCAGCAGCTCACAGAAATAATAAAGAACAAACAACGGATCATTTAACTTTTGGGTAATGAAGAACTTTGTTCTCCCAGAGTACTCATGGCAATGCAGAGTATACATTGCAATGCACACAACAGAAAATTACTCAAATATCGACCGTGCTGTATATTGCTAGAACCTCCTAATAGTATTATTTAATGATAGATACTGGGATATGTTGCTCTGTGTGTATCAGTTTTTGTTATGTTACAGCGTATCTCAAAATTATTTGGTGCATGAGGTTAGGTTTTAGAAAGAATTGTCATTTTGGATGGCTGGATATTTATCTATTGGCTTTTAATCAGACTATGTGCTGTTGTATCTTGCTACATTCAATAAACCCAAAATGTATTTGTAGGTCTGTGTGTCTGGCAATTTCTTGGGATGATGAAATCAATCTTATTAGACAGTCACTTTGATTTCTTTGATAAATTTTTAATACTTTATGCCCAGGATGGCAAAGTGTAGTTCTCACTATTTTTTGATGACCAAGCTTGGATACGTAGAACATGCGACCTAAATAAATAAGGCAATATCACGATTCTTCAAACCTAGTATATAATCATTTCAATTTAGTGATGAACTAGAACATTTTTCCAAGTTCCTCATGGTTTTGGGTATTCTTTATATCATAGCATCAAAGCTTGGATGAGTTTTTATCTTGTAAAATGTGAGTCAGTAGGATCTGAACCCAGCTGATTTTATGGACTAATTTCTAGCCTTAAAATGTGACAAATAATGGGTTCGATTTGCAGTATTACATCACAAATCCATCCTGTCTGCCTTTTAGACAAACAGGCTATAGCCTGTGAGAATAAAGAGAAAGGATTTGTCACTTGCAGTCCTCTTTGTTTGGGATTTGCATCATGTTTTAAGCACACCCATTGGGTGTGTGGGGAATGATGACTTTCATATTTCATTTTGTGGCCATTAGCAACCACAGATAAATGTAATCATACCACTCAAAGAATACAGAAAGCTGTACAGAATACTAATAATGTGAATCATGAATTTTTAAGCTCTCAGAAGATGCTCTAAAAAGAAATTGATTAATCACTGTGCTAAAATAATATAACACCTCAAAATAGACTTTTACTTGAGTGAACATCATAAACATAGTAGTTTCGTGTCAATACTGGATGGCAGTAGTCTCCATAAAGCAGTTCTGGCTCAGTAATGAGTTTGCAGGTATCTTAATTACTTTGCAATCACTTAGGATTTCTCTAATGTTCATCTTCTGCTTAACTTGCTGCACCTACACATGTGTACGTACTCAGCACATGAAACCCTTCCCTGAATTTGATGGAGTTTTTGTTAGTTCACTCATCTGTGTTAAGAAAACAAAACCAACCTGCTCAGTAAGCCAGTCTGGTGTTGAGACATTTCTCCAGATCATACCACAGTTTTCTTTCTACCTAGGGGGCAAAGAGTAGTATTTCACATATTGGTACAGAAGCATTATGTGAAGTTTTATTACGTTACAGCACTAATAACCGTGGCATATCCCTCCAAAAATCCTGGCGCTGCAGCCAGCAGGCCCAGAAACAGGAGCATGGTTTTGCAGCACAGCCTCTTTCCTTTCACAGTCATGAAAGCTACTCCATCACTCAAGTAAATCCTGAGCCATCTTGCTGTGGAAATCTGTCAATTTATTGATTTTTTTCTTTCTCCCTTTTTTTTTTTTTTTTACACTTTCACCCTGCAAAAATATGCTGTAGGGAAAATGGTAGCAAAGCAATTGGTAATTCTTTATGACAAATTGCACAGAAGCAGCAGGATGCACTAGAGATGCTTACTAGAACTACGGTTTAAAAATAAACATCATATGTGAGCACAATATTTAAGGCTTCAAAACAGGTTAACATAATAAGTGGCACTAAACATATTTAAAGAAGTAAAGGATAAAAGTAAAAAATATTGTAGCATCTTAATCAAAATTAGATTTCACAGAGTACAGAAGGGTAGAGCTGTGAAGTCTGAGAGATTGGTTCCATTTGCTGTTAATGTTCAGCTCTCATGCACTGGGTTTTCTGCCCTGAAAGAAAAATATGAGTTCTCTGGAATAATCCAGCTTTTCATTCTATTTTGCAGCCTTGTCTAAGCAGATGAATCTGATAATTCCTTAAATGGGAAATTTGCCAGCTGAGAGAAACCTAGAGGGCAGCAAATGGGGAGTGATGACAGAATGTCTTGAATGCTGAGAATGTTGTTTTGATTCCACACTGTTTAAAAATATATTTGTCTAGTGGAAGGTAAAATGTTACACAGACAGATAACGCAGGAGATTTCTGAGGCATTACACACGTACATACACACATGCACACACNAGAAGCATGTGTCTAGGTTTTGCTGATTTCTGTTTATTTTTTTGTAAAAAAAAAAAAAAAAAAAAAAAAAAAAAAAAAAACAAAAAAAAAAAAAAAAAAAAAAAAAAAAAAAAAAAAAAGAAGGGAGGGGGTGGGGAGGAGGCAGGGCACAAAGCAGTGAAATCAAAGCAACTCTGCCTTAAGGCTGCAGAGATTTCCTTATCTTATCCTGCTGTTTCTAGGTATTGCAAAACATATGGCTCACCTTTAGGGGCAGTCCCCAAACAGTGGGAGATGTTGCATCCCATCTGTGCTGCAGCAACTGGAGGTGCAATAACAAGGTGAATTGAGGACGCCAAGATAACTGTGTTTAAACTCATTGCTGGTTACTGGGGTGGTGTTGGGGGAGGGTGGTGGGGCACATTTAGTTTGGATGGGTTTCTGTAGCTACCGTGTGGATGCGCCTCGCAAGTCTGAACACGGGTTCTGCTGGAGAAAAAATTGTTTTGAGGAAACTTGGTAGCCTGAATCAGGAGTAAAAATGTCAGGATCCTAGATACTGGGAAAAGCAAAGAAAGGAAGCAAAGCTAAGAATGAAAGCACTTCTCTGTCTCCCACATTTTATTCTGGCAGCAGATAAACTGGCTGAATAGGCTCCCGTCCCCCACTGTTCAAAACTGTTCAGTGTTGCCCCCACGAGATTTGGTTGATCATGTAGTCACTCTCCAGCCTGATTCATTCACTATAATCTAGCTCAGTTTGAACACTTTTTAACACTAACTCTGAACTCTTTAATAAGAATCATTTGGACATGAGCAGTTGTTCCACAGACACTGAGGGGCAGCCATGTTCAGCAGGAATGTAAGGGAAGAGAGATTACGAGGAACAAGGGAATAATGCTACACTAGTGAAGCTTCACTCAGAACAAGAAGCATAATGACAGACTGAAATGGCACACTGCAGTGGATAGAATCAAGAATATAGCTAGACTTACCCTAATGAAAATTGACTTTTTAATACCTGTCCCCCAAAAATTTTAAGCCAAGCTTCTAAGCCTCTAAGTTTATGCCACAGAATTTTCCTAAATAATTTCAAAGATCAGGGCAAAAAATGACTTAACACCTTTGCATCTCACTAAAACATTAAATGTAAGCAAAATCTGTAAACTGAGATGCAAAAAGGTCTCTTAATGATTTTTTTTTGTTGCTTTTATCATTGCTATAATTATTCTTTTACTTCAATGAGTCTTTTGCTACTAGGTTCTTCTTTTCCTGCTAATGTAATACAAGAAAACCACTTATTATAATGAAGACTGAATATTCATACCCAGCTTTAGGCATCAGCATCCATATGCATAAATTGGAATCGAAGTTAAGTGGCATGAACATCCCTGACATGTTCTGTCATGACATTAAAAGGATCTTTTTCATTTAATACAGCAAATAAAACTAGCTATCTTCCTGTGCAAATACTTGTTCTCATTTTTCATAGCTTTCTCAATTTGCAGAAGGAGCGTTTAGCTTGCAAGATGAAAAGACTGATGGGTTTCCAGAACTGCAGGCCACTTCCCTTTTGTTTTGAAGTCAATGGCAATTGTACTTCTGAGACCCTGGGAAAAATCACCTTTTAATGCTCACTAAAAGTAACATCACTTACTACTGTCTGCATAAAATTCAGTGATATAAAATGTATATGAAGACGTAGTGCTGTATTAGGGCATGCACATATATGTACAAACACAAATAGTCTGCATTGCAATTTGAATTATAATCCTGATGTGTATGACTTTCAGGTGTTCTTAATTTATTAGTTAGCATTTCAAAAAGCAGACCTAAATCTATTAATTTAATAAAATTAATGCACAGGTAAGCATTAAGCACTTTGGGATACTTCGATGGAAATAATAAAAGCTTTTTCCCCTTTCCCCTTCTAAGCTCCTTGTAAGGTCTTTGCAAGTTTTCAAGAAATGACATTTGCAGCAGGAGGATGAGTGCCTTTGGACGCTAGTGCTGGAGTAGCAAGGCTGAGGAAGCTTCAGGGAGAAGGAAAAGAACTTTTCAGTTTTCTGCATTTCAAAAGTCCTTCCTTCCTTCCTTCCTTCCTCAACAAGTTTAACTAATGAGTTGGATTTTCAGAATTTGGTGTGGCTTTGCATTTGTTTTGCTTTGTTGTGTGATTTGATTTTATTAGAGTTTTGAAACTCGATGCAGATTTTTTTTCATCATGGCTTTGGAAAATACTTTAGGAACTTTACTATATGTGAACATACCATGAAGCAGAACAATGTGTTGACTGAATGGCTTGGATAACCATTTGCTAATACTAAGATATTGAGTTTGCTTTCTGTGGGTCCCTTCAATGCCGTGGTCTGAAGAATCATTATAAATCTGTGAGCTTCATTAGCTAAATACCTCTTAAAGCAGATAGGAAATTGAAATAAAAGAAACAAAAGATAGCTAGATCATACATTTATGGCGTCAGAATTGCATTAAAGCACAGAATATAGATAGATTGAGAGATAGTCTTTTCTTGAATTCATTAAAATAATTTATCCTAATCTTTTTATGTAAACCAACTTTTCTAACATATTTACTGGTCAAAATTATCATATATACTATCTAATGAGGTGATTCTGTCTCACTGTAGAGGTGGGGATACCCGTTTACTCTTATATGGCATATAATGAGACAGCTACTATCAACCATCAGGTTAATCAGAGTAACAAATTAACAGGATCAAAATTTATCAAAGTTATTTCCTGTAACATGCAGATGGTAATTTTGAAGGGTTTTTTCCCTGAAATTTCACTATTTTATTAAAAAGTTCCGATGTGTTGAAATTGCCTGTGTTAGCGACCAGGTCCAAGGACTGGGTTCCTCAGACCAGTTCTCTTTACCACCAAGTCTGTGTAATGTTCACTGACAGGTTATTTCATCCACATCTTTTGAAATGCTCAGGTTTTTCACAGTCATGTTTACTGCAGATGATTTCATGTTCCTGTTCTTTTTTTTTTTTTCTTTTCATTTAGTGTATTTCTCTAGCCAGTACTTTCAGCTGCATTTTTCATATCCAAACAGTATAACTTATTAATCTGTCCTGCATTTTAATTGGGGGTGGATTAAAATTCACATACATACTGCTAAACTGCAATTTAATTAATTTATTTAATTTAATATAAATGGATTTTACTCCTGTATCTCTACAGTGATTTAGGTAAAAAGGTAATGTTGAAAGAGAATCTACAGTGTAACAAAAGCATTCTGTATCTTTAATCATCAGTCTTAGCTGTGTTAGAGTTGCTTAACCAGCATAAGCTTTATATGATCAGAAGGAATGCCTCACGTTTGGTAAGACCTTGGATCTGTCTGGATTCAATATACAAGTTTGTGTCCTGGTGTTTTTTATTAGACTCCCTATTTTCTATTTAAATAGCACAACAAGCATATGTAATTTTAGTCTGGAGAGATTATTACTGTAGGATCCTATGATAATTCAGGACTTTAGAAGGTCCAACACCCAGATTAAAGCAGGGCCAGCTTTGGGGTTATTTATGGCTATTCTAGGTTTGATCTAGTTCAGAGTCCAAAAATGAAGACTGCACAGAAGCTGTATTGCAATAAAATTCATTACCTTTCTAATGCTTAAGACAATAATTACAGAATATAAAAATCATTATTCAAATACATATTACAAAGAGTGCTCTTTTTGCAGATCAGTGTGTTAGGTCACTTCTGCCTTTTAGAACAGGCATTTATTTGCACTCCTAAAATGCTCTGCATTTTTGCATTTGACTGCTTAATGTGCCATGTCCTTCCAAGTGTTCACTTCCTACCATACAAAATATGGATGTTACTGGACTGTGGTTCCAGCTGTTTTTCTCTCTTAGCTGATTCCTCTCTTTTCCTCAAACTCTTCTTTGCTGCTTTTATTAAAAGACCTTGAGAATTCAGTAAAACTATTTAAAGTTACTGTACATTAGCCCCTGATTTACAGGGAAGAATCTATATATATAATAATTTTGACAGGGCTTTCAAGACATACTATTTACCTCAAGAATTTAAAAATTATATCAGAGTTAGTACCCAGGAAATTTATCTTCACTGACAGTGTAACAAGTTTCTCCATAAAGCGCACAAATGAAGGCAGTGTTTCCTTCTTTGCCTGGCAAAGATTGTTTCCTAGCTAGGAAATTCAGGACCATGATCTGTTTTATTAAAGATGACTAAAAGCAGGAGAAGATTTTTTGACATTTTTTACTGCAGAATGTTCTTTTGATTAGATCTGATGTTTGCTCTGCTCAGTACCACTGCATTTCAAAGGAGTATGTGTTAACAGGAGTGTGAAATTCTGCATTTCATGTGAAAGTGTGACTGACAAGTGTTGAGGTTTGTATGGTTTAGGGCAACCCTTGCTCAGGATACTGTCTGCCCTTTGTGGGAGTGGAAAATACACTAAACAGAGAGGATAAGGCTGGGAAGAAACAGGCAGTCTCTGAGCGACAGGCAAGCTGACTGGCTGATGTGCAAGTGTCAGTGTCTCTGGGATGAGTTTTCCAGTTTCAGGCCGGAGGGAAGGAGTGGGTGGAGAGTGCATGTGAAACTGAGATTTCTGCTCTGGGATTCACATGAAGAAATCTCAAACAGCTCAGTATTTAATAACCTGCTCAGTACTTTACCGGGTGGTGTAAGGACCTGTGACTGCATTTTTGAAAATCAAGTAATGTCCAAGTAGCTGCTGTTCTTTTTGGCCTTGTTCTGAGGTGGTTGGTGCTGCTCCCAAGAACTGCTGGCTGTACCTCATCTTGCTGCTGCAGCTTGATTCACCAGCTGGGTCAGTTTTCATCACAAATATGTTTTACTTATCTATTTCATTGTTAAAAGTTCAAGTATAGCTTTCCTATTCACTCTTTGAATTCATACTAATGTCCACAAGTTAACTTTTAACTTGTGGTATGACTTTTAAGAGAATTTCTGAATGTTGGCTGTTGGCTTTGCTTACAAGCATAGTTTAGGCTCATATAGAGTACAAGAAGTTCAATCTTCTTGTTTTATTGTTTTTCAACATCAATATTTTCTGTGTCCATGATGAGAACATCCAGAGGAAGTAAACGGATGAAACAATGCTACTACTTTAGTTGGATACTGTGATATCAAGCCAGAACGTGGATTATTGATCACAATAGAATTGTTCTAGAAGAAGGGCACCTTTTAAAACCCTCTTTCTTACTGGCCATTACCAGCTTTGTAATTTTTTGTTCCCTGTCCCACAACTTCCTAGAAACTAAACATAAGCATATACGTCCTAGAGTAATTTTTTCATAATTTAAAAGAATGTGATGAGAATTTAGTATTTTTTAAATTACTTCATTTCCACAGTGTGGCCCATTTTGGAAGACCTTGGCTCCCCATAATTTCATAAATGTTTTTTGTACTTTTATGAGAATTCTCTAGCAGCTTGCAAAGTGCATGAATTGTTACAACATGATGTTCAGTTCATGTCTCTTCAATAGAGCTCAGCTTTAAAATTTCTTTTGTCACCTATTGTTCAGAAAGATGTACAAGACGTAATTAGTATGAAGAAATTTTAGCTTCACAGCTGTAGTCAGGCCATCCTCAGGAGAATATGCTGAAAATTGTTCTCTTATGCAAACTTCTCTAGAAACTTCAGAATGGCTGGAAAACTTCCGAAAATATTTTCTATGTTTTTGTGTTTCCCTATTATTTTTGGCACCATGTAGTTCCATGATGCATACATTTAATTTTCATTTTCTGCCTGATTTCTGCTCCATCATTTTATACTTACTGGGCTAATCAAACAAATAACATTGGTCAGTACTGGGAAGAGATGAATGAGTTATATGTCTGTTCTCTCTCCACTCTTAACACTGGTTTTTCCTTTGCAAAAATGTACCAAATAAAGCACAGACCAGAATGTGGGCTAGAGAAATATTATTAGTAGAATGGGTCCAAAGCGCCAGTGATTCAGTCATCTGTCAGCCTGATAAATGGATTAGTGTAAGAGGTGTTCCAGTGGGGAAATGAAGCCCATAGGGCTTCCAGCTAATTATATTTAAGTTGTTTAGTACTGCTGGGAAGCAGCATCCAGGCAATTACTGAAAGCTTTGATGCAGTGTGCACTATTAGAGTGTGGGTTCAGAAACTCATTACCCTTCCGTGCTTGTGTTGGATGGATTTTAGGAAACTGACATGAAACAGAGAACAGGAATCAATAACTAGAAAGGCATTTTAGTTAGCTTCTGATGCATTTCCTGATTCAGCAGCTTTTAGCCTAGAGCGTTTCATACAATTGCTATAATGTAAAAGGAAAAATGTGACTTAAATATATTAATTATCACACATACATACATCCTGTTATAGTGATGCATAGCTGAGGTTCCACCCAAGACAAAGTTTCAAAAGGTCTTTTAGGGACAGGCTGCTCCTCTAATGCCGTGCCACATGTCCAAAGTGCCTGCCATCTCTGCTCCTCCAAAGTTGATTGTACTAATTTCTCCTAAAACCTGACCTTGCAGTATTTATTTTGATGCCTCCACAACACAAGACTGTATTACCATGATGCCCGTGGTATCCCACCTTCAGTATCTGTTGGAAACTACAGCTAACCCAAAATGAAAGTGATGATATTGGCTATGCATATTAAAACTTGTTTAAGAGAGTTGTACTGGCTCTGTCTTTGCCATGGGCTGCAGTTCACATTACTGATACCTTGAGAAAGCTCTGCAGACTCTGGGTCATTCAGATGTGGGAAACAGCAAATCTTTCACTGCAGTGCTCTGAAGCTGGGCACCTCCAAAGTGTGCATGCTGAAAGCAATGCAATATTTGTACAACTGGCGGCCAAAGACTTGAAAGTTCATTTCTTAGGTTAGACCGATGGCTCTACTCAGGGCAAAAGTTACATGAACTAATCAAAATTGTACAGTTCTCTTTTTAAGCTTGCACTCACTTTTAAATCTGGTAATGGTGACTGCTAGGGCAGTGCAGAGGGGGCTGCATTTCTTCTTTCCTGTTTTATCCTCTGTGCTTTTGCCTGAGGTGGAGCTGAACAGGCAAATGAGAGTATTACAGTTCAGTGCTTCTGAAAGGGATAATTCTTTCCCACCTACCTGCACATCACAAAATTAATAATTATACTCCCTTCTTTATGTTTCATCACAACAGTCCTAGACATGCTGTGGGTTTTGTTTCATGTTTGAAAAGTTCAGCAGAAATCTCAAGAGAGAAATTTGGGGTTTGGTTTGCTTGAAATCTGGACTTCTTAATTACAAAAATGACATTTGGTTTGCCTGAGGGTTGGTAAAATAAATGTTGTGCTATTTGATACTCACGTATCTTTCTGATAAAAGAAGTATCAGAATTGCTGTGTCATAGGCCACCATGAATCTGTCCACATACTGCAAAAAATCCTGTTAGAGTAGTAAACATTTCCAGTCTTGGTACCAGGTTTGGTTGCTGACAGCTAAGCTTTTCATAAATCCATTATTATCACTGAAAGTTCTGGCCTGTTAAATAATGGTAGATAATCATGTATCTTCTGTGAAACTATTACAAATGGTAGAGAAAATATTTTCTACGCTCAAATATACAGCTGAAGCATAAAAAAACCTAAAGCTGTCAAAGTGTCTGTGCAGGCAAAGTGCTGACAGTGGTAAATGATTTTGAGAATTGATGCTGTCAATTCCAGTCTGGCTCTGAGACTTGTTGGATTGAGTCACTTCTTGGGCTGCTAAGAGTTAATTTATCTTGGGAGGCACCTGTGTAAAAGGGGTAGCATAATATAGCCAAGTTAAGGAGACATTGCTTCTGAAATTCGTAATTTCATGATGTCCACTGGCTTTGACAGAGTTAGTTAAGATAAAACAGGAGAAGAGTTTCCACCTGCAGTTTTGTTTTCCCTTGAGAGACTTGCTTCAAAGGGGCAGCCCAGGCTCTGAGAGTTGCACCTGAGGAGAGACTTTCAAAGCTTATTTTAAGGTTTGGTGGGAAGATGTGGGTTATTTCTGAGGGTATTTTTCTTGCTTTGGCTTAGATATTACCATGGGGAAGCTTTTTGCACTAGTACTACAATGAAGATTTATTTCAGTGCTGATTTTCAGATTTTTAACTGACTTGTGACTTTGTTTACTTCATCAAATCTGGGCATTCATCTATGGTATATTTAAAATAAAAAATCTCTCATAGCTTCCTTTAGAGGAAGCAGCTGTGGGGCAATAATAGATTCATAAATGACTACAGCGGGAATTTTTTATCATAGCCAAGACATTAACTGGTGTTTATTTACTCTATAAGACCTCAGGGCAAATTGATTACTATTCAGAGATTGTGTGGGTTTTTCTGAACACAGTTCCAGTGCATAGGTACTCACTGGAAACATGATAGAGAAACCCAGCAGAAATGTTGTGTTGTGCTGAAAATGATGGTCCTGGTTTCTGCTCCATGTGTCTGCAGTGTTATCCATGATCCTTGTACAGACTAATTGCTGGTCATGCCACAGGGGAACCACAGCTATGGTTATTCTGCTGTGATTATATTTGTTATTTGTGATTATATATGTTAATCCATAAAGAAACTAAAAACCCAGCACATCAGCAGGAGTTTGGCAAATGTTGGAATGTTCTCTTCGCTGACTCATGCACTTCTTAGGAAATGCATTAGAAAATGCACTTTAGGTTACTTTTTGCAGAAGGGTGGCATATTTATTGATGTCCTGTTAGAATCTTCTATATAGTCATGGTATACTTCAGTATAGTATAGTATAGTATAGTACAGTATAGTATTAGTATAGTATAGTTTACTCCACCAGGGATAGTTTGAAAATATTGAAGCTGTTTATCAATTTGAAAGAAAGCAAAATATTGTGCACTAGGTATCCTGCATTTCTTTCCCAGAGATATAATGCTATCTCTCCTTTTGTGTGTCTTTTAAAAAATGGAGTCTTTTAAAGATGGCCTATTTAGCATTTAAACTTTTCTATGCCTTTAAAAGCCAGAACAGAGTGGGAAAACAAATTAGTTACCCACTTAAAGATTTTTTTTTTTTCATTATGAAAGAGTAAAGAGAAATATGCTGAAACAGGATAGTAATGGCACTGGTTTGGTTTCTCCTCATCTCTACTGTTTAGTAAAAAGAAATAAAATTATTTATCTGAAAATATGCAGAAATGGTACTTAAACAGACATCAGATTGGAAAAATATTTTATCAGCTAAATGTATTTAGAGGAAATGAGTAGAATTCACTGAACCATCTTCCAAAACGATGTGACATTATTACAAGTTTAAATCAAGAGTAAAACTGCTGTACTATTTAGATGCCCTTACCCCAGCCACCTGCCCAGCTGGTAATTTCAAGTGCCTCCTATAAATCTGGCCCCCAGTTGCAGTTTCCTAAAGTCACTCAGGTGCCTGCAAAAGGAAATCTACATATGAAGCAGAGGATAAATGCACTGTTTGGTCTTTGGCCCACTAAGGGCACCACCAAGTTGAGCCCCCCTTTCACGAACACCCCTTCATTGCCTTCTCAGTGCAATGGTGCTGTCCCTGACACAGGGCTTGTCCTCTGCCCTGCTCTGGCCAGGGCAGGAAAGGCCTCATTGCTTTTCTTTAAGTTAAGCTGGCACTGGGGACAGTCACAGCGGGGTCGGTGACTTCTTCATTTATCCACTGCCCACATGGGAGGTGGTGCCAGGGTTTTCTGTGGTTTTGCTTTACAGAAATTGTGTCCAATGGAGGAGCTGAGAGATAAGGAGATCAATGAAAGTGTTTGCATAGGTTGACTTTTGTGTTTTCAAACATAGTGCAAATCCAAAGACAAATCTTGTGTACCAGATAAACAATTAGTAAAAAGGAAAGAATTTTGTAAACTTTTAGTTTTGGTTGGTATTTAAACATGGTTACATTTCTTGACACTTAGCAGTCCAAGGCATAGATTAGCAACAGCACCAATGCTAGCTAAATTAACACATCCAATAACTTTCCTATCCTTTGCTAAAGGGGTGAAATTTTTAAGCTTGCTCACTGTGACACCAATGTAACCTTTAGGCCATAACTGGTTTTTATTTCCTTTTTGTCTTCCACTGTCCCTTTGTGAGAAGCCCATGCAGGGAGAGAGCTGTAAGCAAACAGCAGCTCCTGGATTTTAGCTGAGGTGGGGAACTGCTTGGCTAACCCACTGAAATACCTCAGTAAGGTTTTTCTGCCCAGAAACCTTATTGTCCATAGGGATGAGACTGGCAAGTAGTTAGTAATGTGAAGCACTGTATTTATTGCTCTATGCACAGATTCAGAGGGCATCATTTGTATTGCCTGTCTTCAGTCATCTGACTGGATGCCCCCAGTGACCCTTGTGAACAGAGCTCCTGCTGCCACTCTACTGTTACTGAGTCCTTTTCTGCTCATGGAGGACAGAGAAAGCTTCCTAAATTAGAAGTCACAGTATTATTCCAGCAGAATTTAGTCCACCTGTCTGGAAGGATGGCAGTGGTTGTGTGACTCCACATGACCTGCATGCACACTCCCTCTCCCACTGTGTGTGTATATGTGTACAAGTGTGTCACTAGGTATTTGCTGACACCAACAGCTCAGCATGCACAGTGCTCATCACCACCCAGTGCATTAGTTACAAAACCAGACACTTGGTTTTGATCATAATATATTTAATTTATGAGCAGGAATGGATGACTACAGCACCTAATCTCCATTTCTCCATATTGCAGACTTGGTCTATCCATGTGAAATAGAGTAACTGTTGTATGACTGCAGGCATATCTTGTGTTTTCACCAAAATTCATCTTCTGGGGAAGTTCCACTAAAGCTTGGCATCAACAAATGTAGAATCTCTGCATTCTCCTTTGGATAGTTGCACTAATGGTTAGTCACAGGTGATGGAAAGCATGTGCTTTATTTCTCATTTGAATTTCTTGTCAGCTTCCAGATGCTGATTTGTTTTATGCAAACTCTTTGTTAGATTAACAAGCCAGTTGGTACTTAGTATATTCTCCCAATGAAAATACTTATGTGCTGTAATTAGGTCATCTGTCTTTTTTTTTTTTTTTTGTAATAAACTATACCAGTGGAGCTCTCCAGATATTTCTTATTAAAGTACTTTCTACACTGTTCTAATCACTTTTGCAGCTGTATTCTGTGATCTCTGGTGATGGATTATTTTTCAATTTCTTTGTAAATTGTGAAGACCTTACCCTACTGTAAGTAATTATGGGTTGTAATGCTGGTATTACAAATGAAAGTTTAAAAGAACATTTTTGTCTTTACCTACTGTGTACTTCAAAGTTCATATTATTATTTACTTCTGTATGAAATGAGATTTGAAGAAGCTCTGTTGAGTAAAACACTGTAGGTAGGGCCATGTGATACCATCTGATTATTGCAATCAATACCAGTATGCTGTCACCCAATCATAAGGGAAATATGTATAACTTTTAAGCATCACTGATACTTATAGTTAATAAAATTATAATAATCATATATTTTAACCTCTAATATGTCTAATATTTTCACTTTTCCAGTAGAGAGCTAGTATTGCCAAAAAGCTGTCTTGCAAGGTAACCAAAGCTGGTCTTGGCAAAGGATGTGATTAGCTCTTCCAGCCTGGGCTGCTGCTGCTGCTTCTGTCACTGACAGAAACCACCAGTGATCCAGTTTATAAGATTCGTAATCAGAACAAATGAAAACATGATCCAACCAGTCTATGAGTATAATTATAACAGAAAGCATTAATAGAATTTCTTCAATAACCCTGGTTCATCTGCAGTGCTACAGTAGGAGTATCTGGTATTCTACAATGTCCTTTAAACTCCATGAATCTTGCAGAAGCCTTCGTTCCAGATAAGGCAGTTACTTCCCTGGTATTTGACAAGAGAGCAGCCTCAGTATGTGTTAGTTACTGTTGCATAGCATAATGTAAGGGTATTGAATAGAGATAATTTTAGTATAATAATACTCTTAACAATTTTCCCATAAGACATGGGAAAATGTTAATTTTCTAGTTGTTAATTAATTGTTGCTTGGACTTACCGATTTTATATTTACACACAATTATGCTTCTTGAGTATATTGTATTTTGCATAAACTTAACATATACTTAACAGGAAAAATGAGTTGTTGATGCAGCAATTCCAGCAGTGTTCAAGGCCGGGTTGGATGGGGCTTTGAGCAACTTGGTCTAGTGGGATGTGTGCCTGCCCATGGCAGGAGGGTTGGAACGAGATGATCTTTAAGTCTCTTCAAACCCCAACTGGTCAATGATTCTATAATTAAAAAAATAATAATAAAAAAAAGATGGAGAGATGAGAACAGTCAACTCACAATGCCATCTGAGAATTAAACAGGTAATTAGTTACGTAGTCATGTAGATGAAGATTTATATGCATTTAGTAGACTAACTCAGAAAAACTGGATGTCCAGCTGATGTATTACTAATAGTTTGTGATGCTTCAGTAGGCAAATGTTGTCCCTTGTGTAGTCATTCACTTCTGATTAGGATAGATGTAACTCTTTCTGAAGTGACTAGGTGTATTTGGTTAGATGTTGTATTTATGTCACAGTGAAGTAAGTGAGAACATGTTGTAGTACTGCAGACTGAGAATTAGAACTGCATTTATGAAAGCTTTTCTTGATGATGTGTTTAAATATGTTATCTATTAAATTGATTATATCATAAAATGATACTTAATGTGTATTTGTTGTGGTTTAACTTCAGCTGGTCATTAAGTACCACACAGCCATTTGCTCCATCCCCCTACTCACTCCAGTGAGATGGGGAGAAAAAGCAAAACCCATGTATTGAGATAAGAAGAGTTTAATAATGGAAATAAATAATAACTAAAATATAATACTAAGTATAATATTAATAAATATAATAATGATTTAAAGGGAGATAACAACTGAGAGAGAAATAAAACCCCAAAAGGACAAGTGTTGCACACACAGTACAATTGCTCACTGCCTGCTGAAGGATGTTCAGCCCAGCCCCAAGCAGTGAACAGCCCCTCCCAGTTTATATACTGGGTGTGACATTGTATTGGCCAGACCATGACAGCTGTCCCAGCCATGCTCCCACCAGCTTCTCACCTGCTCATCCCTGACTCAGTGTGAGCACTTCTCTCCAACAGCTAAAACATCACTGTGTTACTAACATTACTCCCATACTGAATCCAAAATACAGCACTGCGTCAGCTGCTAGGAAGAAAATGAGCTCTATCCCAGACAAAACCAGGACAAGAATTTTAAAAGCTGGCAGACACTTGTATGGAAGAGGATAATTAATTTTAAAAGTCTCCAGTGACTATCTCATTTCACTTTGCAGCATTTAATTATTAAATTATATAGGCAAAAATTGAACATAAGACTTAAGGCTTGGAATGGAAGAATAAGAGACTAGTCAATATATGCGGTGCTTGTATGGCAAAGGCAATAAGATATAAGGCTTTACTCATCATGCTTGTTGGCAGGCTTGGAAAAGTCTCCAAATAGGTTTATTATTGCAAATAAATTCCAGACTGTCTTTCATGTTTGATTTTCATAAAAGCTTGCCTTCAGCCTTGCCCCAAAAACATTCAAGGAAGTGACTTCTTTTGCCTACTTACTTCTTGCACAGCAGGGATGCTCAGTCATTTTCCCTCTGGAGGCTTTCTGAGGGAGCCTTTCCTTTTTGTGTGCCACTGTTCTGAGGCAGCGTGCTGCCATTTCAGGCCTGTGCTCAGCAGGGGTTCTGGGTGAATTGCTTGCTGTTGTTATACTTGACCTGAGAGGGTAAAAGTTGTTGACTCAAACTCATGGTATATTAGGATCTTTCCAAGCTCCTGAAAAAGTGCATGAATTTGCAAAGTGCTCAAATGCTGTGTGTCACTGGGGATTGTCCTCACCTCTCTAATTCTTTTGATGATGGGTGTTGGGTTTTTTCCCCTTACGGTTTAACTAAAGCTCCTAATCTGGGAGCTCGGACCTCGGTGAATGCCAAAAGCAGAAGGAATCAAGTGCTTGTGTTTTGATGAGGTGATGGACACTGGTTTGATGGGTACCTCTGTGTCTCATTGCAGCCCCCTCAGCTGTCAGATGCGGTGATCTCCATGGTAACTCAAACCCCCAGACTCTTGACAGCAGCCTGCGAGGAGCAGCATTCAGCAGCTCAAGGGTCTCACGACCAGGTAAGCCAAAGGAATTGCCAAATAAGAGCTCACCTCTGGTGTGCCACTCACTGAACTGTCAGGTTTTCCTTGGTGGAGTCACCCAGGCAGTCAGGTCCTGTGCACATCTGTGATGGACTCCTACCAGTGCTGTCACTCAAGGCTGTGGCAGTCCAGCTCTCCTGACCAGAGGCATTTAACAAAATGTCTGCATTTGTTCAGGGTTGGTTGGTTGGTTGGTTTTTAAGATACAGATTGAAGAAGCAAAACAAAGAAGTACTGTAAAGTTGTGACTTTGGTCTTAAGTAATTGCTGTGGTAGGAAATATCCCCAAAACATGTCAGCAGTAAGATCTGTTTTGCCACTGTACCTACACCGCCATCAATACTGCCTGAGCTCTAACTTTGTGCCTGTGCAATCTTATTCTCCTGCAGTGGATCAGAGACAACTTCTGTGTTCATGTAACATTCATTGGTTCTCTGCAGCATTTTCAAATTGCTGCTGTGCTCTTTCCACATGAGTTTATGTGCTAATAGCAGCATGTGGGGTGTTCTGGTTAACATTTCAAGAAGATACAGAATTCTCCATTTTTTTGGGGAATAATGGAGAAATAACAAGATCTTTGCCATTTTGGGAAAACACTGCAGGGACTATATAGCTATATTCACTATTCCAGTACCACTAATGCAGTGAGCTAAGGTAGTATGTCTGGTCTTACATATGTGGGAAGTTTAATACTCCCTTTTGTTGTCAGGCTTCGCTGTCATTTGTATTGAGTTGTTTCTACTAAGAAATCAAGATTGTATGTATTTTGTAAGTGCACTGCTTCTGTGCACTATTTTCTGAGTATTACCTGCATTGTTTCTTGCTTGCTGCGTAAGTTCACTTGGCTGTAACACACTGTCCCCATTATACAAAGAAATCCATATTACTCTGGATAACAATTCTGCTACCTTTAATGACCAGTTTGACAATTTTTATGCCATTACTGCTATCAACAGTATTTACTTTATCATTGATGATACTCTTAAATAATGTTGAGTGAGTACTGGATGATTTTATTGCAGGAATGTAGAGACTTTTTCAATTATTATTTCCTGTTAACAGCTACTTTTTCATATCTATATCTTAATCACATCTGATGATACTGATAATAATTTCTTACTCTGAGTTTTGTGTGGCTGTAAGGTATATGCTATTCAAAAGTCTGTGTGTTTCATTTATGGAATAATGTCTGCTGACCGGAGTTTGTAATTTTATCAGATGATTAAATAAAATTCTCCTTTTTATTTAGCAAACTTCTATAAAATGGTGTTGACTGGCATCCATTTTGTTCATATAATTTCCCAGTGAATTTATCCTTTATAAGTTTGGTGGTTATTTTGCCTGAGATTAGTAATGGCATAGAGCTTTATAATTACTGAGATCATACTGCTTACCATCCTGAACTATTAGCAGAAAATGCTATCAGTCTTACTGAATTTCTCTGGTGCTCCAAAATGTATTGAAAATTAGCATCATTGAAATGATCCTTTCACGAACACTTTAAAGACTCTTAAGGCACAAATTATTACAGTGTACTGATTTAAAGTTGTCTTTTAACATTCATTTCGGTTACTAACAGCCTCCTTATCACTAAAAATGCTTTCCTCCTACTTAGAAGAAAGTATATATTGCTTATTTTGGTTTTCTGTGTAGCGTGCTTGTATCCCTTTAAAACATGAGTCCCAACTTGGAGGTCTTGTGCTGTTTCAGTTAGCCAGATTTTCCTATTAGAATTAATGTCATTGGGTTTTCAATTGTAATCTGTATTTCAAGCTGATTACACCCTTAACCCAGAATGGGAGTGTGTTTTTTTTGCCACAGGTTGCCTTTTTTGGGCTATTTACCTTTGGTCCCTGGTGGCAGTAAGGTAGGAAGATCTCTCCACGTTTTGACCCTTGTACTTTCTCCCAGGTGCAAATTTTGTTTACTGGGCTAATGAACTTCCACGCTTGCATTTTAAATACCAAAATGATAATTACACTCTGGGCCTGTGCATTCAATATGTATACTAGGAATAAAATTTGGGAGTGCCTGGTGAGTTACTACTGACTGCATGGATTTCTAGCTTATTTCTCTGAGGTGAGCATCCTTCACAGTTCTTTTCATGTTTCACAAATACATATTTAAACAAATCATCCGGTTCTCTGATACAGTATGGTGGTTTGCTTTATCTCAAATTGCCAATAATGTATCCTTCTGGGATCTGCTAGCATGTTAACTGTATGAATGCAAGACCTTGACATCCTGAATTATCAGCAGTTTTGAGGAATAATGTGCTAATAATGTAGATTACCATCTTCTATACCCTTTGTCTGGCTCTAAGTGGAGATGTCCCCAGTAGTCAGAATGATAACTATTGATAACTGTGTTGGCATGATAGGTGTGGCAATGGTAAGAGGTCAGCTTTATCAGGATTGTGTGGGATATGTTGTATGAATGCACAGGGAATTACAGTATTTTGAACTAGAAAAGCTTCTAAAAAGCAAGATAAAGCAAAGAGATGAGGTGAAATTAGATGCCAAAAAATGAAAGGTTGGGGAAGTTCAGTTTGGAAAAGTAGGAAAAGTAGATGTATGCATGTGATACCTAGGAAGAAACAGGTTACCTTTTTCTAGTTTTATGTTTCTTGTATGAATTAGTTACTTTGAATTTGAGAACAAGATGGATAGGATGTAGTGGAAGGTACTTCAAATGTATCAGCATATCAACAGATTTCTGTTGTTCAAAGAACTTGGAATAAGTGCAGTTTAGGAATGTCACAAATGAAATGTGGTAGTGCAAGTTGTGAGTGTTGGTAGAAGTGCAGAGGCACAAATTAATATAAAAATATGTTCGTTATTTTTTAAAAAGTTCCCAGAACAGTATTTTTTCAGAAGCATTCATATGGTGTGATTGAGAATAATGTTCTATAATCCGTAAGTTAGCACTGACATAATTTATTTTGAGGAGCTATGTATCTTCTTTTTACTTAAGAAGAACACCGCATTTTATACAAAGAAATTAAAAGAAACTGTAAACAACAAGTTTTCTTGCAAATGCATGATTTGGAAAAGTACCATAATACCCCCATGCATACTTTTCCATAACAGCTTTTATGATTCTTTTACAGTTACTAATTTTAATTACTTTTTTCCCTATTATTTAGAACTTTATGTGATATTGCACAGACACAGGGTACAGAAGCTTTCTGTATGTTAACTAAAATTATTGTTGGCACCTGATCCAACCAAATAATTTTATTGGTCAGTTAGATTTATGGACTAGAAAATCAAACTGCTTTTAAACAATATCCTTTATAATTCTGAGGTTTAATTAATAAACTCTGTATTGATTTTGTTTTCTAATATCATTTTTCAAGTGTTGCCATCACATAATTGCACCTGTGGGTATACACATCAACTATTCATAGAGTGGTTGTTCTTAAAATCTAATGGCATCATAACTGTTCCTGAAAAGTAGTTAACTGTTGTAGTAATATTTTTTAAATAAGCATATTTTAAAATAACGTGAGCATTCTTTAAATTTGCAGCTGTTTCATGGCTGAAGTAGAGCTTTATTTGTATATTCCATGGTATTTCTCTTCCTGCTTGGTGAATCATGATTACCTGAACTCTGATTTTACGAATGAAATATTAATTAGTATTTTTGGGTTATCAACGAAGTCAGAAAAAAAGTATATGTAGCTAGAACATGGACCTATGTATTTTACATTCTAGTAGAGAGATGAAACTACTATTCCATGGCTAGCTTCTGAAATATTTGCTTTGAGCCTTTCTCTTACACAGTAGTTTTAAACTACTGCTAGTGGAATAAAATGATTGTGCTGCCTTTTTTTTTTTTTTTTTTTTTTAATCTTTTGTCTTTAACACAGCTGAGGTTTCAAGGAAGGTTTTTGATGATAGCAAAGAGGACGCTAGCATTCCAAAATGAGATGGCAAAATGCCTTATCCTTTGATTTTTAATCTAAGCTGGTGATTATTTAAGGCATAGCTCTGACCTTGTAGGACTGAACTGTGATAATCCCATAGTCTGCTATTTGATTTGTAGAGCACATTATGATACCATATTGACTCTGCCAGTCACTTGAAAGTGCTAACAAGAGATATGCCAAGTGGGAAAAGGCAATTTTTGTTGTAGTCATTAATAAGTATGTATTTAGTTAGGCTGCAGTGCCAGCTGAAGGGAAAGGTTCATACCTTCATGAGCAAACACCATGCCACAAGGAGGGGGAAGTGGAGCTCTGCCTTGCCCAAAACTGCTCCTCTGAGTTTGTCCAGCAAAGACTTCACACAGGTCAAGAGTGCTTTTTCATCCACCTCAAGTCTGTTTAATTGTCTGGGCAGAACTGCAGAAATACGCCTGGGACAGTGGATTCAGCTCAGGTGCAGCATTCTCGGGAAGCTCAGGTATTTATTCCTTTGGACAGGTGCTGTGCACACTCTGTGTGAACACATTCCAGAGGCACGGTGCCTCCTGCCACCTGCCTCTAATGAGGGGCTGTGTATGTGCAGTAAATCGGCTGCTTCCCAAAAAGAGCTGGGAGAGTTTTCCTCAGAGGACAAATAGGATTTTCGGCTTTTTAAAGGTTGAGTCAAACAAAGCTTTTATTTTAAACTGAATTATTTTGCCATATCATGGTGTAGAAATGGAATTACTACAGGCAGTCTAGTTAAACATGTTCCTGAATAATTTAAATGTCTCATGCAGCCATCCCACACAGAAACAGGGCAGGTAATATGATTGTTTTTTCAGTAAGTTGTTAATTAAACTTTGGAGATTTACAGGATCTGTATTTCCATTTACATTTTTGTATGACCTTGTTCCTATCTGAACTGTATTGATTTAATGGAAAACTAATATAATTGATGGATAAACATACTGTAATATAGGTAGTATGTACTAAAATCTTGTGCCCAATATACAGATTAACATCACTTAATTTCAGAAGAAATTCTGTCTTTGAGCAGCCTGTGAACATGTTCACCTGGAATTTTGCTGTCTCATCTACACTCTAAATGCTGTAAAGGAAGAGAAATAAAATTACTTTTTTTTTTTTTTTTTTTTTTTTAAAGTTTACTTAATGTAGTGGTGAAAGTTAAGGTATAGTTCTGTGGTGTAAACAGGAGATATTTTCAGGTATAAATAAATCAAATTTGATTTGCAAATATGTCACTGAAACTGTGTTTTTACTTACACACTGAGGTCATAGGTTCACACTTGGCTTTGTAATCAAGGACCTTGGTCCAAGCTTGGTTTTGGTTTTTGTTTTTTTGTTTGTTTGTTTTTTTGGGGGGTTTTTTGTGGTTTTTTTTGTTTTGTTTTGTTTTGGTTTGGTTTTTTTTGGGTTTTTTTTTCCACAAATGTGAAGTTAGTAAAGTTGTTGTAATGGCATATTTGGAGAGTGAGTGATCACCACAGAAAAACCTGAGGCTATTTGAGGTATTACAGAGCCCACACCTGAGCTGCAAAAGCAGAGCACTCAAACTTCCACAACTGTTTTAGTACAAACTCCATTCCCTGCCAGCTCTTGCTGAGGTCCCTTAAAATGACCAGGTTGTTCTAACTTTAAAGAATACAATGAGAGATCAGTCAGCCTTCAGCTCTGGTTCAGCTGTCAGGAGCAGAGGCAAACAGCTGCAGCACATCTGATTTTACATCAGTGCCACCATTTCTGCAGTAGGACTCAAAATAATCTTTTATTGACTTGTCCATAGCCTTTGAATAATCTCTGCTATGTTCAGATCTTCACATGTGAGGTGGCTGCTCAGAGTCATATAGTGCTGTATCCTCTAATAAATGGTTCTGGAGATTGGGTTAATATGGATGGCACCTGCTCAGAAAATATCGGGGGACAGGGAAGGCACTCTGCCAAACATCTCCATTGTAACACAATGAAGTGGGTTTGTAATTTTTGTTATATCTGAAATGGTTAACATTTTTTATTGGTTGCTCTGTGAGCTACAATGTGATTTAGCAAGCATCCCAAATGTCTGTAACATGAATTGTGTTTATCGTCAACCTAAATCAGTTTAAATAAGCTTAGTTCAACTGATGCATGCACAAATTAATTTTCCCTTTTATCTAACCAGCTTGCAGTCCTAATAAACAGAGTAATCAATCATAGCTGCCTTTATTTATAGCATGATTGTATATCTCTGATCAAGGAAATGTAGACTAATTTCTCTCTAGTCCCTACTTAGTTCCCCCAGTAATTGAGGTTTCTGGATATAATGATTCACCTTAATCATTTTTACATTCCTTGATAGAAAAAAATTTTTTTTTTCTTTTTTTAGTTTGTATGTTTAAAGGATGATTACATTCAATATTGTAAAACTAATTTTAAAAGTATAAGGTATTTTTGTTTCTCCACTACACAGAAAAGAATGCCAGTCTGACTCAGAGAACTCTTTGTAAACACAATGGCAATGATACCGCGCTTTGAACAGTTTGTACTGTGTACTCATCCTTTTTAGTAATAGCTGGTTTGAGGCCACTGGCATCTTTTTTACTGATTGAAGTGAGTCCAGGAGTCTGGCTAGACATTTTCTCTCTTCATTGAATCATAAATTGCCAAGCAAAACCTGAGGTTAGCTTTGTGTGAGATGCTAGAAAAAGCCAAAGCAATTACAGCTTCCCTTTAGGTCACTGGCCTTCAAATAATGCTTTAACTTCTATGCTGAACTATTTACACTATGTATCAGGTGTCTTTACTCTTCTAATTTTATACATACGTAGTATATCACACATTTAGTAATACTTTTGTCTAGATAGGTAATTATTAAAAATACATTATATGAAAAACATGACATTTATTTACAGTCTCATTTTACAGCTTGGCAGTGCAATTTTGCCTTTGGTAACCAGTTCTGCCTCTTGAAACTGTAAAATGCATCAAGGAATCCTTATATTTTCCATGGTTAATCTCAAAATGTGTGTTTAGAATATGCTCCATTGAGTGCAGTTGATAATATTAGGAAAACGGCAATCTGTATGAAGAAATATTCCTGCTGTAGTAGATATTGGCAATTTCTGGACTGCTAGTGTAGAAATACTGTTCCAGGTCAAGGTATAGCAAGGAGCTGAGATCAAGATGAATCTTTTGCTCTATATTAAAAACAGAGCATCATTATGCAAAAATAATAATTCCTTTACTGGCACAAAAGAAGGGTGCAGTGCACCTTTTTGAATAAACATTGTAATATAGCCTTAAACAACAGTGTGTCTTCTTGTTCCTTATGTGATTCCATTCCATGAATACAGATATTAACTATCTTTGGTCATTTAAGGCTCAATAATTTGCTTTAAAATTTGACCTCAAATGTAAATTAATCTCATGTTTAAAAATAAATTACATCATGTTTTAGAACAATGATCTCATTTTGCACTTCTAGTTTCATACCTTTTTTTGCAAATTCTTTATTTTTTAAGTCAAAAGTTCAGCTAAGTCTTAGTCTAAACTTCATATCTTAAATGACATGAGGTCTTTCCAGCCATGTTTTCACAAAACATTGCCTCAAACATTTCCAGATAAATTATTTCATTCCAATATTTTATTTCCTTCTTTTAAAGAACTCCAGGTTTATGTCAAGCTATCAGTTATAGCTGGATGACTCTGTTTTAAACTATTTGAGTTGATAAATGTTGTTTAGTAGTAAACTGGAGAAGCTGTTTTTCCTTGTAATGTATGCATGCATTTGCTTTCTCTTTAGAAACTGATAGGTCTTTGTAAATTATTTGCTTAAGACTAAGCCCAAATCTTTTGAATTTAACCTAATTAGATAATGTTTTGGAAGTCTTTATATATACAGTCTTTGCAAGCTCAAAGAGTGAAAATTCTCTCCATTAAGCATGTGTTTAAAATTATGCAAAGACCATTAAAATAAAAGTAACAAATACTATATATCAGTTTTTAAAATAATAACCCTAGGCCAGAGCCAGCAAAAGTTAAGGAAGCAAAGCTATTTGTGGTGCCATCAATGTGAAAATTGTGCTCCGAGGAATGGTACACTTGGGTCAGGGAAGTTAAGTGAAAGAGGAGGAGGAAATGCTCTGACAACCCTGGCTGGGAGGCCTAAGCCTGGGCTTCCTCTGAATTTGTCTTCTCCATAGATGTTTGATTAGCTAGTGTGGCCAGAATCAAAAATTGAAGGAAAAAAGCTTTGGTATTAAGCCTGCTGTTACTGCCTGTTACCACTTTTGTATAAATACAAATTTTTTAACTGGTCTTCCTTTTTTTTTTTTTTTCTCCTTATAAAGTAACCATCTTTCTTTATATTAACTTTTTTCATCAAAATCGTTTTTTGGGAATTTGCAAAGTCCTTAGACTCTCCAGAGTTTCCATTTATCTTGTGAATATTATTTCAGTCCTTCCTCAAAGCTTTCATGGTGCCATGTCTCTCAGAAGAGCTCTCTCCTTGCTTTGGTCATCTGTCCTGTAATCAGTGCCTGCTCTTGCCTTGCATACAGCAGCTCAGATGAAGAGTATGTCACTTTGTTGGAGTCCAGCCTCTTGGCACGTGTTTTCTCTTGACTCTTAACTCAGGTTTGAATTAGGATTTCACAGGAGAGTGAGCATTAAGAACTCATTGATAGGTAATGGTCTGAATCATTATATTATGTTTTGTGTTCCTAATATTTTGACACAAGAATATTGGAGACAAATGAGATAGCATTTGTATTGATTGAAACCATTGTTGCTATGCAGTAGGAGAATTATATGTCCCTTTTAAGAGAGAGCAAAATAGGAGTGGCCTTGTTTTTAGAGGGATGGAGAAAATAAAATTTCTGGTACTGTGGCAAGTCACTTACTCCTGGAGTGGATTTGTTGATGAAATCTTTCAGGTGTATGGTTTTTGCTTTGGCTTTGTCCCATTTGCTTGAATTAACTACTAAAGTCAGCCCCAGGGCTTGTTTACATAATTATAATAATGGTTTTCAGTGACTCCAGAGAGAGTTTACACAGCAGATTTTATTCATTGTGTGGTTTCTTAGTATTCTGGAAACTTGCATCATTCTCTTCATTGCACTTCTTGTCTGTAGAAGATACCAGAAGCTTAAAATGGGTGATTTTCCTAAAACCCCAAAACAGAGCAGCTCTCAGTCTCCTATGAAGATGTCACCTCGGAAGGCAGGTGCAGAGCTGTTTTCCACAGTCAGACGTGATCGTGCCGTTCTAAATTAAATCTACCCGAGATGGTTAGCAGGGAGCTAATCAAATCACTTGCACCATTTGATCTGCTCCCATCGCCTTTCATTATCAAAGCTCATTTAAACTGCTTTATACTAGAGCTGAACTGATAAAAGAGATAAATTCATACATCTGTGATCACGTTTTCCTGCTCTTGTTTTTGTATTATCTGAGCCTAAAATCTAGGCATAAAACAGCCTAAAACCAATGACAAATTATCATATACTGTACTTGTCATATGAACGGTTCTTTTAATTTAGTCACTCTTAGTTTTGTTTTGAACAATGCAGAATAGCTTTTCATTGCCATGTAGTATTTTTAAATAAAATAGCAGATGAAAATTAACATTCTGCCCTTTGAATTGTCTCATTTCCTTACGGGTAATAGCCAATACATAAGAAGTTGTTGGGGCATTTCTTTAAAAGCACTGTTACTTTTTTCCCATAGTAATTAAATACTTGAAAACAACAGTCATCTCCTGTGGGTGGTGTGTAATCTCTGCATAATTAATAGGCTTTTCAGCCCAGTATTGGAATAAAACCAGTTGATATTATGTTCCCCTATTCCCACTTGTATTATACCAGATCAGTACAGTGAATGGTAACTAAACAGACCTGGAAGCAGAAAAGAACGGGGCCATTAGGAAAATTCTCATGAAACTCTTTCTTCCCCTGCACATTTGGAAACCTGTCATTGTTAGTTTTGGTTTACTCATCAGTGATATTCAATTGTCAGTAATCCATCCTCAGGTCTGAATTGTGCTGTTGAGTCAGTGCCATCTGCAATAACTTTGATCTGGCAGCTATGGAAATTAGGTGATTGAACATGAAGTAGTCACTGGAACTTGATTCCTGATTAGTTTTGCAGGCATTTTTAATGCTTTTTCATCTAATTAGTAAATCACTACTTAAATTAGGCCCACCAAGCTGAAACAGAGGTAAAAGGATGAGGTCAAGACTTAAAGCAAGATGTGGTTGCTTACTGTATTTAGTACAGATAAGACTGGATTTTGCAGAAGCCTGGGGCTTGGAAAGGGTTGAGAGGGTGCCTCTTTTTTCCAAGTGAAATTACTTACAACTTGGAGCCAGCAGGATAGTTGAAATATTTCTGAATACATAAAGAATTGGGAGGAAGTTGCAAAATGTTTTCTGTGTGCTGTGCTCAATGGTGAACTACCTTTTGAAATATTAAAATTGAATGTTGAGCATATTGAAACAAACTTACTCCCCTCATGTTTAAAGGGTATTTGATAACATTAAAGGCTAAATTATGGCTTTGAATTTGCATACAGATTTTGGAAGGTAGCAGCATAGCTTCAAGCTGAGATACCTGTCACATATGAGTGTCTCCCCCAAAAACTGGTGCTAGGGTACATGGTAACAAGGGAAAAAACCTGCAGCAGGTTGACCTTTGGTTTCCTGAAGTCAATTTTATTCCCACTGCCTGTGACAGTAATACAGTGAAGAGCAACATAAAATCCCAAGTCTGTAATACCATTTGTTCAAAAGGCTTTGCAGCCCATACAGCAAGAAGGGCAAAACCTGGCCAGTGAGACCACTGTGCTGTATTAAATCTGCTCAGCCATGGCTGAGCTCCCCACAGTGGAGTTCTACCATTCCCTAAGTGTCCTGCAGCCTCCTGGGGTCACCTGCACTCTGGTGACAGCTGGAACTCTCCAGGCTTCCAGCTTCTGGCTGTCAGGCTCCACAGGGGTTTCAGCAAGGAACAAATTACAAGGCATATGAATCCCATTATTGTACACTTGGACTTCAGGATCCTAAAGGTCTTTTCCAACCTAAATGATTATTTTATTTCACGTACTTTTTTAGCTCCAGATCTTCAAATTGCCTATGTTACCTGTAAAAATTGAGTATGAATTTTTTGTGTATTTTTTTATACTACAACTATTTCCAGATTGAACCATTCACTCTTTCAATGGTAGTGGTAAGAAGTAACTGCTATCAAAAGTAGGCAGATGACAGTGATCAGCATATCTTTTCCTTTTTTTCTCCTTTTTTCTTTTATTTTACTGTCAGTTATCTAGTTAATGCTACTTGGGATAGAGGAAGTCAGGTACTGATTTCAGCAGATACTGTAAATGTTGCCAAGTTTGGTTGGCTGTGTCTTGGAAACAGAAAACTGCTAATTTTTGCCCACCCCAGTATAAAGATAACCTTCATTTTGAATACCCCAAAAACTAAGGAGAATTAATGAAGTTTTAAAAGCATGACAAAGAAATGTGAAAAGGCAAAAATAACTGTGGGATGTGACATGAGAAAGAGTGACCTTCAAAAGTGGATAAACCCATTATTTTGTGTGCTTACATGTAGCCCCCTGCATCCCTCCTATTCATCCTTATAAACTGTGCCTTCCTTACAGCTGAAAGCAGGGAGGTTCCCTGAGCACCTCGGGATCACTGTCATGCCCCTGCTTCACTTGAGAGCCATAAAGTCTCATCCTTTAATAGCTCCAGTGGGTTTAGTCAAGAGCTTTAATAAAAAAAGCTTTGGGAAAGAGGCTTTGACTTTACATCTCTTGTCAGAGGGACTTGCCATATTGTGTAGCAGTTAAAAAGTAACTACTAATACCAGTAATGAAAACAAGGAGAGTAAAAAAGGCAAGAGGGTATATTTCGGCAGTTGTTGGAAGATGGATTATACTTTCAGCACTTCATTCTCATCTACTATGGCAGTGCTTCTGCTCTTATTTTGTTGCTTTTCTGGAAGATGAACAGAGGGAATATGGAGATAAGCAATTGTAAAGGGAATTTTTGGTTGTCTAAGCACATGCACAAATTAGATTTTCCCCTCCCCTGCTTTTTCTGGCTATCTGCCAATTAATAATTTGAATTAACAGGATCTGGAAGGTTGGGAGTGTGACGAAATTCAATCAACCTTGAATTCAAAGTCAAGTCTGTTTTTTTTTTATTGTGGAGATGAAGTGTCTTGAAGAGAATTTGGAAAGTGAAAATATGTGTAGTTTATATCCTTTGATAAGGTTTGATTTATCATTTGGGGATTTTGTTTCATTTTTTGTGTATTTTCTCCACCTAATTACCACAAAACACTGGTGAGATGAATAAATCCTAAGTGAACTACTATAAAACAGTTTACAGTGAAGTAAACTAAGTAAAAAAGATTAAGTTGTATTTCCCAAGGTTGCAGAGTTGGAATAGAGAATCAAATGTAATCTTTGGAAATCACTCTTCAGCCTAAACTATGTAGTTTTTCTCATTTTGAATTATGAAACACACTTCATTAGGACAATATGAAAAAAAACTTGAAATATTTGCTCCTCATTTTGGTGCTCACATGACAGTCTTATTTACAATTTTCAGTGCTGCAGGTGTTTTTCTTTCTCTTAACGCAAAAATGGCTTAGAAAGTGTACAAGACCAAACATATGACTTGGTGCAAAGGACATCTCTGGATAAGACCATTTTTCTGTGTTTTGTTATATTCCAAGCTTTTAAGGCAAGATGAATTGTGTAGGACATGAAAATAAGTATGTTTCTTTTCAACACATTCTTAAGCTCATATAAATAGACTTTAACAAGTAATTGCTCTCTGGATTTACTGTGAATTTCATTTACTGCCCGACTGACTTGTGTGGTCAAACTACATTATTTAAGGTGATAGCTTAAGAGTGATTGTAAAACCCATGTGAATTTTTTTTCTAAAAACGGATTTCTCTTTACTTAAGTACAGAAAAATATTTTAGTGCATATAGATCTCGTACTATATAATGTAGTTTTTTTCTTTAATTATTAGATACAACTTACACCTGCATTGCTGCCTGTTCTCCATATTCTTCACACTTGAGCAGAGATATTTTCAGTGGCAAGAGCAGTGCTGTAGTGGACAGAGCCATGGCAGGAGCCCTCAGGGCTGCCAGATGATACCTGCCTGTCATCTTTCACTCATCAGAGCCAGTTTACCTAGGGCTGACTGAAGAACACCTTTCCAGATGTAAATCAAGGTTACAAAACAAATCTGCAGTTGAACCAGACTTCAGAATCAGACATCCTGATTTTTATCCATTTGGTTCTGTTCATGGGTGCTGTAAGCAAGGTACCACTTATGTAGTGCTCAGGCTTAGCAGCTGAGGAGTGACACCAGGGGCCCCTGGGGATGCCAATCCCTGGCCAGAATGGACTGAAGGCTTGTCACAACTCCTCATCCTGGAGCAGCCTGCTTCCACACACCAACATCCATCCCTGCCCAAAGCAGGTCAGAGCTAAGGAGAAGGAGCAAAGTTCTGCCGTGACAACCACATCTTCTACCAGAGCAAGCACATACCTGGGGACTTCATTCTGCCTTCAGCCCTGGTCTCTGTACCTAAGCCAACCAAACAAAACTGTCTGTGGTTCCAGTAATAGTTTACAGGCATTCAGCTATCCAAGAGTGGCGTTTTCTCTTTTAGTATGTTATTTTCTCTTTTAGTATATTATGGGGCTTTTATTTTCCTTGGTTGTGAGGTCAGAGAGATTAATGTGTGACTGTATCAAGTACCAGATATGCTTTTAAAACTGTGGAGAGTTTTGAACACAGTGAAAGAAAATGTCAATTCTCTGTCAAAGTATAGACCAAGGAGTTTAATACTGGAAGATGTAATTTGGACTTCAGACAGAGCAATTTTCCCATGAGTCCTTAATAGAGACAGAAAATATTCTGTAGTGAATTTTACTACAGCCCTGTACTAAAGTGATAAAGTTGTTCCAAATGAGAGAAAAAAAGGCATGTTGCATCTTTTTTGTGTGCATCCCATGGCTTTTTGCATACTGTCACTTTTTTTTGTTATATTTGCAGCTCCATAAAATGTTTTTCATCTTCCATATATAAAAGTATTTGAAACCAGCATGCCATTCATCATCATCAACAGCAACAACCTCTCATTAAGTTGTTGTAAGTTGATGTAATGTCCAGAACAGGAGCAGGATATAAAAACAAGTCTAGCAAGTTCCTGGAATAGCTGTTGTACAGAAGTTGTTATTTGCTGCCTTAGTTACAAGTCCAAGTCCTCAGGCGTTTTCTGTCATGTGTCAGTGCCCCTCGTTGATGTGTAGTTTGGTTTCACAGGCCTGGAGCTACACAGTAATGAGCCAAACAGGGCAGCTGAAGCACCAAGGGCACCTCAGGTTCTTTCCCAATCTGATATTCTTGGATAGATAAACTCTTTACTTCTGTAGCATGGGCTTCACCTTCTCTGTGGTCTCCCAAACTACAGTTGTGCCTTGCCATGCTTCACTGTGGAAAGAGCCTTCAGAGACTACTAGCATCTTGGCAGTGTCAAAATTGTTTTTATTGTTATCTACTAACAACATATATGTCCACTTCTGTGAGTTGCTTTATAGGTGGTAAGTTACCCATTTTACTAAGCAGCAATCTATACGAGTAACTGGTTATCCTCAAAAAGGAATGTAATTCATGGTTTCTGTTGGCTTTCCTAGAAGTATTTGATTGTTATGTTTCAGTCAGGTGGTTTTAATAACACTGAGGTCAAATTTTGGAGTGTGGACTTTTTTCTTACTATTTCCAAGACTATGTGAAGGCAACCTCAAGGGAATTTCTTGGAAGAGTTTATTGAGATGCTGACTGTCAGTAGTATCTCTAATATAATTTCAGAAATGGATGATAATGGCTTAGTGTTTGCATCGAAATAGAGCTGGGATCATAAGTACTATTCAACTCCTGAATGCAAATGCCTTGTCACATTTCCCTTTGGAAGCAGCAGATAACTAAACTGAACTGAAACTGAAGACAGTGTGCTTTTTATGACACAAATTGAACTCCTGCCAATGATAAATTTCAAGGTACATTGCGAAAATGAAACGATGCAGTGCTAGCTGAAGTGCATGACATAACTATGAATAGATGTACCCATGTGCACGACACAGCTCCTACCTTTTTGTACTTGGAGAAAACAGTTTCACATGCACCAAGGTCGACAGAGTGGTTGTATCCTGCAAAGCTCATGTCATGCATGAAAGTACATAAAGACCATCTGGGAACTATAAAAATAGCCTGTCCTGGCTGGATGATTTGTGTGGTGGCCAAGGACTGATACGCTCATTCAGGAAATGGCAAAACAATGTCAAACTTGTTGGGAAATAACCAAGCTTATTTTCATCCTTGGGAATGGCCTGATATCTCATGGAATGAAATACACAATGAGACTTTCAACCACAGGTTTCTTAATACCCTGAAGGAGTCCCTGTGAACTGAAGTGGTTCCGTGCAGACAGTGGGAAATGTAAAGATTATTTTTTATATTTTAAGATTTCAGGTTTGGTATATCTGACAAAGACTGAGAGCAATAGTAGAGTTTAACTCATATATAGTTTTTAAATTTTTTTTTACATTTTAAAGGGTTTGGGGTTTTTTAAGTTTCTAGATCAGGTTACATCAATTTACCATTAAAAAAAAAAAATCTGACCACATGCTGGTCAGCCTTATTCAGCTATCTGCAAATGGTTTATATAATGATCTTGGGTGAAGATGGTTTATAAAGCAGGACTGAAATTTTTAAATTGACCCACAGGAATTCAAGGCATACAACTTAAAGCTGAGTAACATTGGCCAGATTTTTTTTTAAGCTCAGTCCAGAAGGATGATTCTAAACCAACAGCCATATCTATAAACAGTGAAACTCAATTTCAGCCTTTCTGTGAAGCAGAAGAAATAGAGGTATTAATGATGACTGGTTTTCTGATGAGCATTTAATGTGTCATGGGTGTCACAATAGCAGCTTCTGAGCACAGTTTTAATGAGGTTATCATACCTAAATTACTTCTGTAGAAGCCCTTAACCTGAACACTGACAAGTCTGTCTCCCAGTTTTTATTGTTAATAGGTATATTAGATAAAACTGTTTTCTCCAGCCACATCAGGCAGTCCAGGCACTATTTTAGATGCTGTTAGAAAGTGTAGAAGATGCTATTAAGAGAATAACTGTAAACCACCTCCCGGGTCTGGTTTAACATTTAGCATCTAATTATTGCCATACATTTCTGACCTCAAAACTGCCATTTTATACTGAAGACAGTGTATTAGTCTGAAGGACCTGGATGCTGTTCTGTTAAATAGATTACGAGTTCTCTAAAGGCTTGTTCTGCCACTTATTTATATTACCTATGAGCAGAATGGTGTGTACTGACAGGGAATTCTGCTGTGCCCCATTAATTGAGCAATAGCTAACTAGTTTTCTTTCTTACTTTTGGCTAAACTTAGATCCAGACTGGATATTTGAAAGGGCCATGCCATTGTGTCCCCGTGCCTGTACTAGCAAATTTTGTTCGTTAATTTATGCCAGACTCAGCCAAAATTTAATCTGCTATGTGGGAAATAGGAACAGCTTTAGACTGCAGAGGGAATTTGATTTCTGAATTAACAGAAGATTTGAGAAGTTCTCACATCTCTTTGGTGTCCTTTGCTTTTTTTCATTATTACAGTTCTATAGAGAGGAATGATGCACTTCTTTTGAATGTGGAAGAACATACAAGATATACTTGGTACCATGAGAAATTTGTTTTTTTCCTATTTTTCCAGAGGTGTAAGAGGATTTAGTGTGGAAGAATCTGTTCTTTCTTCATACTTGATCTTCTATCTGAATGAAGGCAAAATCTTCAGACTAGAGTTTTCACATTTAATATTAGTTAGATCTTGTCTTGGGAATACTTTCTTACACAGTTTATTTTTCTCTATTTAATCTCTTACATCTGAAAGTGATGTGAATATTCTGTTTATAGCTAAAGAAAATGGATGGTTTCTTGAATGAAGGCAAAAAGGTCATTTTACGTAAGAGGTATAGTTACAGGCACCCGTTCCCCGGTGAAAAATATGTAACACATTTATTCCACTTGCTGCATACAAGTCTTCATTCATGTGTGATCTTGCAGGGAAAGAGAAATTGAAGCTGGGTTTTTTTCCCAGGTTTCTTGAGTGGTTTCAAGTGAGGGAATGTAGTGTGGGTGTTCCAGGAGTTGTGAAATCTTTGGAATACCAACTTGAAGCAGAAGCAATTGTGCAACTTTCCTGTTTTATAGCCTCACCTGTAATCAAAGTAAATGATGTTTCCTAAATACCATTAGATGGTGCAATTAAACAGCAGGAATCAAATAGGAAGGCATTTCTTTGCTCTTGGAATGGAGCCTCTCTTTAGCTGGCATTCTCATCCACCACAGCTTTCACGAGCCACATCCCATACCTGGCAGCCTCTTCCTTCTTCACTGTGCCTGTGTCCTTGCCTTGTCATTGAAGCTTTTCTTCCATGTCCCCAGCATGCACAACCTTGTGTTCAGTCCTGCCCACCAGCTCTCATCACCATGCAATTTGCCACCAGTATCCTGAATTTAAGCCCTACACTCCAAGCTTGGCTCAGACCTTGCCCCATGTGCAAGTTTGCAATGTCTCTCCTCAGGATCAGCTCATTGGTTCCAGGGAGAAGCTCAGGGAATGGGTTTCACCTTTGCAGGAGAAAAAGTGACTCCAGCAACAGGTGGCAGGCAAGGCCATATTGGTTGGTGGCCTTTGCTGCTTTAATTTTATCATTCCCATTATAAGATACCTTGATGATGTGTTATGGCTCTGTGGTAGTTTGTGAGTTACATGGTTCTGTGTCCTATGGATTAGTGAATGTAGGCATCGTTTAAGTGGCTTACCCCTTCAGCTTCACTTCATAGGCATTATGGCAACTGGCTTTTAAATGACTTCATATAAGCACAAAAATTTTATAAAAGTGTCTTTATAAGCAAAAATAATCCTTATAAAAATTAAAGTTGTAACTCTGCTTTATATAATTGCCCCAGTTTAAAAATACACCTGCTGCAACAGAGTATTTACTTAGAAAAGTGATTGTAAGAGTTGAAACATGGTATTATTCTCTCACTGATTAGCTTGCATGAAGTAAAATAATTTTAAGGGTCTCATTTAATATTAATAGATATCCATTGCATCTTATTGACTTTATATATAGTCTTACAAAATTGTTTGCAAATTTAATAATATAAAGAACTGGACCATACCTAGTGATGAAGCCACAGCAACTCTGTGCATGCATTTATGGTGCTATTCATTGTAACTCCTTATAAGTCAGTGATTTCTTTGTTGTTTACTTCTACCTCCACACTCGTAGAAATATATTTGACTTCTGTCCCCACGCTTTTCTTTCCTCCACTTCTACTTTATAGTAAAAAATATGCCACTCAGTCAAGAGGTCAGTCATCAGAAGATGGTTGAGCACTTAAACCATCACCATGAGCATGGCAGCCAACCTCTGTACAAATTAAGAAGAGCTTTGTAGAAGTTCAGTAGAGAGGACGGATGCAGCTCTGCTGGTTGCTGCTGCTATAACCAGGACAGAACCAAGAGGAACTGAAAGTTCAAACAGAATTGGAGGGGAAGGTGAGCAGCTGACACATGGGTGAATATTTCTGGTCTTCTTTTAATACATCAGAAGCATTAAGAGCTGTTCTTACACACTGGCATTGTTAGGCAGGTGGCCTAATTTGAGGTGGAATTAGAAAGGATATGGTTAGTTTTGATTTTTGAGGAACAGTAGAAATGATTCTGTTCTTGTTACTAACAGTTGAAATCATCAGAGAGCTAGAAATATGAATTTGTTGAACATGCTTTACATTTATGTTCACATTGTGTCACAAATGCAGTGTGGTCCTTCACTTTGGAAGGGAATGGATGTGGTTCCGTAGAACCATAATGGTGAGATTGTTGATGGCACATCCTGAGAGCCTCTGTAGCAACAGAACCTACATAGAAACATTGAAAATGTATTTGTTAATGTTTTAATAGTTCTTTAAAAATACAGAACATTAAAAAGTTCATTTATGGTGATACTGTGAACTCCTGGGGTGGGAGATTCATCTTTAATGTGAAAATTGGCATTTGCATGTGCATAAAGCAATACTTTTCTTCAACAGTCGTTACTGATTTTATACAAAAGCCCCATATTGTTTTATTTTGCTATGTTTTATATTGTATTCTTTCCAAAAGGAATGCAAAGTTTATTACTAATTATAAGCAGTTTTCTTTGCCAGTGAAATGTGCCTGGACTCCTGCCCTCCCCCCAAAATGTCTTAATTGCTTGATTTGGGTGTATGATAAATGCTGTATTGGAGTGTCTATGTCAGGTTTTAACATTAGAAAGTTGAGAATTTAGAAAGAGACATGCTATAATCCTATTACTAGTTAGATCACATAAAGTAAAACCATTTGAAGTTGTTTGTTTAACAGGTCTCCATTGCATTTTGTGACTACATGTCTTAGAGAGTATTTTGCAGTTTCAATAACCATGGAAGATTTGCGCATCGGATAGGGGTTTAAGTGTCAGTGGCTAAAAAGGAAAATGTCTTAAGGAAATATCTGTGGTAGTATTTTCCTTTTTTCCAGTCTTATTTTCCTTTTTGTAAAGAGAACAAAAAGCTGTTACCCAATCAGGTAACAGTGATGTATTTGTATGAAATGTAGAAGAGGTGAAACCTTCTCTGTTTTTAAGATTTCTTTCAGAAGGTTTTTGATTGGAAGGAGAATCATCTTCTTTACTGTATTTGGTGTGGCATACTTGTCTTTTGGACCTAAGGGATTGGAAGCATTCATAAACATCAGGGTAAATCTTGAGGCTCTTATTAAAAAAAGAAGAGAAAAGAATAAATTCTTGCATCATTGTGAGCCTTACGGTTTTCTTTGCAGACATTAGGGTTTAGAATATCCCTTTTCTCAAGAGTTCCAGGCCAGCACTGTACAAGTTTGTAGTCAGTAAAAACTTAACTTGATGGCTCTTTGCTGATGGATTTTGTTTGATGGCCTTTTTCTAGTTTATAGTACCAAAATATTGTTCACTGACAGCAGAGCCATGTTAAAAGTGGCATTGGCAAGAACAAGTTTTGTTTCTTTTCTGTCTCTTAATGCAGTCCCTGGGAATAAGTATGCATAGAACAGTATTTGTGTGTATTTCTCATGGTCAAAGGAGTTGATTAAATATTAGCAGTTTATTAAGAGTTAAAAATATAAGCAATTTTCAAATTAAATTTGATCCAAGTAAATTATAGGTTCTTATAAGTAAACAGCTATGCTATTAGTCTGTGCTTAACTGAGAAAGAAACAAATGGGAGAGAGAAAAAAGAAATCTTACTCTATTTTTTTTAAATTATACTTTTTTTTTTTAATAGTTCCCTAAATTAGCTAAGTGTTATAATCTAGTGTTTAGTAGAAAAATCCTTGACTTATGAAAATAGTGAAAGTAAGATGTAAATAAATAGAGCTTCAGGGCATTAAAGATCATCCAATCTAGATCTGCAGGAATAGGTGACTGATAAAAATCAGTATGAAAGACAGCAGAGAAATTTAAAAATCATATTTTGATTATAATATTTTTTCCTCTGAAATACTTTTTGGAAAGAAAATATTCTCTGCCATCAGATGTGATGAGACACCTGAAACCACCATCTCAGCTGTCCATAAGCCTGTAGCCATGATGCCCTTTGCCCTTCCCAGTGCCCGTCCCATCCCTCACCCGTTCCCATGGATCAGCCTGTGGCTGCTTTCCCCTGTGGAAAAAGACTCTGATCTCCTGGCAGAGACAGGCTTTTGTCAGAGATAGCACTGCCTTCCTGAGTAGGAAGCAAAGTTAACACAAGGAAAATATTTTGATAATTGAATTATAGCCTCTAACAAACCTGTGCAACGTGTATACAAGTAGTATTTTCAGAAGGCTTTATTTTAGTTAAATTTCCACGGATTTTCAGTATGCCAACACAGGCTCTGCCATGAGAAGAGCCTCTCTGAGAGATGTCAAATCCCTGCTCCAAAATACAGAGGTGCTGGAAATTCTCATTGAAACACTGAAACTGTATAAATATTGGCAAAATTGCGTTTTCCCCACCTTTACTCTGAAACCACTGAACTATTTTTGCTTATGCCTTCCAGAAAAAAAAAAATTGCCTGAGGCAAAGACTCACTGTGGAGCTTTACAATCCAAATAGCTGAAATGGAGTCAAATTATAAATGATAATATAAGCTTATAATATGTCATCTTTAAATATAGGTGTTGATGTCTGCGCCTTGCATAATACTACAAAGGCCCTTGAGTTTCTGTGGAAAAAAGGAGACCAATTTTATCTTCTCTTAATAAGGAAATATAAAACATATGTAAAAAAGAGTACTGAAGTGTGGAAAAAATGAAAGAAAATTTGTCTTTGGAGAAATGCTCATATTTTGAATTTTTTCATTGACGCTGAAAAATATAAAAATCTGTATGATTCATGATTCAGCAGCCAGATACTTGCAATAAACAAGTGATTTATTAATTAAGAGTGGTTACAGATCCTTGCTGCTTTTCCTGGTCCCTGCAAGTCTCTCAGTTCTTTCCTCCGTAGTGGTTTTGTTTCAGCAACCTGTAACCAGGTGTAAAGTGTGCTCTCCTGGGAGCTGGAAAATGCAAGTTTGAACCTGCTAATTCTGAAGTGAATACTTTAATCTTCAGTCTCTTAAATCTGTTATAGCACTTCCACTGCCACCTTTCTCCTTTTTTTTTTTCCTCTTCAAATAAAAGTTCTGAGTCAGTTCTCCACAGCCAAAAATACAAATCGGAGCCTGGATTTGGAGCGGAAATTTGAAGCAATGAATCCCAGTCTGAGACAAGTGTCTAATCCACGTCTACAGGAAAACACATAAATCTTTGAAACAGGCACATAACTTTCCCTATTCCTTGCAGAGGGAATTTCATAGCTAACTAGTCTTTTAGAATTATGTTCCAGGAGCTGGATGACTAAAATACCCACTTGGTTACAGTATCCTTAGAAGATCTAATAGGCATGACAGTATGGAGTGTTACCCTATCTACCTTCCTGCATTTTCCAAATAAATTTTCTTTTTTCCAAATGAAATTAGAAGAGGACAACGAGTAAGGTTGTTCCAGTTCGGAAAAATTGCTTCCCTTGAATTTGTGCTGGTACTGATGTTCATTTTAAAGCCATGTGAAAGTTTTGCCTCTTTATAATCCTGGTGTAATTTCTTTTTGTGTGAACTAGAAGACACAAATACTCTGGGCAGTCTGAGTGGGAGTGCAGCCAGTTGATAATGGGAAGGGATTGTCCCTGTCTGTGTGACTCCTATCAGACCACATCCAAATACTGCATCTGGTCTTGTCACCTGACACAGGAAAGATGTGGACAAGCTGGAGGGTGCTTGGGAGGACACAGGGCAGTGGAGCACTGGCACTGTGAGGAGGGGTAGGGGGGAAGGGGCAGCCCGGAGAAGGGATGGCTTTTGGAGCCCCCAGCAGCCACAGGAAGTCCTTGGGATGGAGCCGGGCCCCTCACGGCAGTGCAGGCTGGCAGGGTGAGAGACAAGAGGTACAAGTTGGAACAGGTTTGGGTTGGGTTTAAGGAGAAGCTTTTCCTGAGGTGTTCCCATGGAGAGTGAGGCAGTGGAGCAAGTCACCCCAAGAGTCTGTGCCATCCCTGTCCCAGGATGGTTTCAAGCTCTGAAGGCTGCAAGCTGTGGGCACCCTGGTCTGACCTCCGAGCTGGGCCTTCTTTGGCCAGGGGTAGGACTAGAGACCTCCTGAGATCCCCTCAAGCCTGTAGGAAACCAAAATCCTGCTGGTGTTCAGCAGCTTTTATAATATTTCTGTAATTTTATAATAGTTCTGTAATAGCAAGCATATGATTGACATCTACTTCAGCCTTTCTGATCACCTCTAGCTTCCCTGGAGTCCTATTTAGAGGGAAGGCCAAGAATGTGGAATATTTTTATTCTCTGATAAAGTGATTCTTGACCAGGGATTAAAACCTTTAAAAGCTTCTCAAATTCTGTATGTATGGATTTAAGGTTTCAGTTCTCTGTATCTTGATTTTTTAAAGCAGGGAAGTGCTTTTTTTTATTTAATCTGAGCTAACTAATAGCTGTGTCATAATATATTTAAAATCCTTCCTGAGAAGTATTTAACTGAAATTTTTTATGAAAACCTTAGATTATGTCATGTCTGTCTCTGACTCCCAAAGGATTTTTTAGTTCATCTTAGTTTCTAGGCTGTTTAGCTTTTTCAAAAAGAAGGTTAAAAAGCTTTCCTCTTAGCATTGCCTTTCAATCTATAGAATTTGCTATTTATATTGGGGTTGTGTAGGACTTAATGATGCTGCCACCAGAAATGTGATTCTCTGTCATTTTGTGTTTTTCATTCTTCACCCACAAAAAGCCAGGAAGTCTGAAATGACAAAAAAGACTGCCTCACTCCTCTTGGACTATTACAGCATGTAAAGGGGAGAGGATGAATGGAAAGGCAGATAATATGTGTGATAGTGTTGTACAACTTGGATTATATTACTGAATACACCGTGTGTGATTTTTTTCTTAGCTGTCTAAATCCTGGCTATAGAACATTGAGAGGAAAAGTTGAAAGAAAGAAAAATCAGTATCTAAAGTTGGTGGTTGAGGTAGTTTTTATTAGAGGGAAATTTCTCACCCTTAATTCTTTGTATTGATTTTTAATGGGAAGTTTCTCTATAAAATATTTAGCAATGTGAATGCAGAAGAATAACCTAGAAACAAGCTTTTTACTTTAGTGATTGCTTAGAAGTTTCTGCAGGCATTCTTTAAAAGCAAATTATTTCCCTCCATCCATCTTTCTTCCTTCTCCACCTTCCAACAAGGAAACTAGTCCTATACCTCATAAAATGGAGACATTTAATAACCCTTCTCCAGAGCTCAAACCAATATAAGCCAATTGGTTATAAAAAAAAAAAAATGAACACACACATATTTTGCAAAAATGCTGCAAAATATTTCCACTAAGAACTAAATAAACAACAGTGAAATATGCTGTATTTATGTATATATTTTTCTGTTCCACTGTGCTACCCTATGTAATCTTTGTCCTAACAGCTTTTAACATTGACATTCTCTTAGGATTATTCAAGGAAAAACATGAAGTATTTATAGCCATAGTTAAAATCTTTATAAATAGTTTATTATATGAACTGCCATAATAAAAGTTTGAAATAGTTTCCATTATAGTTCTTTGTTTTTATATGTTCTAAAATTTACAAAATACTTGTTTGGGGGATGGAATTTTCCATGCTGAGCCTGAGAAGTGTTTTTCTTCATTAATTTGGAGTATAATCCTTTCAGCTATTTTGGAATTATAGACAAATGGGGAAAATGCTTTTTCCCTTTGTACAATAATAATAAAAATAAAGAAAATCTTCAGATACATTTTTAACAATACTACAGAGGGAACAAGTGAAGGTTGAAATATGTAGCAAGATCTACTCCCTTTGCTTTCTGAGGGGAAAAAACCATTGAAAATGATGGAAAAATAACATCAAACTGTTTCCAGTAACATCTGCTGAGCTTATTAGCAGAAATGAATAAAAACACACCCCCTTAATGACATCCCTGCACATTCCCTTTGCCTGAGGCCATCCAGACATGAGCTAGCTGAGCTGCTGCAGCTCCCTGCTGCTCTCTAGGCCTTGGTGGCTATCGCTTACTGCGCAGATCCCAGACTGGGAGGTGTCAGGGATGTGCCCATCTCCATCTCCTTGCAATGAGCAACCCTGGTCCTTCTCCTGTCCTTTACTTGTAGGAACCTGCTGCTGTGTAGGGCCAGCCTGCATGGCTAGAAAACTGTAGGCTGCTTAGCCTAGCACAGATTTGTGATGGGTTATCTCAAGCAGAGCTTTGCTAAGCCCAAAAGAATACTTTATCATGCAAGTTACCAGTGTTGTCATGAGTCAGTAGTATGAGAATGCTTTTCACTCATAATTTTTCTCCAACTTTACTTGTGTCAAGCTGTCCTATTTTTCTCCAACTTTACTTGTGTCAAGCTGTCCTAAAAGATACTAAGCCAGCATGAAATTCATATATGCATGGAATTGAAACAGGTTTTACTGGGTATCTGGTTCCTGTGGAGGGATGTAGCACACAAACCTGCAGGTATATGGACAAACAAGCCCTCCTGCATGGGGTGGTGCTGTGTCTGTGCTGGCACTTGCCTGGAGAGCCTTTGGGGGTGCCTCACAGCTCTGGGACAAAGGGACAAGGTACAAGACCAAGTCTCAAAGCCCTTTGCTCACTCCTTTGCGTGCCACTTGCGTGGTCTGGCAGTGCTTGGGCAACGTGTCCGTAGCATGTTGGGTTCCTACGACTGTACTGGGCACTGACACCACTGCAGCCAGTGAGGTGGGAGTGGTCTGGTTCTTGGAGTGAGGGTTTACCCTCAGGGTGGTTCAGGAAACAGTGTAAGGAACATGGTAAAAAATCCACAGATGGATGTTTTATCTTTACCTCGCTCTTCAAAAGTAAGATGTACAATCAAGACACAACCCAGTTAAGCACTCAGATGTCTTTGGAAAAATCAGGATTTTGACCCCGGCTACTAGTACTACCATTTTTAGCAGCAAATATAAAAATCAGAAATAATCAAAAAAGACTTATTCAGATATTCTGTATTTTGGGCAAATCCTTCAGACTGTCTGTCGTTTGTCCTTCCAGGCCCATCTCTCTTGTGTTCCTTGCCCTGCAATTGCCTCATTTCAAATGGCTGGTAATCCCCACTGCACATTTATCAGATGGCTCTGAGCCTTTTGGAGGTTTCTGGAAGCTCCTTTTGTGTCCCAGAAACATGGTGTCACCTCAAAGCCAGTTTCCTCTACTAGACCATTGCCTGTCTCATCACAGTTGGTGCCTGCAAGTGCCCATTCTTACAGACCAGCTTGGGACTCAAGATACTTCACATTTATTTTAGTGTATATTTACTATTAAGTGTCAGCTGAAAAAGAAACTGCACTTTATTCTAGCTTTTTTGGGGGGAATGTTCATTCTAAAAGTTCAGCTGTTTTATTTTACTCACATCTGCATCAGGTACAGCCAGTTCTAGTAGGAACTGATGCCATCACAGTCATTTCATCCTGAAACTCTGAATGTGAAGTACAGATGAAAATTAAAATGCTAATATTTTGTTTTGTCAAGGTTTTACTGAAAATCCAGGTATATTAAGTGAAAAGTTATATGTGAGACCGTATTAATATATTTGCCCTCTTACCAAAATTAAAGAAAATGGGATATTGCTTGAGCAATTGTGCCATCTTTTTAAAGTTGCAATCTTCCTTAACATTTTTGAGCACATACACTACTTGTAGGATTTAAAGCAGATTTTTGTTGTATGATGTGCATGGAAATGCACGTGCACACAGACAAGTGGTTACTGCACCATCAGACAACCATGTATTTTGGCCTAATTGGTTTGAAATGAGTGGACACATACCATTGTCCCTGGGTTTGTCCTAATTGCAATTTTGTGCTCATGTAAGGAAGAAAATCCTTGGTTCTGTTTAGTGGCAGCATTCCCAATTGACTTCAGTTGTTCCAAGACTGATGAGGTATCTTGGTTCTCAGACTAAATCCAATCATGTGTTTTGATTTCTCAAGCCTCTGTAATTCCTTCTTTTTTTTGTTTTAAAACAGTTATTTTCATTTCATTTTCAAGCTCTAGGTCTACTGTCAACCATTGCTTTCCCATTAGTCTTTTTTTTTGCTTCCCAGAGCTTTCCATATAATATATTAGTGTAAATAATATCTGTTTGTTTAAAAAATTGAAGGTGCCTCTTCTTAGGAGGAAGCTGTGAAAGAGGCATAACACAATTGCGCTAATTAGGAAGAGCAGTTGTGATTGTTTTTTTCTTTTTCCCCCTTAGCAAAGAGACAAAAAGGAAAAATCAATACTGGAAAACCCATTTCATTCTGCAGCAAAGGCAGCTGGAAAAGATCCACTTCAGCTCTTAGAACTAAAATGCTGGAAGCTGATGTAATTAAGTAAACCAGCTGAGAACTGAAAAACAACATGATCAAACTAAGGGATTATAAGTTTGAGAGATCTGATATGCAGGTCAGAACCTTTTGATAGAGGAAGTAAAGTTTGCTGGGAATTTGGTGATTAAAGGCTTGTCTTCTGTTGATGATTAGTTATTTTGCTCTGGGAATTGTTGATTAATAGAGAAATGTTTGAATAGCACTTACAAATTGTTGGAATATCTCTTGTTGCCCTTTCTTTAAATAAATAGATGTGGGTTTGGTTCCAAATGGCTCTACAGTTTGAAATGTAATTTATAATTTAGTGAAAAGTAGTATTCATGCAGAAATAAAGCTTTCTGCGGTTATGTCCACCAAAGTGTTTAACTAGCCAAATTACTTTCATAAATATCTTTGTGATACCTTTTTTCCTTAATTTTGTTTTTTGATAGCTTACTGAATGATGTGTTATTTTGTTAACATTTTTTCCAGGACAGAACAACCATTTTGATAATTCATTGCAGATTTTTATAATAATAAATACAGTAGCAACAGTTACATTTTTAAAAAAAGATTCATCTGTTCAAAGGCAAGTCTTTATAGGTATTGCATAGTAAACCAACCTTCTTCCTGAACAACATTTTGATTTTATTTAAATGAAAACCTCATTTTTGCCAGGTTTGTCCATACAGCATTTGATTCATCAAGAGTGACCTCTTAAGACAAAATTGCAGGTTAATTGATCACTACCACGTCTGTAGGTGGTATTCCTCCTTTTTACTCTGATTAGCACCAGATTTGGAGCACTGATGTGGTTGAGCTCACTGGCTAATAGTATGAGATACCCTAATGTATCAGATGCAAGGTAGGCTTTTATTATAACCATACTTTTTTTTTTTTTTTTTTTTTTTTTTTTTTTTTTCCTGAAGCTCTCAGGTACAGATTCATTTGTTAAAACTTCTCATCAGGGTGTGTCTTACAGGCAGCAGTGAGAACGGGAATGAGCTGTGGCTCCCTGGGTTTGTTTTGATTTAGTGTGGGCTTTTAAAAATCAGCAGAAGGTCACTGTAAATAAATAGACTTAAAACCAAAATAAGAGCCAGGCTTAACATTTGGCAGTGCAGGATTTCTGACAAGCCTATTGCCTTCTGTTATTGAGGTCCCTGTCCTTACTGATGTGCTATAAACATGGGTGACAGGCATCCAAGTGAGACAGTGCATACTGTACAACTCAATAACCATTCCCAAAGGAAATCACTCTGTTCTGGGGAATCTCAGCTTTTGTTTTCCCTAAAACAACAAATTTGCTACTCCTCTTGTAAAGTAAGCTTCAAAATGTTAACAGTATAAGTGACGTAAAGACTTCTGTGAGCATCTGTAACAAGCACAGAACAATAGATCTGAGATATTTGAATCACCTCATTTTTGTCACTAAATTGTTTGGGTGACACATGGTGCTCATTTACAGAGTGAAGATAGTTAACATATTTGTGTCCTCATTAAGAAAGGCCAGGGAAACATGGTGCAACTCTTAGAGCGATCACATCTTGATTTGCTTTCTTAAGTGCAAGGTCTCTAGAATGGGCAACTTTTTATGTTTTAGATTTAGGGTTTTTTGAAGGTGTCTTGATCTTCCTTACAAGGAGGAACCAGGAAGTCATGTTTGCTCAAGCTGCATTTTGAACAGGGTTCACTGTTATTTTGGTCACTGACATGAGTGGAGTTAGGAAAGAACCATTCTTCCATGCTTTATACCTTGTAGTCAGGAGTGTGATGGTCTCAAATCCCTTGTCAGGATACTTGTGAGGAAAAGACGCTTTGCTTTTTAGGTTCATGAAATGGCAGGAGAGACTGTGAGGGAGGAAGAAGCAGTGTGCTCTTTTCCTCTCCCAGAAGTTTGGCTTGGCATTTTGAGAAAGCAGCATGCTGGAGTTTCTCCATGAGGAGAGGCAGCTGTGATAAAAGCCAAGACTAAGGAATGCATTGATGAGGGCCAAGCAGAGCTCGTTAGCCTTTGGGGAAGAGCTGCTGGCTACTGACTGTTCTGGCTCTATGGTAAAGACACAGCCGAGAAATACAGAAGCGTAGAGCTCATTGAAAGTTTCTGATGAAAGTATTTTTCAACAGCAAACACAGAGATTGCCTAAATGACTCATTTTGTGAGAAGTGGCTTCTGGCTTTGGGAAATGTTTTTCATTAAACTACGGAGCATATACAAAACAGTAACACATTGATTTGGCTGTGCTGTCACAGTGCCTTCCTAGAGTCTGTTTTAGTAATTACGTTCACATTCTCTCCTCTGAGATGGAGAGACTGTGTTGGGTTCTGAGAGATACACTTGGGTACACAGATCCATCCTGGGTGAGAAAATGGGAGCATAAGTGTGTGATCTCTGGTTCCCATGCAGCATGGTATCAAGATGACAACATCAAATGTTTGAACTTTATGGAATGTTTCCATTTTTATGGAATCTCTGCTTTTTGCCTTTCTTTTCCCAAAAGCAAATACACAATTTCTCTTCACACCTCCATATAATTTTAACGATAATGTTGTTGTCACCATTAAAATTTCAGTTGTGAAAAGACATTTTGGCCTCTGCAGGAGAAAAATGAAAATTTGTGTGTTTCAGCTGGGGTTTGGAGGTGGGGGGGGGGCATGAGGGAAGAAGTGGACAGGGTTTATTTTACCACAATGACCCAAAAAAACCCCTCCCAAGAAGCTGACAACTGCTCAGCACTCAGTTAAAGCAGACTGGAGCTTGGAGAATTTTTCAAGGTCTAAGATGAGGGCCAGACCAGCTATCTGACAAATTTCTGCCAGCAGCACTGGATGCACAAATGGGAAGTGCCCGAGTTGCTATTTAGGTTTCAGGTTCAGGTTTTAGTTTAGGTGTTTTCCCTAAATGTCTGACCTGTTTCCGCCTTCCTGAGGGGAAGATTGACTGGTAATTCCCAGTTGCTATGGCATGCTGGTTCAAGTAGCAAATGTAAACTCATTTCCTGAAATAACCTTGGCTGTTCCCTGCCCCAGGGTTGGCCTGGAGGGCAGGACATGGCCCTGGAGGACCCAGTGATCATTTAGAAAAGTGGCAGAGGAGTTGAGTCTTTAGATGCTGTTTCAAAATTGAAAAGGTCATTTTCCCTTGATTTTTCAGCCAGATCTCCCTTATTTATGACAGCAGTGCTAAAACGTGCTTGGCAAAGGAAGAGCAATCCTTTTGAGTAAGGGGATGATGGGATGTAAATAAACTATTCTTAGCTGACCTGGCTATCACTGTGCTGAACCATGGTTATACGTGAGGCCGCCTTTTCCAGAGCCACTTGCATGGCCCATTAGCAGGATTCCCAGTGCTCCGGGAAGGTTTAAATTGAGAACAGTGGTATGTCGGTGCACAGAGCCAAATCAGGTCCTGTGGTCACTCTGGGAAGCTGGCTGCCTGGAGCACAGGGCATGCTGCAGTTGTAGCTTCACTGGAGCCAGAGATTGCCAGGTGAACCATTTGGTTCAGAGAAAGACAAGCAGCCCTAGAAGCACAATGGTTTGAGGTAATATGCCAGATTCTTAACCCTATATGGGAAGCATTCCTGCAAACCTGTCCTGATGGAACTAAGAGCTGAGTGTTTATTTAAAATGTTACATTTAATTTTGAATGATCTTGACAAACCCCATCTATCCACTGATGGGGTTTGTATGTTTTACATCCATTATACTTTGGGAAGTCTTAATTGGCTCAGGTCATATCTTTGGGCATTCTTAAATATCTACAGGATCACAAGCCCAGATTTTAAAGTGAGGTTGAAGTAAATAGAACTTCCCATTATGTGTAATTGGCTACAGGGAAAAGTGTTTCAAGTAAAGAAAGTTCAAATATGTTTGAATGCTTTATGTTAATCCTCTTGACATTTTGAAGAATTAAGATGTTATTGCTAGTTTAAATGTGAAATGTCTCCAGAGGCACGCCAGTGTTGTTTATAAACTGCACTTCATTTCTTTTAAAAAACTATTAATCAAGGTAATACCAGTTGTCAGTAACAAAAGGAGGCCATCAATTAGCAGAAATAAATCCATCACAGTGGTGAGTGAAAGTTTCTGTGTTCTCTTACAGAAATTTTCATTTCTGCATTTAAAAAATGTTTTGAAGGGGAGGCTAGTTATTAATTCTTTATGAATCAGCCTTGGAGATACACAAAACATAATGATGTTCCTCTCCCCACCATGTCTTTTTTAGCTATTTTTATTTGGACTGTTTATTTGCAAAGAAGGGAATCAGAAAGAGCATTAATGAAATTGAGTGCAGGCAGCCAAATTTCTATTGAATAGATTTTTCTGGGAAAAAGCCAAAATCTGTGTCTTGCTTTGGAGGGGTAAAAGCTTCATAGTTGTGTATCTGATTGCTACACTGGCATCTGTGGGAGGGAAGAAACCCTAAATATATGAGTGGAGATCATCTGGTTATTTGTGGCATGGTAACAATGTGTGTACAAAGATATGATCTGACACATGTGTCAAAGTAATTCCTGTTGGCTGACTTCAGAGAAAATGCATTGTAAATCCAACTGTTACTGGGTGTGCTTGGGATTCTGGTACAAAGGTAGGTGCTATAGAAGGGTTTTTTTTCTTGAACTGGGAGACTATTTTGCAATCACATTGATTTTCTCTGATTTAAGTTAATTTAAGAAAAATTGTCTTTAGAAAAACAATCAAAACCCAGCATTCTTCCTTTCCCTTGCCTCCCCTTTCCCAAAGCAACCCTCTATATGTGGGAAATACCATGTTAATGTCTAAAGTTTTCAGGATGCACCCAGAAATGGCATTTGAAGTTTTTTTTGATTTTTTTTTTTTAATAAAGTTCATCTTACCACAGAGTACGTCATTACTGAGGCTGAATTTTTGTAAGCGGTTTCATCTTTACCAACTTTCCTACCACCAAAGTCTGAAGCATCTATTTTTAAAATGCTCTAAAAGTGCATGTTTTTTTTAACCCACAGCTATCAAATTCTCGTGATTTATTACTGTCATGGCCATAGCAATGATACCAGATGTATTTTAAGCACTTGGAGATGAAAATGGCCTTAACTGTTGCTGTGAATGTCTGTTTTCTTCTTCATTGCAATGATTATGCAAAAAGGAGGTTATTAATTATTCAGGTCTAAGCCTGTTTATCTGGAAGAAGGGTGTATAAAGTTGTACTGGTAGAGATGCTTTCACTTCCTGCATTTGCCAGCCCTGGTAACTTCAGTCCTTACCACCTTACTCCCAGTCTCCTAATCATATGGCAGCGAAGTTTGAGCCCATTTTACAGATGAGGGATTAAGGAGAAAAGAGACTGAGCAGCTTCCCAGGGCAATACATGGCATGTGTAACAGGAATGGGTGTTGGATACAGCTGATGCTGTCCTCAGCCAGAATCTTAGCAGAAAGCATTCATCCTTTCCAAAGGAGATGAAATTTTCCTTAGGGAGACCGAATGATTTTCAGTAGATTGTTTCTTCTTGTTCTCCATGAAATGCAAACTGTAACAGTTGAGACTCAAGTATTTGAGGAAGATGTTTGCTGAACTAGCAGGCTATGGTCTCAGATGGAAGACCAGCATCCCAGCTATTGATGAAATACAGCCTGGGATAATAAAAGGCTTACCAGGGTTCGAAAGACCTGCATTTACATAAATATGCAAAGACATCTGTTACAGTCATGAGTGACCTGCTGGTTTCAACCATCAGCAGGGGAAGCGTCGTCGATCACCATCGCCTGCAGTAGCAGGTGCTACTTTAGGCACCAGGAATTACTGGGGAGGTTTTCGATGAACAAAGACGACCTTTCCACTTGCCAAGAGGAGACATACGGGAAATCAAAACACCCAGCACACGCCTACAGTCTTGCACTTTTAGCACACAGCGAGAGCCCAGAGTGCGCCTGCGCAGCCAAAGCTCTGTGTGATGGCTTATAGATATGGTGCAGAGTTTATATATCTGAGGAGTACTTAGGTCTTTTGAGACCAAACTACTTAAGTCAGATTAAACAGGTAACAAACTACCAAACTGGAATGAGTCATCAAGATTTAATGGAAAACGTTCAAAACAAGTTTATCATGTAAAACCAGTGTTTTTATTACCAGAGTATGTGCCCAAAATAGTAATGTAAAACCTAATCATCCTAAAGGTTGCAATTACTTAAAAGAAAAATTGGAGTTCAATTCTTGCTCAGCATTAATCAACATTATAATATTACAGCTTTATGTAATGCAAGGATATTTGTCTTCTTTGTTGGCTCAAGGTATATGGTGATCTCTCTCTTTCTCTTCCCCTCCTGCCCCATTCATTGCATAACATGGTTTTGTAAGGAAATAATCTGTCTTCAGTGGATTCAAACAACTGGACAAAAAGCTGGATTACAAACTCAGAGCTGCAAAAATGTTATAATTTGGTGTCTTATATATGACTGTAATTGCCAGCAATTCTGAAAATGCTCACACAGTAAAGACGAGTCTCTGAAGAATTTGTAGTAAAGCCACACAAGTAAAGGAGTTGACATTAGAAAAGTCTTCCAATATTTAAAATGCTCCGTCAGACTCTCTCATGTATGTTAAATACTGTTTCTGAATTGTACAAGAAGGTGCAGTAGAGCCTGAGTACTTGATTCACAATATTTAAGGGATGCCTCACATTGGGGCATTACAGCTCTAACAACTTTATTACATCTTTGAGTACCTTAGCAATTCCCACCTCTGTTTTGATAACAGAGTAAATTAAGATAAAACCTGTTCTTTTCTCTCCCTTTGAACAGAGCGTGGATCACACTTCTCGTAAACCTCATCATATTGAGGTTGGGCTAAGATGAGCATAACCAGTGACGAAGTGAATTTCTTGGTGTATCGCTATCTCCAGGAATCGGGTAAATTCCTCGTCTTTCTCCATAACTTCTGGTCATACATGAAATGGGGAAATTGTCTTTTTGCATGATATTGCTATAGGAATGTTTCCTTGAGTGGTTCAGACTAATAGACTAAATATTTCCTGCACAAACCCCTGTTTCTTTGAAATTGTAATCTAGAACATAATGGAAGTGCAAACATGCACAGGACAAAATAAACATTGCAGTTAGGCAAAACAAGAAGTAAATAACATTATGTTAAATGCGTTGGTAGTTATGTCAGCCAAAGTCATTTTTGGCAGCACAGGCAAGAAGCACATATACGTTGTATCTTTTTTTTCTTAGCTAGAAATTGTTTACATTGGGTTTATTTTGCCTCTAAAGAGAAATTTTAGGGCAAGTTTCTGATGTTTTAGACCATTCTTATGGTAATTATAGATGTAAACCGAGCTGCACAAGTGTCATCATGGCTCTGTCTCCATATCACTTCCACCCCTACGTGTTTTCATATTGAAAAATACCATAGGTCTTTAAAATCTTCTAAAAAATTAAATTGAAACTTACATACTGGAATTATTTTATATCTGTAGTCTTCTTTCCACTCTTTATAACTGCAAGATGTAGAAAGTCTCTTAGCTAATGGAAAACGTTCTGTTACTGTAGAGATGATAGGGGAGCTGAGAAACATTGACAAATTATTTGTAACCAGCATCACAGTTTACTTGGTACTGTCCCTATGTTGGTAAAACTAGAATTGACTAACAATATTTCATGTTTCACATGCTGAAACAAACCAAAGAATCTGTGGAAAATAGATGTTATCCTGTCAGAAGACTTGAAGCCAGTTTTAGAATAAGCCCTCAGGACCCAGGAGATGCCTTCCTTATACAGAGAACCAGAATCCCAGCAGGTAGAAGAGACTGCCTTAGCCTGCTTCTGTTGGTCACTATAACTGGTATTCATTAGATACATTATTTTAAGTTGCTTCTTCTACTTGCAAGACTATTTCAATCCCAGGAAACTGAATCCCTGTGCAAAGAATCTCCACTGAAACTAAGGTTTATCATACATTTTTAGTGTTTGTTTTTAAAACAGTTCTTCAGGAGTCCATAATTGGCCTGTGTTATCTGTTGTCTCACACTCTCTAGTAATGGAGCTTATAAAAAGTTGTCTGGATCTGGTGTGCAAACAGATGAAAGAAAAAGGGGAACTAACAAAACTAAAATTTCATTGAAACAAACTTTACTTTTTAAAATAAGCCATTGTGTACCACACTGGAAAGAGCTTTTAGACTTTAGAGCAGTGCACCAATGGATGTAATCAAAGCATAAAGCATCCTGAAGTTATTTTACATTGTTATGTTCAGTTTGTAAGAGATTCTGCATAACAGTGTATTAATACAGTAGCTTTTCCTGATGTGAAAAAAACCCCAAACTTTTATATTCCTCTTGATACATCAGGAGGTGAGTTAGTGTTGTGTAGTGATTTGAGAGGCTTCACAATGTCAATCAAGAATGGTGGGATCAGCCAAATGTCAAGAAAAAGTTACTGTAGGTAACATCTCAGTAACATGCAAGCAATCACTTTCGCCATTTTACAGGGAACTTTACATGCAAATTTATATGTTAATGGCAAGTTGCACTGCTCTTACAATCTTATCTAGAGGATCAAAAATCTTTATTTAATCCACACATACTGAAGATGTATTTCCACTGTCCTGTTGTATTTTACAGATATAAGAGAGTGGAAATTGAGGTTAAATATTTGAAGAAATATTCAAATATGCTTCAAACTGAGCATCTTGAAATCTAGATGTTAGATATGGATGTAGTAGATATACGTGGCAATTTGTTAGGAAATCCATTCAGCAAACTAGGGTTATAACCAATGATGAATTCACTAATCTGCTAGCTTCTTAATTTTAGTTTGAACCTTTTTTCCTACTGTCATTTTTTTCCTGTTCTTTTTTTTTTTTTCCTACTGTCATTTTTGTCTGTTTTTTCCAAATAAATTTTTATATCTGTATTTTCAGGTGAAGTAAGGCAATAAGACAGAAACCATTATGCTATATTTTGGCTTCCCACCTGCTGCTATAAATGCCATAAGATGCAACAGCAAATGAAAGATATTTAATCCACAGCTTCAGAAATAATGCAGGCCAGATTTAAAGGGCTAATGTTTAAATACAGTCTGAGTTCAAACCCCTACAGTTTAAGGAGTTTGCCAAAACCAGGCTTATTACACTGATTATTTGTTAATATTAACTGAACACAAAGCTTCTAAAAATTTATCAGACACAACCATGAATGTTGCTTACAAGACCGTACATAAGTTCACTTTTTTTTTTCGGCTCTCCTTTAATCATATTGTGTAAAACTTCCAGGCTTTCCCATAAAATGTAGGCAGATGGTGAAAGGAAGAGAGAAATAACAAAAGAGGTACATATGGCAGAAAAAGTATATAAAAGGCAAAATGTCCCTATAATATTACATGTATTTTGCATCTGCAAGGTACAGAAACACTTGAGGTTCTTTGAAGCATCATAGCAAAAATGCTGAAGGGGGCTCTACACTTCATTATGAAAATGCTGGCAGGTCGTTCTAGTAAGAGTTCAGCTCTTGTAAACTTGAAGCTAGAAGTGAAATTCAGTAACTATATATTTCCTCCTTAATTTTCTGTCAGACCAGAAACCTTGCACAGGAGAGTATTAATGGAGTTGAACTGTCTAAACTGTTACTGTTGCTTTTTAACGAATCTTGGCATACTGAGGAGAGTTTCAGTGAACTGGAAAAAGCAAATGTTGTGCCAGAATTTTTAAAGGTTAAACAAGATGATCCAGGTAACTATCGGTCAAGGACAATCATTGGAGGGCTGAGACTAAATATCTCCAACAAATCTGAAGAGATGACATCATGCCAAATGCCAGCCAGCAAGTTTTTATGGATAATAGATCTTGTCAAACATACTTGATACTGCTTCTTCAGAAATCAGAAATGAAGTTGACAGAGATAGCTGTGCTGACATTAATACACTTAGACTACTTTATGACATTTATTTAGTCTTGTTGACATGGTGGTTAAAACCAAAATGAAATAACAGTGAGTAAAATCAGTGTAATCCAGAGTTACCAATGTATTAAAAATGGGATAATGTGATAACAGAAACATCTGAAAAGTGATCATAGCTGGAGATATTAATCTCAGGGGTTACTTCTAGTGGGAACTCACAGGAATCTCTTCTTGGCATAATGCTGCTCAACAGCTTTATTGGTTGCCTGAAAGGAAATATAAAATGATTACCAAGTACATCTGCAGATGGAATGAAATAGGAAGTTGTGGCGTTTGGTGAGTTACACTGACTGATCATGGGGTTTAACAGAAAGAAGTACAATCAGGGAGACTGCTTTGAGTTGCCTGCTGCTGGAGGAGCAGGCTGGAGAAGGTGCCTGGTCCAGGACCAGTGCAGTCAAATCCCTCCCTTACAAGACAGGACTCAGACAAGTTAAGGCTCTAAATGTTTAGCTGTATTAAAATAAGTAAATAGTTGCCTCTTCACACATCTGAGTGCTTATCTAAGCCCAGAAAAGCAAAGCAGACTATCACAATTTCCATTTCTGCTCCATGGCTTAATGCCATAGAAGTTTCACCATTAAGGTGACTAGGTGTTAACCACTTTCACAGTAAGACCGTGAATGCCCCTTTCTTGAGATACAAAGAGTACAAGTGTTTATTTTCAGTGCAAGGTTATCTCTTCCTATCCAAAGTCAAGTCTTGCAATGTCCAGTTTTCTCCTTTTTTATTACAAACTTTCTTGGTGCACTGTTTAAAGTAGTTTTCCTTAAAAGTGCTGAGGCCTTTCAAGCATTGTTTATCTCAGGAGTCAAACTTCTTAAAATCAGGTTCTATTGATTTGTAGGTGTCTTGATACTACCTTTAAATGAAATGGTGGCCCCAGTTAGGTATATCTACACTAATAGTGTAGAGCCAGTGTGGAGGTGGGAGCACAGAAAATACTCCTGTAGTGGACACAGGCAGGTACATTGATGAAAGGGAAACAAAGTAGCCACAGTTCTGGCATCCAAATTATGTTAATTACAATTTATAGTAGATAATATTAATACTAACATAATACCAATATAATAATATTAATTGTATTAACTTTGCACCTCTTCAAACACCTGAAAAGCATACTTTTGCTCACAGCCATATTCATTGCTGACATGGACCTTCTACTGTGTTTCTTCAGTTTCTGAAAAAAAAAAATTACCGAATTCATTATGTAGAGTGTTCCTGTTCCATTTTTTCCAAAAGAGAAACAGATAATTATTTTTCTTTTGGAATGAACGTCAGAGCCGTACAATGCAATGAAGAGTAATAATGATCCCAAGAAAATTTCTAAGAGTTGAGGGAGGATGGCAAAACCAAGGGAAATCAAATCTCTCACATACTTTTTAATCTAAAATCTGTTGCCATCTGTTGTGAGTGCAAATCCTATCATCAGTCCAAATGCTACAATAAATTTCTTTCCCAACCCATGTCAATTCAGTTATTAAAACTTTTTCAAATTGGGCATTTTGATGCATTGATCATTTAACAGTGTTCCTTCTCTAGCATTTATATGAATGCTGCAGTCTAGAATTCTTGTCTGAAAATCCATTGCCCCAGTTGCCTGTAGCTTACTCTGTTCTTTAGTAGAACATTTATTGTAATGAATGTCTTGCAATGACTGATTAGAGTTACAACTGTGTAAGTTTCCATTTTCACTCAAATTTTTACTTTTTGATTTGAGTTTTCCATGTTTTATGACACACCCTTGATAACTGTTCTCCAGTGTATAATCTGCACCATGTACAATCTGTACCACATCTGAGACAATAAAAATAGTAGCTAGATGCATTTGCTAAAAGAGATGTCAATTACATTTTTAGATGCTGATTTAGGACAAATTACCGTTTTACTTTAGAGTTCTCATTTGTTTTCTTCCCAACCATAAAAATGAAGACAGCTAATAAAAAAGTTTTTCCCCTCTGTAAATTCAGGATTATAGCAGCACATTGGTCTGCCTGATTCATAGCTGACAGATTTTCCTTGTTTTCTTAGAAAAAAAGATTTTCTCTTAGGTTTTAAGCATCGATTCAAGGGCATAGAGCAAAGGGTTTATGTGAATCACAATACCCTTTTCATGTCCAACTGTGGGCCTTTCCTGTAAACCACGTCCAAGGCTTTTTGCTGTCATTTTGCCTTTGGAAATTAGGAGAGAATCCAAAATGTGAATATTATGATGTTTCTGGGATTTCATCCTAGAACTAAATAATAATAGTTGGAATAGTACTGAGTTGCATTTTTTCCCAATTACATTTGCAATTTTTTGGAAAGGAAGCAACAAAATTTGAAGGCAACTACCTTTTTTACTGAATAATTCTCTTTTTCAACATAGAAATTTTGCAGAAAATGTAAATATTGCAATTTGCTTGCCTAAGTTCTCAGGCAGTAGGGGATGATTGAAGATCAGTATGCTGTTCTTTTGAATTGGTTCCTGATGCAACAGCCTTTACTTACATAAGCCTGTGTAATTTTTCTCTGAAGTCTATACTTTTCCTGCATGAGGTATGTTTAGAGTATTTTTTGAACAACTGTGTATGGCACAGAGTCCCTGAGTCACAGACGAGAGACGTGCATGTTGAAAATAATTCAGATTAAGCAAAGCATAAAAGATTGGCATATATAGGTCAGCTAAATTTGCTTCAAAGCTAACTGCTTCCTTTGTGTAGGAAGACTGCTGCGAGGTAGAAGAGAAATGTACAGTGCATGTTTTTTTCTTAAATTATTAAAATTTATACCTTGAAGAATAATTCATTAGAAGAATGAATCACTTGGTCAATAAAGGCAATCATCCAGTGTGGCAGTAAAAGCAACAGTGTGCACTGATGGCAGAGTCACTGGATAATGATTTTTCTTTTCCTTTTTTTTGTTTTCTTGCAATTTGGCTCATTAGGATCATAGGAGGGCTCAGTCTGGATGGTATCTCAGGACATGACAGAATCAGAGAATAGTTCAGGTTGTCAGGGGCCATTGGAGATCATCTAATCCATCTCCCCTGCTCACAGCAGGGTCAGCTGCAGCAGGTTGTCCAGGGCTATGTCTGGTTGGGTTTTGAGTGTCTCCTAAGGATTGAGACTCCACAACCTCACTGGATAGCCAGTTCCAACACTTTCATTACCCCCACAGTAAAAAATTGTTTATTATGTTTCAGTGGAATTTCACATATTTAATTTTGTGCCAATTGCCTTCCATCACAAGGCACCCCTGGAAAAAGTGTCCATCCTCTTTTGCACCTCCCTCAGGTATTTTTGCACATGGATAAGGTCCTCTGTGAGCCATCTCTTCTCCAGGCTGAGCAGTCCCAGCTCTCTCAGCCTCTCCTTGTATGGCAGGTGCACCAATCCATTGGTTATCTTTGTGGTCTTTCACTGGGCTCTCTCCAGTGCATCCCTGCCTCTCTTGTACTGTGGACACTTGGATAGAGCACTCCAAGCCTGCCTCACAGTGCTGAGTAGAGGGCGAGGATCCCCTCCACTGACCTGCTGGCAGTGCTTTTTGTACTAAAGCTCAGGATGCTCTTGGCTTTGTGTGCTGCAAGGGCACACTGCTGGCTCATGTTCAAGTAGTCCAACCTCCTGCTCAGCATTGGAGAGCCTCAAAGATCCTTTAAACAACCTATACAGAAAGGTCTGCAGGGCAGACACTGCAGTGTTCCCAAGGCTCTGTAGGCAGCTGTGCTCTAAAGGCAGGGATGATGGAGACCTTTTGTTTGCTGAGGGAAAAATGCATCCTTGAAATGACAGCCTGCCAAGGCAAAGATAGAACACACATTTTAGTGTTGATTCAGTAACAATCTATGGCTGCATTATTTGTGTCGACATGAGTGTTACCTCAGTCTCTTGGGCCTCGTGTGTCCTGCCTGCAGCACAGAGGGACTATAGCTCATAGACCAACCTCAGCTGCCCTGGAATAAGGACACTCCTGACCTCTTTGCACAGCTGCTTTTGTGCTAGTGTAACTGGGTGCTGACCAGGCATTACTGAATAAATAAATAAATACATTTCTCAAGGTCATACATAAAAACTGAGTGTTTATACCTCACCCTAAAGTTTGTCCCTCAATTTCCCTGTTTGAAAGCAAAGTTAATACTGTGAACAGTACCTCAAAGCAGATGTTGAATGTTTATAGTCCTAAAAAGTATTGAAGTCCTCTTGCATAAAAAGTGTTACATGGGTACTGGGACAATATTTAACATTCTTTTTCAATTATTTCAGAGTACTGTTTATGAATTTATGGGTGAATATATATCCCTAAAAGCAGGATGAATGAGATGCTAACTGTATTTTTCAGGAACTGGTGTTTAGACTGAAGGCAGGGATCCTTTCAGCTTTTCAGCTGTATGATAGTGAGACTTTAGAGCAAAACAAACTATACTTTTAATTCTCATGGTTTAGCACAGAGCTGATTTGTGGGCATGCAGTCCTATTTATATGATGCATTATCCTTTCTAGGGCCAGCCTACTCAATTAAAATAAAATAACTTAAGGTTTTGATCCAAATCTCTGATTTATTGAAGTTGGCTATAGAACCAGCCAAGAACCACAGAACCAAAAGTCACAAGAGTTTTCATGAATTATTTTAGATAAATAAGGCCACAGTGTTGGTCTGGGAGTGCAATATGTGTTAAAGTGACCGTTGGATAAGAACACTTAAGAAATTTGACCCAAAATATGGTTTGCTTTAAATCAAAGTATTTCATAAAAGTCACCTCAGAATGAATGTTCCTGTATGACATGAAACCATCTGTAACAACACATATTTCATATAATACAATATATATAAAAAATGCCTCCAGCATAATATTTTTGTAGTAAAATGGTGTATTATCAAAAGGGTATATAAGGAATTTTAATAAACCACAACTCCTTTTTTAATATCTCCTCTTCTTTTCTTTATTTCTTTTAAACTGGGATGGTAGTGACTATATGATTCCAGAAACAGTGGGCCTGACTCTGAATTTGAAATTATACTTCATTGTTTGAGAATGGATTATGCTGAAAAGACAAATCCATTTCTAAAATAAGAACTGTATTATTATGCACAGTTTCTGTCTCTGCTAGTAAAGATTTATTCTCTCTGTAAACAATAAATACATTCTAAGAAAATTGGGGTCAACATTAGAAGGCAACAAGCTTTGTTGCACTGCAGGTCCCAAAGCATTTTTGTTTAAACTTCACAAATCTACAGATCTTGGAAAGGATGAAGCTGAGCACCTGTGCAAGTTAAAACCAATTGGACACTTTTTTCATAGAGCAGTGAATATGTACTAGCAGTATTTGGTGGTTGGCTTTACAAAATCCAAGTCCAGTGATGGTGAGAAACAAATATTTTTACAGGTAAAGGTTATTTGGTTTGTCCTACATCTGGTACATTTTCAAAAGAATTTAATAGGCTGTGTGAGACCCATTTTTATGGTTTTATATGCACAGACTTACAGCTTTTGTGACCAGATATCTCTTTATATGCAAATGTATAAACAATATTTTCAAATGTTTTGTGGTGCATTTCAAGAGGTCTGTTTGAAAATTTCTTTCTATTTACTGTGTTTCATTATTGGTGCAGTTCATGTGAAGGAAGAAATACACTGAATATTTTGGGGTTTTGCCATTTGCAAAAGCCTGCTTACCTCATATTTTCTTCTATGTCTCTTCACAGTTTTCTGCACTTGGCTATTTCAATCTTTCTTTGGCCTGAAAGTTTCCGTACAGTGTTGAATCTTGGACACTGAACAAACACAATGATTTTTAAGATACACAAACATAAGCAATTACACCTTTACAAATTTATTCCGTGGCACAAATTTGGTTCTGATCACTTCATGTCCTGTTTTATAAAGCTTGCAAAAACACAGTATTTTTAGGTTATTTAGAAAATAGCATGTTGGGTAGAAGACAGATGTCTAAAGGTCAAGATGACTTTGCTGGTAAAACTAGTGCAGTCCTACACATTTCTCACTTTACTGCTTTTCAGTTTGAGTCTCCAGGCCCAGTGGAGCTTTGCAAGTTTTGCTAATAACCTCTATGCTGAGAATGTTCTGCCTGCACAGCCACAGCACTTACAGAGCATCCCTCCTCACAGCCATCCTGAGTTAGAGCTCCCTTTGTAGTCACCATCCACCTTCCTGGTGTTAGGTTGTCCCCTGAGTGTCAGCTGTGGTGTCCTACCTGCCACCACTTAGTGGTGTGTGTTAGAGCAGAGAGAACTTAGCTTAAGGGAAGTATATACAGCTGAGAATGTCTGTTCTATAAACATGACCCTTAAAATTAGGCATGTCTCTTTCTTTGGATGTTTGGTTGCACAGACAGGGCTAAAAGATAACAGCATCCCATTAATTCAGAAGGAAAAGATTACTTTTGTCTTTGTGCCCTTAGTAAGCTGTTTCAAACTTTGCCCATAGCTGCAATAAATTGCTGGATCTCTATTCATATTTAGTTGCAATTGCCATTCGCATTTACACTGAGTGAAAAAGGGGATTATTTCAGACCTTGTTTTCAAGAGATTTTTATAAGTTCCTCTTTCCATTGCTTGTGCTCTGTTTTCTGTCTGTATCCTATTTCTCTCTTTGTTAATTTGCAGCCCTCAGAAAAGCTTAAACAGTGAGTGCCAAGTACCACTCATCAAAAGATCATTTCCAAGTTGGATTAATCTTTTCCAACATACTTTCCTGCATGAAAAAGAAAAAAAATACCTGCCAAAAACATTCTTTGGCACATAATAAAATAATTTTGGGTAGCAGACATTTACTCTGAATTCTTGGCAGAAGGTGAACAGGTCCAATATCCAAGAAAAAAGGGTGTAACTTTTAATATTAGTGAACAATCTCTTCTACAAAACTTTGGGTAACTAGACATACAGTAATTTTACCTACAGCTAGGAATCCTTCCTTTATATTTCCCCATGACTGTGATAGAGCTTGTAATACCAAACACATTTCCCAGGGTTCTGGAAATAATTTTAATCATTTAGCAATCCTAATCTTGAAACAAATGTGCAAGCCCTATTATTCAGCTGATTTTTCTAAAAATATATTTCAACTACAGTTCTCTATTTTAAATTGCTAATGTGTGTCCTTGTTAAGCCCTTTATGTAATTGCAAAGGTAAGTCTTGAAATAAGCAGACACTGCCAAAGCCAGAGAGGTACTCTAGGATGTATTACCGAGAAACAAAAATCTCAGCTAAGAAAAGAATCTCAGTGTGCTGTGAATAATAAACAAGATCTGGCGTGGGATTCTTGTTCACCCTTATTTTTTGTAATTGTTAATACAATCTTACCGATGGCTTAAGGCACCAGACACTTACTGTGACCAAATATATTTCAAAGAAACCAGTTGTCCTTTTTGTGAAGCTTTTGCATATATGCACACTGGGAGTTTATGACCATATTTTGATGGATACATAATTCAGCTTAGACGAAAATCTAAGGATTAGCAAGGATAGGAATCCATGTTACATTCTCAGTTCTCCCTCAGTGCATCATACAGAAGAGAAAATACTGGGCTAAGATGGCAGCTACAGTCAAGTACAGTGAAGAGCATCACTGTATTCTCTCAGGCAATGGCAAGAAATTACATCACTTGCCTCAGGAACTGGATTAGCATGTGGTAGGCCCTGAATGAAGAAAATTGTTGCTCTACCTTAAGTTGTTTCCTTCTGGTTTTGCATACAGAAATTGCATTTAAATCTGCCCTTAGTGATACATGTGCCTTGCTTCTCTACACTGATATATCTAGACCTACAAAAGTCTTAATTTAACATTGTATGTAGATAATTTGGTTTTGGAGGACATTATTGTGTTTGTGGTTGTATTTCACCAGGGGATTTGGTGGACTTTTTTTTAACTGCTGTGATGGGGCTCTAATTTATTTCAGGACACCACATTGCACCACTCTGCCTGCCTTGCCTTTCTGCTTACATGGCACTCCCAAGACCCAGACGTCAAACTTGGGATGAATGTTTTCCACTGCTTGCTGCATCTGGTTTTATTGGCAAGCAGTTGTGCAGGCAGCTTTGGAGTTACTTGAGTTTGGTAACACGGTAAAGCAGCTGATGGGATTGTGTGTGGACGTCTGCTCCTCCTGCACATGATTTTCTTTTGACTCATGCAGATGCAGTGGAATGTTTCTACTTGATGTGTCTGAATCTCCCAGGAATTTTGCCCATATACCCATTTATGGTCATAAAGATAACTTTTCTTTCCCTCTTGCAACCTTTTTTTTTTTTTTTTTTTTTTTTCCCTGCTGCCTGTATAGCCATAATCAGCTCTTACAGGCCTTCCATTCTTGTATGAATTATACTTTGGTCAAAGTCTCAGCAGTAGTGCCAATGCAAGTCTTACCTTGAAGAAAACGAACACTTGTGCAGCCAGAAAGCTTGAGATTGCTGGTGGATTCCGTTATAGTAACTGCAGGTTGATTTTGCTGAGCCAGTGGTTTTATTAATTTTTAAAGCCTTGCTCATTTTTATCTCCTCTACCTGCCAAATACTTTGAAGGGGAACACTGCGTTACTTCAGAGGTGAGGGTTGGAGGAGTTTGTATTGGAAAATAGTTGGAAGAAAAAAAGGGATTGTCAGATAGCTTATTCCTTTTCTTTTGTTTTACTTCTCCCTTTCTTTTAAAGTAATAACATCACTAATTTAGTGATTTCCAGAAATTGAACCTAAGATTTCTGTATAGGAAAACCTTAATCTGGACTGCTTGAGTTAAAGAAATAGGAAAATTTATTGAAGGGAATGAATTCCATATGAAATTTCCATATGAAATCTCATTATTTTCCAGAAAAGAGGGCCACACTGGGCATTAGTTATACAAAAATTTGTAGGAATGGCTTGTTACTTGCATTCAGAGGCTGTAGAGGCTGTTCATCATCAAGATGTCCAAGGTTTGTGTAAAAGGGAATTTGATGTTAATAATTCTTTTTTCTCTGTTTCATTGTACAGTAGCAAATGTTTCAGTGAAGGATCTTATAGTGTGTGTAATTGAACTGAGTAATTCGCCAGCAGCTGAAAAACACCTGGGTTTTAAAAATTATTTGTACAGCAAACTATTTAGGTTAACCAAAGAAAACTAAGTCCACTTAGCTCACAACAGAAAACTTTGTTCAACAGATCACTTCTCTATTGCTCATCAAGGCATCCCCAAAGTAACTCCCCAGTAAGCATCAAGGACTGGAACAGTTCAAAAGTCGTTTCTTCCACAGACCCCTCTTTGTCATTCCCCTCACCTGTACAAATACAGCAGTAGGTACTGTAGCTGTTACAATTCAAAGTTGCAGTTTCACAAAGACATGCTTTTTTGTGGTGCTAAAGAGGTTGGGAAATGAAAGGAACACTTGGTAGAAGTCAATTTTAGCTGGAGCTGTGAGTGCCAGATGAGCCAGCAAGGGGAATACTCAGCATCAACCCAGTTATGAGTCTAAAAGGAGGCATGCTTTGCTCCCAGAAGAGGTGAGACACATCTCTGGAGAAGAAAAGTCATTCCCTGCCCTGTGTGGCTCCCCAGTTGCCTCTTCTGCACCTCCTCTTGACAGGTATTTCTGATGTGAGCCAGGCATATTGTACACAATTAAAACTATGTAGCCTTCAGATCAAGCAAGCACGCAACAAGCATCATTATGTTCATTAAGCAAAACCTTGTCATTTTATGATCAATGACAAAGCTAGCTTCAAAGGCTTCAAAGAAGCCATTTTTAACTGAAAAAGGAGCAGCCAAAGGAAAAACCCTCCATCGTCTCCGTTTTTGCAGTTATAGCAAAACCTATCAGTGAAATTTTGCAAAACACAGTCCTACATATGCATTTTTTGGCACTGCCTAGGGCAAGAATTCCCAAATGGCTGTGTATGTACCACTGAGAGTATATACAGACACCTCAGTGTGGGAAAAGATATAGCACAGAACCAGGACCTGTTACCACTGTCAGTACAAAAAGAGTGTGGGAATCTCTCAATTAGGAATTTCAGTCAGTTTTCAAGTCTGTTTTTGACTTGTGTAACAATTTTTGAGATTGGGGGGGGGTCATTTAAGTAATTGTTTTCTACATTCATTATTTCCTGTCTCCTTCTATGCTCTGTAAAATACTTCAATTCCAACTATTCCACAGTTGATAAGTCACTTCCATTCATACCAAAATCATCCCAAGATCTTCACTGTTCATTTGGGCATATTTTTTATATATGATAGTGTATTTACAGATTATGCATAGCTTACTGGTTTCTGTCTTCCCATCTTTTTTGAGGCAGAAAAAATGTGGAAGCCAATCTCTCAAGTCTGCTGAAAGATGCCATTTAGGGCACTGGTTATGTTGCAGCAAAAGCAAGTGGTTCTCTGCTATGAAACCTGTTCAGTGTGTGGCAATGCTTCCTCCTCCTCAGCCCTTTGTGTTCATGCTTTTAACCCCAAAACCTCGTATCTCTCTGCATGTGTCTTCAAAGGGTTTATTGCACTAAGATTTTGTTTACTGGTGCTATTTGAACAGAAATTATTGTTTTATAGAGTGATTATTGCAGTCACCAGTGACAGGATTTATGAGAAAGAATGCATACGGACACGGATTTGCAACTTTCATTCATTTCACTGCTGCCACGGCATTTTCAGTTTGTGTCTACTGTAATTTCACGTCATCCCCACCACATCCTTCCTTCAGATCCACACTTGCAGAGCACCTTCTGTCTCTGCTCATGCTCCCCAACTGCCTTGACAGACTGGAAGTGGGGGTGGTGCTTGTGTCTTGGCTTGTGTCCCCAGTGTAATTTCATGATTTTAGAAGAAGGGCCAGGTTAACAAGCTAACAATTTTTAAAAATTGCCTTTGTTTAATAGAAATCACCTTTTTGTAAGACTGAGCTATGGAGCTGCAACTTTGCTATGTAGTTTAGTGTACTTGAATGCAGAGCCCTGAAGAGAACTGATGACATCTGGTAACTATAAAAGTAAAGCTCAGGTGATTTTTCAGTGTTACCAGAAACCTGATGTAGTTACAGCTTCATTGAGGACTGTGTGAGGTAGTTTTAAAATCAGTCTATTTTCAAATGATCCTTATATAACTGCTGTGGTAATACAAGAATCAGGAGGGAATTAGCTATCTGTTGGAGAACTGGTTGGCATGTTTCTGTTCGGTTTGTTTTTTGTTTTTAGCTACAGTTGTGTGGGTGGATTTTTTCAAGAGGGTGAGGAGCACTGTGTCCATCAGCACCCATTTAAACAGTTTCATTCCATTGATTTTTGTTAATTGGATCTTGTCTCAAAAATGGTAGAAAAGTTTCTCACAGCTACAGGAGGTGTGAGTGAGATTGCTCCTCAGTGACAGTGTACCAGGAGTTTTGTGTTTCCTCATCTAACAGGTGCTTTGGTAATAATTTCTCAGCATCCAGAGAAACAGAGTAAGCTGACAAGTTTAATTGCAAAAACACAACTGAGTTTCGTATTGAGCTCTCACGTGCTATGAGGTGATATATGTTGCTCTCTGGGGATCAGAACTGAACAAAGAGGTCTAGCTGTGTGCATGATCATCTGTCTCCTGGCAAAGATGGGGCTTGAGATATGCCAGCAGCCAGCGAAAAAGTTTGTAAGATGCAAAATGTGATAATGAGATGTAAAACATCATACTTAAGATTATGTCTGCATAGATCCACAGTCATGGTTTTCCACTTTTTTACTTTTCCCCTCCATGTTTGGTTGCCATTTTTATGCCATCCATCTGTTGTTTTAATCAGAGACCATGTTACAATTTTCTGAGCTGTTGACTTGCAAACTAGCTGATGGGTTTTTTAGCAGTCACCTTTAGTGGTCTTGAAGAACAGTTCAATTTTCTCATTCTTACCTAGATTTACTGATTTATCTGTCATGTATTTTTAAGTTTGTTCTAAGAAAGTTGTGTTACCATTGTTGATTAATTTAAACACACATAAATATAAATTAAGAAGGATCTGTCTCTCTAATTCTGGTTAGTTTTATGCCATGTGTTGATCAGGACACATAGAGATTTCAGTTGATTAGGCCCTAGACCTTTCAGGTGCAGGCTGTGTATGCTCAGTGCTTGATTTCTTCCTCATTGTGGTTTGCAGTAATTTGCTTAGATGTCCTACAAAACTAATAACCAGGGAAAAACACTGCCCTGCAGATCTTACAGTCTGTTTCGCAGCAGGAGGTCCAGCAGCTCATAAACTAGACCAGGACATAAAGAGTAATACAGAGTAAGAAATCGGACTAGGGATTATATAAATGATACTGCACTTTTTCAGGGGTTGGGGGGAGGTGGTTATCTGTCCTTTTTTTATGCCTTGTAATCCTATGGAATTCTGTTCATAGGTGGACCTGCCATCTCCTAAAAAGTGTCCAAAGCATCCCAAGCATCTCCCAAAACTGGGAGAATGCCAGGAAGGGAAATTAGGGTTGGGAGGGGAAAAAGTTGAAGCTGTTAGCAGGAAAAATAGAAAAGCAGCAGCAAAATAAAACGTGTAGGGGGAAGGGAAGAATCAGATAAATACATACGTTGGTTTCAAATGTGGGAGGCATTCTGTTTCTCAGCTTGTTTTTGCTAGATATCTATGGTAATAATAGAGCTAGCTGGAAAAAGCATCTTGAAAAGAGAGAAAGAAAGCCGTACTCTTGAGCGAGCCCAAAATCACATCCCCAGCCTGCACACAATTGGACATTGCAGTGATATAGGGGAAATCCCTTAACGGACAAAACTATAAATGAAGCTAGTGTTGACAAGGGGAAGAGGCACAGCTATATTTAACGGAAGTATTTTCATTTGAAAGCTGCTTTCTTTTTCTTTTTTAGGGGGGGTTGTTTGTTTTGTTTTTTTTCTTGTCTAGTTGGTGGAGACCATGAGGGCTCTTCCTGTTTGAGACAGTGCATGGGTGGTTTCCCCAAGGCTTTTAATGTTAGATTAATGCTCTGGAGACAGTGTGATGATAAATGGGTTCTTACAGTTATATCTACATCCTGTTCCCCCTCCCCCCTCCCACAGCTGCCCGTCTGTACAGTCTCTCTGCAGCGCTCATCTCCATACCCAGCAACAGTTCTGAACAGCTTTAGCCAGAATTTAAGGCAGCACTCTTTAAATTTGTCTGCCAAAATTCTTTTATTTTCAGTGTTGTCGCCTTCATTCCCACTCACTCAGACAATGACAAAAGTGAAACAGGGAAGAGAAAGACTTCTGGCTGAAGTACAGGCCACCTCACTGGCTTGTTGTCTGCTGTGTGGCAGATCCCAGTTAATTACTTTTGCTATTGCTGTTCATATACAGAAAATAGGTTTACAAGGGCGGCCTTTTTGTAGTTTCACATTTTAATGACATTCTTCTGCCCATCATATTTTACTAAGCAATAAATGAGCAGAGGATTTAAAATCTCTTCCCTGGTATAAGGGAACATCTCCCCTGTGTCAGCTGCATCTGTGCCTTGATTTTATACACCTTACATGCTGGTCGGAATTAAGTGTGCATCTTCAGCAAACACCCAACACTGAAATTCAGCAAGGGAAATGGAGATTTGAGGCACTTTTCTTAGCTGGACCTGCCCTTGTGGCTACTGCTGGTGTTCACGTGTTTTGGGGGGTTTTGTTTCAGTTAGTGCAGTTATTTTTCTCTGCAGGCATTTCTGTGTGCCTTCCCCCATATGTGCGGGGGGGGGATGGGTGGTCAGAGTGGCTCAGGTTAACCCCTGACTCCAAGCAGCCAGCCCACAGCCTTCTGCTCACACGGCAGCGTCTCTTAGATCTCAGGACAGAATTATTTTTAGACCGTGAAGGTGTATCTGACTGGTGCATTTAGATTTCATATCATGGCTTCCTTTTCCTGCTCTCAGGTTTCTCCCACTCGGCCTTTACCTTCGGTATCGAGAGCCACATCAGCCAGTCCAACATCAACGGAACACTAGTGCCACCTGCTGCACTCATCTCCATCCTCCAGAAGGGGCTCCAGTATGTGGAGGCCGAGATCAGCATCAACGAAGTAAGTACCGCTGCTGCCACCACTGCCACTGCTGCCACCACTGCACGCTGCGACATGCCGAGCAGCACACCCCAGCAGCCCCATCACGAGCCACTCCCCAGCTTCTCCTCATCTGGTTTAATTTTATTTCTCATACTTTGCCCCATCCCAGCAGAGAGCCCTGAGATGGAGACATGTTTCAGCTTTTTTAGCTCTGGCAGGGAGGCGTTCTCTGCGCTGCTTTAAATGGATATTCTTGGGTGTTTTTGCTACCCCAGCCAACAAATCCAGGATGTACAGGTTCTTGTAGCAAACAAGAAAAGGCATCTGTGCTTACAGTCTTGTGTTTTCAAGGCCGTAGCAGAATTTGGCAGGAAAAACCTGCAGCATAGGTTAAAACTTCACTGCCTGACACCTCCTAGCAGGCAGCACTGTTCACAAGCCATGAGAAGCCTGATCAAAAATTCACAGAGGTCACTGGAGAGTGATTTCAGTGACTTTGGCCTAGATCATATGAGATGGGGCATCATTTACATGGTGAAACAGCTGCATGTAAATTCTGAATGTGGCTGGGGTGCAGGTTTTCTGTAGAGATTGTATGAACAGCCACAAACCGTCTCTGTTCTTCTTAAACTGTCAGTGGAAACAAAGAAGGGATGAGAGAAAAGTCAGTGTTTTTGCCCTGCCAACCTTAAAGTTGTGGTGCTTTGAGAGGGAATGAAGCGTGACAGATAAGCAAGTGCTGCATTACAAGGTTTTTACGATAGATATTTCTGATTGACAAACATCTGTAATAAATATTAATACAAAGAAGCTATTGCTTTTTCTTCCATACCTGAATGTAGCATGTGAAAAACATGAGTGAGAACAAAGGAATATAAAATAGAGAAAAGGCTGTGTTGTTTGCAATATTTAGTTTGAAACTTGGTTTTATTCAAACATTCTGTGTGTTTTATTCTTTTTATGAATCGATACCACATGTAAGACTTGTATATGTGTTATTTTTTAATTGGGGCAATGGCATTTGACATTCACACCAAGCTGCACTTTGATGCAGTTGTAATAACAGACCACTGTTAGGAAGCTGTTTCAATTTGCTGCTACTTAACATTTTGCCCTGTGCCTGTAATTTGAGACACACAGTTAGAAAGTTCCAGCTCTGAAGCACCTATATCGGGTCAGGTTGTAGGGGCCTGCACTTATTCAACTTCAAGACTTTCCCTAAGATGAGAGAATAATCTGAAAATATGCCTGTTGTCACATAAATATTTACGTTGCTCTCATCACGATTTGAGTCAGGTTGAACAGGGCCCTGAGCAGCCTGGTCTAGTGGAAGGTGCCCTTGCCCCCAACAGGGACATTGGAATTGTATGACCTTTAAGGTCCTTTCCAGCCCAAGCCATTCTATGATTCTGTTCAAATACATACTGCTAAGTATGTTACAACAGAGCAAAGGCCATTCTTGCTACATCTGAATCCCGGTGAGGACTACCATAAATGCTTCCCTATGTGTTACTTAAGATAGATACTTCCCTATGTGTATTACTTAAGAGTGACAAGTAATCAGTGAGTCTATACACTAGTTTTAGTGTGTATAAAATTATTGTTTGTCATCTATTAAAGGGCAGTCATGTAAATAGTCCAGTGAGCACATTTACAGTTGAAAATGTAAGACGTCAGGATCTGTTGGCAAATATTTTTGTTTATTGTGTTGCAAGAATTTGAGTCAAAATTCAAATAAATTTTGGCAGACACATAAAACTATGATAAGGAAAAAGACTATGGTTTCCTCTCTAATGACTGTCTACTTCTTTTTCTTCCCCATGAGGAAACAAATATGTATTATCTTAGTATTTTAATTATAAGGAGTAATTCAACAAGTAGTTCAGCAGAAACATTCCAGGCAAGCAACTATTTTTCATTATTAATTGTTCTCACCTATGGAAGATTATATTTTTTACCAGCTACATTATCTATCCATATCCTATTCTTACATATCCTATACTTACTTTCTCAAGAACAAATCTTTTACCCCTGGATCATTATTATTTCGAAGAATTGAAGGGAATTTGCAGAAGATTGGCAAAATGGCACTTTACAAAGACTACTAAAATCTTTCCCTTATACTTAACATAATAGGAAGGTAAAAGTGAAGAACAGCTGAGTCAATATAGTCTTATTAAGTCTTCAGCAGCCCTTGAAAATTTACTCGGTTGTTGAAGCTGAAGCCTAATTTACAGAAATCTAAATGAAAGTCATAACTATTATGAATAATATAGTGGAATAAAAGAAAGATAATGGTAAGGCTGTCTTGTATGATCAGCTGCAACTCGTGATGCTGGGCTGAAAAACACTACATAAGAAACCACTGAATTTGTGCATACATCATGTTTTGGCTGAAGTTTATTATGCATCATCTGCTTCCATTCCATTCCTATGTTCCTGCAAGTGTAGGAGTACAAACAGTTTAACCAAAGTCTGTTTGTCTTTGTCGTGGCTTTAGACATGACTGTGTTTTTTCAAACAGAAAACAAAGTGAAACTGTCAGACAGTATCAGTCAGACATATTTTTTAACATGGTTTAACTTCTTTTGCATCTATAAAGCATTTATATGGTAGAACTTTCTATAAAATTGCTTTTTCAGTGATCAGATTTCTGAGTGGACCATGAGTGCCACCATCACGGATCTGTGAGAGAGGTAGTCCATAATCCTGTGGCACTATTGGTTAAGTCAAAGTGTAGTATCTTCACACAGCCTCGTTTTGTGATTCTTTGCCGACCTGAGTGGTGAAGATCCTAAACTTGGGGTTTCCCTTCTGCTCGTTTTCCCTGCAGGATGGTACAGTATTTGATGGCAGGCCAATAGAGTCCCTGTCTCTGATAGACGCAGTGATGCCTGATGTCGTTCAGACCCGACAGCAAGCGTTCAGAGAGAAGCTAGCGCAGCAGCAAGCCAGCGCCGCGGCGGCAGCGGCAGCCACGGCGGCTACAGCGGGAGCCACGACGACTGCTGTTTCCCAGCAGAACACACCAAAGAACGGAGAAGCCACTGTGAATGGAGAGGAGAATGGGGCACATGCAATAAGTAAGCCAACATGCAGCTGCCTGCCACTGCTGGGTGGTTTGTGTTTCAGTAATATTCTTGTACTTAGTTGCAAGGTGGAGTGCAAAGTGTGCTTTCTGCTAGGTGGTAGAACTCAGGGCAATCATTCCAGGAGGGTGGGGTATTTCTAAAGAGGCTGCTGAGTAAAAATTATGCTTCACATCACAGTGCTGTGTTTTACCTGACTGATGATCTGAAAACTTCAGATATGTTCAGAATTGCAAGTTGAAGACACGATCAAGAAGCGGAGCTGTATGCTATCTCCTTGGAGCAGGCTACCCAGACTTTATTATCAGCCTTCTAGATGCTTTTAGATGTTGGACAAAAACAGGGTGGTAGCCAAAGCTTGTCATTTTGGCCAGGCTAAGAGAGAACTGGGTTGAGAGGCTGGGACCTTGTCTTGGTTTGAAAGACAGATATCTGCCAAGGGAGGCAGGAACCTCCCTTGGAATGGAGAGTATGACCCCCTTCCCTCCAAATTATTGTAACTTTGAAATTAAGGGGCTTTCAGGCAAAGATATAGGAAAAGGAATAACAGTTCTTTACTAGTATGTGTAGCAAGGCAAAACAAACAAACAAACAAAGACAGCAAGGGCAGACAGAACCAGAACCCTGTAACAGCCTTCTCCTGGCTGCAGGCACTTCCCCTTGGGTGCAGTTCCACTCACAGCCAGCAGGGGCGCTGCTGGCTCCCAGCTGGGCAGGGGGGTGCAATGAGTCCTCCATGGCTGCAGGGGGCGCTGTGTGAGCTCGGCTGCCTCTCTGCACGCGGTAATGGCGGCTCAGCCAGAGGAAGGGATGGAAAAAGGGGCTTGCTTGACAAACCCGCAGGAGCAGTGGGTCCCGGTACCTCTCAGGAGAGCAAAATGAGCTGTAACAGGAACCTTGGAAGCAGCAAGGGTAGGAGAAGATAGCAGGAGAGGGAGCCTCAGAGTGGTGATGAATTGTCCCCACAACGACTGCAGCCTGTTTTCCTTCCAATGCAGACAAGTGACAGAGAGCTAGGAGCTGCAGTCAGCCCCTTCCCCCAGCCCAACTCTCCCAGTATCACTGCCCCTCCAAGAGAAATCCCTCATCTGGACACCCTTCCCCTGAACTGTGGCAACTTCTGTCTTTCTTAAGTACCTGTTGTTATTGTCTCTTAGCAATATATGGGAGAAAATCCCCTCAGAGAAGGAAAACAAAAGGAATAATCCTAACCTCCAATAGACCTACAAGCCCTGTCTGTGTAATTGTTGTGTGACCAGCCTTGTACAGAAGCTTTTCTGTCATCATCCATAGCCTTGGCATGATCATTGGCCCACTTTGGGATGTTCCACCTTCCATTCTCGTACCGTGTGGCCAAGCACAGGAGCATCCATTGCCTTACTGTCATGGTCATTAGCCCAGTTGGGACTATACCAACTAGCCATTCCTGAACAGTATTGCCAAGCACATGTGCCAAGGACCATTCCCAGCAAACAGCTTGGATGCAGCCAACCTGTCTTGAAGGCAGTAAAGAAAATTGTTCCTCAGCTTTTTATTTAATAGCATGTGCTTATTCATAAAGTCCACTGCAAGTATTCAATTGAAGGTCATAACTTCCTGAGATTTCCTTAGTCTTTGGGGTCAGTTGGTTCTCAAGAGCACTGAATTCACCTTTGTTTGTGAGTGACTTAAGGGAGACTGTGCTTATGTATTAAACATCCAAAGTCAGACATATCCAACATGGAGTGGGACCTACCAGCTTGTGTAACTAGATCCTAACACTGTGGGGCAGATGGGATTAATGGTTCTGGTTTCTGTGTGCAGGGCCCATTGTGTCCTGGCTGACTTCTGAAACCAGCCCTTACTGCCCAGTTGTCTTCCAAGAAAATTCTAGAAGAACCTGCATGGCAGGTTTTGTAGAAAGTCCTAACAGCTCTTTGGCTTAGACAAGATCAGGACTGCAGTCATGTAACACATTTTATTAGTTCTGCAATGTAGATACCTTTACAATCTCCACCTTCTCTTTGTCTGAATAGATTCCTCTGTGGGTCAATGAGAAAAACACTGTCAAACCATTCCCCTTCAGAGAATTCCAGTTAGATGGGGTAGTTTCCCCCAGTAAAACTGTAGTTATTCAAATAACATTTTTATTTGAGAAAGCAAATGTAAAAAAGATCTGAACATTTTAAAAATATTAATCTGTTCTTAGACTATGGATTGCATATGTTTTACTTTCAGCTAACCCTCTGCTTTGAAACTTAACTCATTTCATATGTGAAGGGGTGCAAACAGAAATTAAAGTACTGCTAAGTGTATCAAACACTAACATTTTGTCTGTTAACATGCCTTCAGCTGACATGTGACAATTGTAGGGGAATGTCTCACTGTCTCAGGGCCAGAAAAATCCAAACTCTTAAAGTAGAAAACTGAACATCGGTTCATCGCTGTAAGAGAGCCGCTCATGTATTTCCTTCTGATCCAAAGAATATACATACTATTGTATTGACAGAAGCAAAGCCTTAAAGATCAGTTAACGTTTATAGCCACACTGTAAGCCTTGATGTCTTAAATTTGACATTTTCTAATGAAAAAATAATAATTCTCACAGCTATTTTTAATAGAAGGACTTTCACAAACAGTTTCAGGCCTTTTCTTGGAATGTTGAGAAGGACTTTTCCTGGGAGAAAGAAATAATCTACTCTACTGAGTAGAAAAGACTGCTCACACAAAAGCTGTGAGAGACTTCCCAAACCTTAGTTTTTACTGTTGTTGCATTCCATAGACCTGGCATATACTGACACAGGTTTAAATAATGTGTTAGTCCTTAGTCATAACCTGAAAGTCACCCAAATACCAGCCTTTCAAAAAAGGCGGGATGAGTGGAGCCGGGAGGAAGAGATGTTTTTGAGAAATTACCTAGTTTGCATTTTTTCTGCCATGGAGTTCTTCCTGACACTCTTAAGTCTTTCCAGAAAGATTTTAAAATATTTAATGTAATATGATGTGGTTTTTTTATGTGGCATTACCAATATAATAGGATAGATTTAAGAAAGAGAGACAGAAAACAAAAACAGTACTTTGAGGTGGAGATTGAAATACTAAATAAAAAAAAAGTTGCTGCCTTGTCTTGTTGCTTTCCAAGTAATGTTCTCAGTTTTAAGTCACTTTAGATGTTACAGGAAAAAATAAAAGTCAGCATGTAGAAATGGAGCCAAACTTTGGATTGTTTTCCAACTCAAATATTTTTTGTGTCATTTATTTCATTATATTTGCAAGGATTGGCTTAGGTTTAAGAAAAATAAAGCTCTGGAAAGAGGACTGAGCCATGTTCCTTTATTAAAACTACAGCTATAAAGAACAACTTAAGTGAAAGGCCTCTTAAAGATTTAAGTAAAATATATATATATATATATATATTTCCTGAGAAAAGACAGGGCTAGCACTCATAAGATCTTAAAAATATTTAATTTTTTCTTTGGAGGAAAGAGTTAATATTACTTACCGTGTGTGAGAATTTTTATTTTTACACTAAAAAAAAACCCTCAATACTCTGGGGTAACATGACTTCTAATTTCCAGTCATTTGGGATTTTTTAATACATTTGAGGAAGAGAATCATAGTATAATGTAGAATATTACCAAAGATCCCCGGGCCTTTAGAAAATGTTTTCTGTTAGCATTTGGACAGAGTCCTTTGCTATTTGACCTGCAGACTTAGGTTTTCACCTGAGGCTCTGCTGCACTTAGTAGAAATGCCTTATCTTTCAGAGAATCCCCCAGGGCAATTTTGTGCAAATAAGATCTTAACCAAAAGCTTTCTGCTTGGAAGGTACTTTAAAACAAAAGAATCCTGTTCTTGATGGTTGCTACATCTCACTTAGCTATTTATTCTCATTCCCCATGCACATATTGTAGCTGCATCCATAGGAAAGCCAAATTTTCAGGTGAGACCAGGGCTCCCAAGAGCTCGTGCTGCATAAGGAACTTGACACTCTCAAGAGGGTGCTGGTTTGTGCTCAGGGGTTTCTGCAGTTTTTTTTGTTGTTGTTGTTATCATAATTGCATCAGTCATATATTACAAGTGTCTATCTGAATCTGATAAGAGCCTGAGGCAGTACCACAGAGGCATGAACTGTCCTGTTTGTTCAGTGGGGCGTTTTAAGTTTTGTGCTGAACAGTAATACTCTAAATATGAATGTTCCTGACTACTGATGCAAATAGGAAGAAAACACATAAAATGGGAGCATTTTCAAATTACTTATTAAAGGCTTCTCCTCCTTCCCTCTCTTTTCTCCTAAACCACCAAAGTTGTACTGTAAAAATCATTACTGGAAGATGCAATACAAAATAATTCTTCAGGTATTCCGTTGCTCCCGGAGGCTAGTTGGTCTTGCATGTACTAATGCAGGTATCAGCTAATCAAGGTTTCTTTTTCACAGCATGACTATTCCTGGGGGGGGTTTCACAGCAGTTAATAACATTCAAAGTGGGTGTCCAGGTTTTTCCATCTGGCCACATACAAATGAAAAATATTCCTGAGTATCAGATAGCTTTGCTCTGACAGCACCTCTTGACTCTGGGACCATGGAGTAATGCTGCTTCCCAGCTGTCATTTGGTTGTAATCGAGAGCAAAAAGCAGCCCTGCCTTTAGAGCCAGGCAGGTAACAGTAGGATCCTATGTCGTAAGCATAGCATCTCATTTAAATTTTTCAAATTAAAGTGCTTGAAATATCATCTTGATTTACCCCCAGCTTCCAGCTCACACTGTGAACAGGACACAGATGAATGCATAGCCATTGTCATGCTGCTGTTTTTCTCATGAAAACATGCTTTAAGCATGGTGAATCTGTGCTGTGCTGAGCAATAGAGGATTGTGAGTTCTAGGCTTGTATTTTCTGGTGGTTTTTAACAGTGCTTCACTCTTCAGTGCCTGACTGCTCGGAATATCAAAGATCCCAGCTGCTGGTGTCAGGCTAAATCTTGAGTGTTGGTATATCTCAACAGTATTCAGTTTAGTAGTCATACATACAGGGAATTTTCAAGGACAATGCTTAGAACAGGCACACAGCATAGGTACAGGTTTTTCAAATAGGCATTTCAAGTGTTTATGCAGCAAATCCATAGGTAACAAGTGTAGTAAAAAATATAGATATTTTTAATTAGAAAAAAGCTGTGAAACTACTGTTAGTTGTTCCCTGATTTTAATACTTGATTCTATGTAACTCGTAGATTCTGTTCCATCTGTGGCGTAGATGTGGCACAGACATAGTTGTAGGGTGCTAACCAAATACATAGTGAGAAGTGCTATTTGTGTGACTCAGCATAAGTTAGGCAGAGCCAAACCAGGTATGTGAAAGCCCAGGTAAGGGTAGAAATCTGGAGTTCTTCCTCCTGATGGCACTTGTACAATGTCAGTCTGTTTCACCAGTTGATGGGCAATAGCTTAGCTGGAGTATCAGGACAGATGGCTGATTTTAAGTACCATAAACATGCAGCAATAAGGGAGTATAATTATTCTGCCAGCAAACCTATGGATCTCCATACATGATTAAAGAATGACTAACTGAAAGACTTAACCCTGAAAGAGAACTTGAATTTGATCAGTCAGAGCAGATCAGCTGGCCAAGGCATTGGTTAGGTAACAGGGGGCTGTCAGCTACCTGCTCTTGGATGTGCTTTCTGCAAAATGGGCCACACGTGTGTGTGTGTGTGTGTGTAGCATCTGCTGTCTGCTGTTTCAGTGTGTCACCTGTCCTTGGATGGTGTCTTGTTTGCAGAGGATAATAATCTTGTAATGCTGCCAGGAAGTGTAGCTAGAGCTTAATGAGGAAGATTTATACAGAAGCAGAGGAAGTCTGGAGTAAAAATATGGTTCATGATGCAAGTTGGAATGAATTGTTGTTACTAAGTGAAATTCATCATTTTAAATTCACTCTTTTTTTTTTGCTTAAGGCAATAAATGAACTTTATAAAAACGAAGTTACTTAGGCTGCAGTCTAAATAACCACAAAGTTACAGCATGCAAGTTAAGTGTATCTATGACTCATTTGGTACCTTTATATGTGTTACAATATCCTTGAGAGCGTGATCATTCACCATTTCCCTGATGTGCTCCAGGAATGAAGCCCCTACTCCGTATGGTTTTTGTCTGTGAGTAGCACAGATACTACTTACAGGAGACTGTGTAAGAAAATATAAATGCTTTATGTTATTTTTTTTTAATTATTTTAGTAAATCTGTAAGTAATTTTTAATGAGGCCAGCTTCAAAATAAAAACTACACTGAACTACTTGCTGAGTATTTGGGGGATGAAATGGTATGTGGATTTATATAAAATGTTTTGGAAAGCTCTACATTTTGAGGAAATGTCATAAATTTGAATGGTCAGAGAGAAGCAAGTAGAGTAATATTGTCAGTGACACAGCAGAGAGTGTTAATTGTGGTGTATATGCTAATGTAAGCTTTAGGCCTTATGTTTTTAAAACAGACCAAACTGCATCTCGTAAACTATTTATTCTGATATGTTTCATTACAGATAATCATTCAAAGCCAATGGAAATTGACGGGGATGTTGAAATTCCTCCTAACAAAGCAACAGTCCTTCGGGGCCATGAATCAGAAGTGTTCATCTGTGCCTGGAACCCTGTCAGTGACCTGCTAGCATCTGGGTAAGACAGTGACAGAAACCAGCTGCTGCAATTAGAGAATATTTAGAGATGCAAGAACTTGAAAGCCTATTCGGGATGTGAATTATCAACCTGCAGCAGTGTTTTTTTTCAGAAGTACCATACCTTTATAATAGCTAAATAATTGTAAGGTAATGCCAAATATGTAGAATATTTACATTTAAGGTGTAAATTCTGTGGCCCTAAATACACACAAATTTTTAGAAATATTGTTTTAATAATTCTGGATAATTCAGAATATTTGAAGTTCGTGTAATCTACTGCTCTTAGTTATTGATTCACACTGGTGTCCCAGAGAGTTGTTGGCATCTGCCAGGTTTTTTCAAAAGTATGGAGATGGAGGTGCTTCAGACTGGACCTAAGTTTGTTCAGTGAGCTGAACAGTAAGTAAAGGTTTAAGGGAATGGTGTGGTTTAGTGTCACTGGAAGGGAGCCCAGTTTATCCTCTGCAGGACTGCTCTGCAATGACCACCACAGCATCCTAAGTGGACGATCAGAAGACTGGCTTAAAAAAGTACTTTAGATCCAAACAAAATCATGATTGTAAACATACCCCAAGAGAGCTGTATGCAGACACTCGTGGAATCTGTTCATGCTTAAAGTCAAACCTTAACATGAAGACTAAATTTAAGAAGTCTAACTGGAAACATGGAGTAAAGCTGATCAAAGTTTTAGGAGGTAAATCACTCAGAGTTACTTAGCAGTGTTAGAATACTTCAAAAGGAAGAGGATTTTTTTATTTTTTTCTAGCTTTTTTACAAGATTATCAGAACAGTCTTCTTTGTTCACTCAGTACATGAAAACAAGAAATTACAGTATAAATAGGAAAGAAAATTAAATAAATTCCATGTTGGCTGAAAAGCAGAGATCTCCAAGAGAGTGAAAATAGAAATTTTAAAAAAATAATTTCAGACAACAAACTAGGATTTTGGAAACCAGAATTCTGCTGAGTATTCCTTGTTTCTGGAGTGTCCAGGTCTGATAGTACTTTTAGCATCTGTAGTAGTAAGTATCTTCATTTATCAATTTTTAGCAAGTCCATGCTTGCCACAGTGGACTGCTTCCCTAGGATCCATGGTGCACAGTCCTAGCATGCATAATTTAAATGGTGGAGCATTTTATAATCCAGAGTATGTGTTGTGGTGTGTGTTTAACTTTGCCTCAAGGTGCTAAGCACTGGTAGATGGATCCCTGGATTGTGATATCTTACAGGTAAACCTGTAGCTTCAGGTAAACCTGGAGGATGATGATCAGAACTATTAGATATCTGAGCCAGAGGAATACCCTCTCACTAGCATTTCAGTTAAGCTTTACCCTTCAGTGTAATAGGTCTTTGGTAATTAGCTTTGCTAGTGACCATGGAGGCACATAAGTACACACATGGTTACAGAGTACAATCATGTGCTTTAGTTAGCTTAATAGCAGTGCAATGACAATGCAAATAATTCAGATCCATGTGCATCTTGGACAGATTTTAGCCTGCTTGTAAGAAATGAGGTAGGGATGCAGCTGGAGTTGGGTAATGCAGTAGCCAGTGCCTGGCAAAACTTAGTGATTGAAATGGCAGAGAATGCACAGAAGAAAGTGAAACTGAAGGAAGAGAGCTGAGTGAGTGATTATACCACTGCACAAAAAAAACTTTGAGATGTCTAATATAATAACAGTACAAGCTTTTATCTACAGGTAAACTCCATGTTACAGCACCAGTTAAACAAGGTAGAGAAATTCCAGTATGCTGCAGTTCTGTTTTCCCTTTACAAAGTAATGATTCAAAAAAGAGCGCAGTTAGTCTGATCAGTGAGTGTCAAATTGTTAGATTCTATAATGGCCATAATGTGCTGCCCAGTCGATACTTTTCTTCTGGTTTCCCATTTGCTTGAATGTACCCATCTTAAAAAATACATTTCAAAACCTGGCTATTAGAGGAAATAATAACATATTTGTTTTGTTTATAAAGTGACTAATTGAATCTCAGTTAATGGCAAAGTATTTCCTCAAGCCTTGTTATAAAGGCAATAGATTTTTCTAACAACTACCAGCAGCAGTTTAGACAGCAAACTGATGTAATCCTCAACTAAAAGAATAATTAGGTTCAGAACCTAATCTGAAGCAGACTTAAAAAAAATATAATTTTTTTTTTAAATCTTAAAGATTTTTTAACATTTTTTTAATTTACATCTTAAAATAAATGTAGAATGAATTACCCCAAACTAGAGCATTGGTTTCCAGATTTAGTGACTATCCCACTGAGAGAAAGGGATTTTGATATTTAATGTCACATCTACTCAGTTGCTGTTTTTCAAAAGTGTGTGAAGACTAGCACAGTAATACATACTCTCCAGGCTTTGCAAACAGCTATTTCAAAATACAACAGAGAGACAGGAATGTCTCTGATCAAATAGCTAGAAAAATATATTCTGCAGCTGCTCTTCCCCCTCCACCACACACATAACCCTTAAAGCTGAGTATGGAGGAGACAGAAATACCAGTAAATGTTACCAAAGGTGTGACTGTCATCAGATGCCTATGAGAATGCTTAGATGTTATGAACAGAAACATTATAATAATAGAGTGAAGTGTGTGCATACAGCCATATGAGATGATTAACTACACTTTATGAAGGAAGTCAACATTCCAAAACAAATAATTGCAGAGAGTATTTTGGACAGGTGAAAAAATACCAGAATAAGAGGTGCTTAGTTGAATCTCAAGATTTGGCCATTCCCAGCCATAAACCCAAAGACTGATATCTTCCACTAGTCATCTTTTAATACCTAAGTTTTAATTTCATGACACATTTAAATTGTTGCAGATGGTTATGCTCCCTGTGTAGTACAGAAATCTGTTGCAGCTGCATCCACATTAGTAAACTAACCATGCCTGGGAATATTCTGAGGTACTGAGGCCAGCTGGCACGGAACGGCTGGTGTCTGTGCTAGCAAACTGCCCTGGCTGCCAGACAAGCTGCACATTGGGAATCATCTCTGGACATTGTAACCACCAAGCCATGCCCAGGAGTTATTCAGAGAGAACATCAGAGCCCAGAGCAAGAGTGCTAATTAAAACAAGCCAAAATCTGGGCAGGGAATAACCTGTCAGTTTGCTTGCACAGGTCATCATGGTCTGGTGACACAGAGAGTCTGAACGTGCTTGAATTTCCCAGTGTGGAAGTGGATGGGCTGTGAACGTCAAGGCTGCCAGAGCCTTGAACTCCAAAACCTTTTCCAGTTGAACTTACAGTGTTTCTGTCATCGTGTTCCACTGCTGCGTCCAAGAGTGTGTTCTGTTCTGTGACATCCAGCCACGCCCTTCAAATAATTCAAATAGCTGTGAAGCAGAGGGACCTGGCCTCAGTCCCAAAACCAACAGTAGGTTTCTTTGCTTATCAGCTGATCTGTGCCAGCCTCTCAAACAGAGAGGCTGTGACTTGTCTCTTCCAAACAGCTCTATGCACCTTTTGCTCTCCCTAGTCAGCAAAGTAATCACCCATAAAATCTTTCAGTTCTGGCTGTGCCTCTCAGAAGGAAGAAAAGATGTTTCTAGGCCATCTATTGTCATTGTTTTTGGATTTTATGTAATACTTCAGGTTACTGTACTCCTCATATCAGTGGTTTAGGATCCACTGTAAACTGTCCTTTCAGAATAATCCTTTTGACTTCCCAGGTTGAGTGTGTTGATTTCAGACACCACCCCTCTACGTCAGTGCCAGATATTAATTCTGCTAACTCTAAGTGCTTATTCTTTAGCAGGGGACTATTTGGACTGGTTTCCTCAGTGCATCAAATCAATTAATGCAAAGTGGTCAGCTATTCAGGGAGGTCCACTTGAAGAACCTGTAGCAGAGAATAATGTAGAATCAGTGGGGCAGAGATCTTAATCAGGACACCTGGGAGGCACTTCCTTCTACTGACTGCCTAGAAAGAGTAAGCACTTAGTTTGAGACCTGCCTTATTAAGGAAATGTAAGGAATTTCCTTCCCATAATGCTTTTAATAATATCTCTTAAAATAAAATAATAAAATCTCTAACCTGTTGGAGCCAGAAGTAGTAAATACACATTAGTGATATTGTATCTCAAAATAACAGGGATTTTAAGACTTGCAGCTGAAGGTTAGAAATACCAAGGTGCAACAGCCATCTTGCAAAATTCTTTATCCAGCTGCAGCACTTTCAACCTCTCTCCTCCCAGTTACAGAATGGTGATTTTATATGTCACAAAATAAATTCCACAAACATTTGTCCATCAAGATTCATGATCATACTGGGGCAGGAGAGCATGAAATAAAATCCTTTCAGAACTAGTCTTCCTAAAATTTGGCAGTACTCTACCACAGTGCAGAGGAGTATACCTATTACTCAAGTGTTCATGACTTGCATGTTGGAATGAGCTGCTTTATCATGTAGATAGGAATGCTTCTGTGGACTAAGGAGATTAAATATCTTTCTGAATTGTGCTTGAACTGTGCTCCTCTAATAAGGCAGGGTTCACTGAATCATTCAACAGAAATCAGAATACTTTCCAGAGCATTCTCTGGACTCTTTATTTTTTTTTCCCCAGCAACAAAAGGGAAGACACACAAATACCCTTGCTGCACACTGGTAGGCTTATAAAGCCTCTCTGCAGGGACACATAATAGCTTATGTAGCCTTAGGAAGAAGAAAAGGGAAAAACAAAATTAAAATACTGGAAAATAAGATTGCCTGGGCCTTGCCAGAAAACTGACTAAATAAAACTGTTGAAAAACAAAACATAACCCCTTTAGAACTAGCAAATAGGATATTGTATTTGATAGCCAAGTGACTGAGTACTTTATTCACAGGCTCCAATAACAAACTGAATTATTACAATGAAGGCAGGATGGTCCTGGAGTCTTGTATAGGACAGAAGCCAGCTCTGAAGGAATTTTTTACTTAGCATGTTAACCAATGAAACATTCCTTTAAAGACCTATGTTCTCATCATTGTTCATTATCACAGTTAAAAATATTCCTTAACTTCTGAGCCTCATGATTAACTTTGTTAATTTTCTAGCCAACATAGGCAAAACTGTCAGTTTTCCAGATCTCTGAAGAAATAAGGGTGTATATTACAGTCACAGCTGTGTGGTGGCAAAAATTACCCTGATCTGAATTAGTTCTTAATCACTAATGTGAAAGATATGTCTTGAAAATTAAATAGTGGCTGTACGGGAGTAGTGGGTTCAAAACCCTGGCCAGCCATCACATCTCAGCTTGGCATAAAAGGTGCACAGGAGAAGGGGCACATTCCCCAGGGATGCCATCACCCAGTAGGGCTCAGAGCTGATACAGCCAGAGAGGAGTTTGCTTTTACAGTTGAATTGTGTAAAATTAGGCTAAATTATTGGTAAAATAATACACAGAGATCAATGGAGTTCAATAATTACTCGTTCAGTATTTGTATTTGGAGACATGTCAAGTGTTGAAAATTTGCCTGGTATTTTTAGTATTAATAATTAAAATGCCTTACTAGTAGACCAAAAGAAAAATTAGTATTCTCTAGTGATGTATTTCTTTTTCAGTAAAACATGGCTTATCAAAGCAAAAATGGATTTCAGGTTTTTAGGCTTCGAAGAATTTTTCTCCTTGATAGTAAATAGGAAGGAAAGTTTTTTTGTCATTACTTTTAAAAAAAGGAAAAGCTAACACATCAGATATATCAACAGTGAAATTTCATCTGGACTGTATGAATTCTTGCAAGTATGGGAGAGATGCTAACTCTGCTTCAAGTTTCTACTTACTGTATGGAAATGAAAATTGCTTTCTGGACAAAACAAGCAATCCAGGGTACTTGGTTTTGGTTGCTTTTGTTATTTTAAAAAATGGAGGTGGGGGAATGAGAAAAAAAAATCCTAGTAAACTATTAAAGTGTACTATTGTCCACTCCATGGCAAATTGATCTCTGAACCTCAGAGATGTTTTTCAGTAGAATAAAAATTTATGAAAAGTCCAAATAAATACATTATTGACAGGTAGATAATGATAAACTCTTCCTCCTCAAAACCTTTTCTAACCAAAATCAGAGTTTCAGCCTGCATTAAAAACACCTCTGTAGAAAATAATTGGTCTATAAAATAATTCAAAATCCTGATGCCTTTGTCTTGTTCTGTTATGTCAGTATTTATTTTGCCACTTTTTCAGACAGCATGATGTAAGCAGCCAAACTCCAGACAGTTACTGTAAGTTGCCCCAGACTATCTCAGTTATGGTGATGCCACCTTTAGGTATGTAGTACAAAATGTAGATAGCAAGTGTGTGTGTGTTTTAGGTAAAACCTCTCTGAATAAATTGTTATGACAGGTATAATTTAAATACATATTAACCTTTTTAAGAGTACAGAAAGAGCCGAAAGGAAAAAATTACTTCTTAAAGGTTTGTAATGCCCTGATCCATTCAGCGGGTTTAGGGAAAGGTGGTTGGATCTACGCTGGGCAGTGCACAGGAGAAACAGCAAAATTCTCAGGAGGTTCAAAACAACTTCTACTTGCAAAATTTGGAACATTTCAATACAATAGGGTGAGCTTCTGCTAATTTCAGCACCAAAGTCTCACACATGCTTTTTACATAGAGCCATAACGTTGGAAGCAGCCCCATGCAGTCAGACACTCCCCTTACAGTACAGGCCAGCAGCCCTTGTTCCTCCAGTCTCCTGCAAGGCTGTGATGTTGTGTCAATGAAAACAGAAATACAGGCTTTTACACTGTTTGCTGGGTCAACATGAGGAGATGTCAGCTTATTTGCATAATTGCTTTATAGATCCGGAGACTCAACGGCCAGGATATGGAATCTCAATGAAAACAGCAACAGCGGTTCCACTCAACTAGTCTTGAGGCACTGCATAAGAGAAGGAGGACATGATGTCCCTAGCAATAAGGATGTGACTTCATTGGACTGGAATGTAAGCTAACTTCTAAGACTGTGCATGGGTTTTAACTGTCTAAATTTAATTCCAAGGCAATTACAGTTGCTGCTCCATATCTTTCATATCTGAGGTGGCCAGAAGCTCTGTCCTAACCTACTGACCTCTTGTTTCAAGTGCTCATAATAGGCTGAACTTTCTCCTACATGCTGTAATTTTCCAGGACAGTTGCCATCTTCAAGCTTAACAATGATATATTTATATCTCTATTTTAGGAGCACGGGTAAAAATAAACTTAGCTAGCTTTAAGAACAAAGATTAAACAAGCCATCTATGTTAATACTGAAGCCTCATTAATAATATATTTGCGTCTCATAGTTACTTTATTTTGGCATGTAAGAAGATAAAAGCTCCAGTGAAGCTTTTTCTGAGGTTGGACTCTCCAGATCCACTCATTTGAATTATGCTGTGCACAGCAAAATTTGTTCACATTATTTTCTTTGTCTTGATAGGAGCATGTGTAGTTATTCTGTCCTTACCTATCCACCTTCTGGATGAAACTGTCTTTACTGATCCCTTTTCTGCTTTCATCCTGCAAAGCCTCCTGTCTTGATAATGTGCTGCTGCACACAGAATACTGAAATGAGCACAGAGAACAGATATTGTTGAGAATCCACAGTGTGAGAGCAGTGTCTTTGGGCAGCTCTAAGGCTGCTTCATGTCTCATTTTTGCCAAAAGAACTTAAAAGGCCCTGCAGGAACCTTAATTACTTTGAGATAATTTTCACTCTGTCTGTTTTGCTGATATTAGTACAGACAGAGTGATCACATTAGTCTTGTTTTCATAGGAAAACAGATTAATTAAGTACCAGAAAGGATTTTCAGCAGTTGCATACAGTCTCAGTTGCTGGCCAGAGACCAAGTTTCGATTAATCTTTACTGCAGTATTGCCCTTCAGGTGAGCTAGGTGCTGCACAAAGTAAAAGATAAGGCTGCTGCACAAGTCACCTTTCCCCTGTGTATTTTATATTTGCACAATGGAAGAAGTTGGTGAATAGTACAGAAAGTAGAGGTAAGTCAAGGAAGTAAATAAAACTCAAGTTTATGTTCATTACTTGTTTCCTGTGGATATTAGAGTGAAGAAAAACAGTTGAGGGAAAAAATGAATTGAGGAGTAAGAAAAGGGAACTTGAAAGAGGAAAACATGCAATGAGTGAAGAACAGTTAGGAGAAAATTTGTCCAAAACATAGAGCATCCTCTAGTATTTCCTATAGTGGTTCCTTACCTTCCAGATTTCACTTGCATTGTGCTAATACTTAATGTAGGGAAATGTTCCTAATTCAAATACTTCAAGTGCTTCCAATTTAGAGTTTCCCAAAGAATTTGAATTACCACCAACAAATTTGAATAAATGATACATCTAAGTTCCTGAGCTTTTCTTTTGCTCTTTTTGCCCTTTATCACCTTTCTTCTCATCACTGATCCAGAGAAGTGTACATCACAGTGAGCTTTGCTTAGGTTATGATATTTTCCCCCTACGTTATTTTATATCTGAGTTAAATCTACAACTGCTCTGAGTCAGTGTTTTTGGAGGGTTGAAATGGGCATATGCTTTAAAGGATTATTTCATGCTTTTTCCTAATTTTCTATTCATCAAGCTAGAAATGCCATCTGCCTTTATTGTTTATTTAGAACCACAGTATTAATCGTATTTCCCTGTGAAATATTCACACTGGTGGTATTGAATTAGTTCTTCTCTGATTTATTTGACTTACGTCACATAAAGGCTATAAGAAAGGTTATTTCAGGAGGTCATTTCCAGATTATGCCCTTTGATACCATGGGTAGGATTCATCTCCTGTAGGTTTAACCATCTAAGCTACTCTTCTAGATTCACCTTAAGTCAGCAGAAACAGAGACACATGTCTTCAATTGGGTTGGGCATAATCTAAAGCAAATGAGTTCATGACTTACATTTCAGAGTTGTAGTTACATGATGCTGTTAGTTATGGAGGAAGACTAGGTGGCACTCCTAAACTAACTCCTAACTTCTGCATGTCTGGAGATAAATGGGGTGAATCTCACTCTTAATCCAGGTTCTGAAATGTTGAAAGACCAAATACCCTGCTACAACAGTGTCCACCACACCAGATGGCAGAGTCAAGTTCTGTTTTAGTTATTGTCATTCTGGCCCAATCACACCAGCATCACTGCCTGCACAGTGTGAAGGGTTCCTTCCAGAATACATCTAACTTGCTGATTCATGGGCTTTTTTCCTCCTAATTGGGACCCATGAATCCAACTTTTCTCAGGCTGTTCATCATGGAACTGTGCCATTGAGCACATGTGGGAGTCTGTGTTCAGACAAGTAAGCAATTCCTTGGTGGTAGATAACATTTGAGGTATTGAACCTGAGTGTATGTGGCTTAGGGCCTTCTTTCAAGTAGAGGTGCCTGAGTTTCACTGAACTGGGATTTAGTCTGGGTTTAGGTCATCTGTTGGTGTTTTAAAGGTCCTTTGTGGCTAAGATGTAGTATCTGTTTGTTAACTGGAAGAAGCCCATAGAACTAGCTATATCTTGTTTTCTTTTTCTAATCTTTTTGCTTAAGTGGCTCATATCTGATGGTATAGCCCAGTATTTCACTGTATGTTAGAGGATTTTATTTCCTCTGTGCTGTCTGAAGTAATAACCTTTAGTTCAAATCATAGCATAATCTGTCTCAGTGAGTGGACTCGGAATTACCATAAATCACAATTAACAAGCCTTAAAAAGAAAGAAAAAGGTTGGTTGAAATAGATTTTTTCTCATATCCACCTTTGCCATTTATATATTCCAACAGAGTGATGGAACACTATTGGCTACAGGCTCATATGATGGTTTTGCAAGAATATGGACAGAAGATGGTAAGTCACACATTTACTGTTCTTAAGCATCAAACAGCAGTGAGCTGTAATTTGATCAGTTTATAAAGAAATTGTAATAATAATCTGTTTTTTATTCCAGGTAACCTTGCAAGCACCTTAGGTCAACATAAAGGTCCAATATTTGCCCTGAAATGGAACAAAAAGGGGAATTATATTTTAAGTGCTGGTGTTGATAAAGTGAGTTTTAAAAATACATTGTTCTAACATATAAGTATGCTGATGAGTGAGCTTGTGCTGCTAAATTCCTTAAGATTATTTTCTTCTTCTCCTGGCATCCTGGAGAGTTTACATTTTTAAAATAAATTTTAGTGCATGTTGATTACATTTTTGAGGCTGCATAAATGTGTACTATTTTCATGGGAAATACTTAACTTTAAAAAAAAAAATGTGTAAAATTGAATCTTAAATGTGTCTCTGTTAAGGAAGGAACCGCTTCCAGTACATATATTTGTAGTTTAATCAGCTAACTATTTACAGGAAGATCTTAAAGATACCACACCTTTTAGCTTATCTAATTGTTGAAACACTTTTATTTGAATAACATAAATATGGCTTCCTCTGGAAATATGCAAAAAAATACGGTTTTGAACTGAAAATCAAGCAAAACATAGTAGTTACAGATGAGTGCACATAAGAGATTAAAATGAACAGATGACTGATGATCCATTAAAACTTAAACTGGAAAGTGTACAGCATTCATCTTGCCTAACTTTCAGTGCCTAAAAATTGAATGCATGTGTCATCCTCAGCTTCCTTTCTAAAATTCAGAAAGAAAAAAGCCACTTCCAAAGGATAGGCTGCACAGCCTGTGTTCCAGTGAGAGAAGCACTGACAGTGCTTCTCTCCAGCAACTGGCAGAGGGAATCTAGCTGAGGTTTGTACATTTGTAAGCTCAGTGAATCCCTATATTGTCATATCCTTGTGAAAATGGAAACTTAGTCTTATTCCCTTCAATACTGGCTTATATTCAGCTACACTGGTCTCTCAATGGTAGTTCCATTACTCTGGCAAACTTACATTCTCAATAAAAGCAGCATTTCTTTAGGTGATCCATTATCAGCAAGATGATGCATCCTTAATTTATTTTCTGGAAGTATATACTTCCAGAAAATTAACCATTCACTCAGAAGGTGGTATTGAGCTCTACAGGGGACATGCTCCCGTGTGCTGTGAGTATGGATTAAACCTGTAGTAAGCCAATTAAACTTGAGTCTGTCCCACCTCAGTGGCAAGAATTATTGTGTACTCTGCTGCAAGAAAAACATTTCACTTGTTGGTTTAATTGTTACAAATGGGGTTCAGCATCATTTCAGAGTAGAATTCAACTTGCATCTTTTGAAAAGGGAAAGTGTTCTTTAAAGATCATAATTGAAACATTTTTTCAATATGCTTATTAAAAATGTATAGTGTTGTTTTCTAGCACTATTCAGAGAGCGTATGCCCGTTCTTCATAGTTACATTGCTTCTTCTGTAGACATGATACTTCTCTATCTACACTTAGATTATTATCCTGTAATGTCTGGAAGCGATTTCTGATTTTCCCACTGTTTAGCACACAAGGCTCTCTGTAGTCAATAACTTTATCAGTTCATCATTTACAATTGCTACTTAGTGAGGGTGCTTTTTGTTTTTTTTTTCTCTGAGCTGAACAGTCACTAATCTTTTTTTCCACCCTTTCTTTGAATGCAGACAACAATAATTTGGGATGCTCATACGGGAGAAGCTAAACAGCAATTTCCTTTCCATTCAGGTACTTTTTGCATAACTCTTGTTAGGAAAATGAAATGCAGTTTGAATTGTGTCGATGTATTTTATCCATATCTGCCAGAGAAAAGTTTCAATCAAGTTTTTTTGTGCTTTAGCTATCCTGAATGTCATGGCTTGTGGGTTTATTCTCATTTCAGAAAGACACAGTTCTGTGAGAATCAGCTTTGAAAGTCAAACTGACTTTAGGAGAGCATTCATATACCAGCCGTGTCTACCTAACTGAGCAGTCCTGTTGTTACCCGTGTGCTTGAATAGTAACAGGTGGTGATTCATGAAGAAAACTTTCAGTGGAGGTGTCTGGGATCTTTTCCATTCTCTCTGCTCCTGTTCCAATGAAGCTGATTTGAGGCAGAAGCAGGCAGATCTCTCATGCGCTGTGCATTCACCACTGCACTTAGAAAGATCCTCAGAGTTCCTTAGCTTTTAATTTTAACTTGAAGTTCTTTGATATTTACTTTCTCTGATTATTGGAAATCAATTGTCAGCCTTGAGTTTCAAAACCTTGCTGCACCAAAACACTACTTGGATGATTACTTGTAGATCTGTTTCAAGAAGACAGGAGATGTCACAGATATTAAATAATCTTGAATAACAGTCATTGACATAATCTGAAGTTCACCTGAGACCAGAGGATGACTGAATTCGTAATCTGAAGTGGCTGCGTTGTCATAGTGAAGAATTTTAAGGGCTATAGTAAAATTCAGTTTAAAACCATTGGAACATCCTGGATTCTGATGCTAGAGGTGTTCATCTTCCTAGTTCGCTATAATGAATCAATTTTTAAATACAAGCATTCAAACACCATTAAGAACAAGGTTCTTAATGGTGTTTAAAAACATATTTCAATACTAATTCTAAAACATTACTTTGCGCTTGCTTTTCAAGTCAAACTGTTCTTATTCTCACATTTCCACTGATGTGAATAATATGCAGTAACAATCTAAATGGTTATTCAACAGTAGACAAAAATATGTCCATGGACAGAGCAAATCCATACTCTGCATTTTTGTCACTCGTCTCCTCATTTATTCATGCAGCTGTGGCTTCAGAGGAGTTGGTGTCTGTCCACAAATTTCCTCACTGTGGCATTTATTTATCTACCATAGCTGTTCCATAACAGCAAACTGTACATATAGAGTGATTTAGTTAATGAGGTTCTTAATCCTCTGATCCCTAACTAGTAATCTGAATAGTTGTGGATTCAGAACTTGGTTGCCCCTTCAGAATCACCTTCACTGATATGTAAGCTGTCTTAGCAGTGATTTGCATCAAGGACAAATCGCCCCATCCCCTTTTGAGCAAGTTGAAAACTCAACTATATCTAGCAGTGCAATATGTCCATGTGCATTAAAAGATTTTTTTTAAAGAAATCTTACTGCATATGCTGTTTGTCTTTGGAACATGAGACACAACTGAAGTGTAGACGTGGAGAAGCTAATATTTTAATTTTTTTTTTTTCACTATTTTATGTGTGTTTTCATAGGGAAGTAAAGCACTTATTAAGAAAATGCTGTTAAGAAAAAATTTAATAGGAGAAAGTATATATCCTACAGAACCTTCTTAAAATCAGCCAGACTCTCTACTCACTTTGTTCTCACACATCTAAAGCCACAAAGACTTCACCTTGTCCTCTTTGCATCACCAGGACAAACTGACAACAATTCCTTTCCATATCTGGACTCTGAAAACCTTGTCTACACTAGGGTTAAAGGTGGCATCTTAACAATTAAAAGTCTAGTCTAGGCAGGGTACACTTCCTTTAACACATATTCTTTGAAGTCTGGAGGTAGTTGGCCTGGGAATAACATAAGAGTTTTTTTTACTCTCTACTTCTTTACAAAAAACAGTTTAGTTTACACCACATGGGCAAAACTGTCATCTTAAAATATGTAATAAAAAATCCTTTGTCTGAGTGTTGAAGGCCTCCATGTCATTGGTGTTCCCACATAATTCTTAAGTTTTTTTGGTCAAAATATGTAACTATGCAGATAAGTAGCTTCTAGGACTTCATTATTTTTTGCAAAACTATGAATCATCATAGCATTTGATCAAAATACATACTCACAAAACTTATTTCTTTAAAAAGGAGTTAAATAATCCAACTTTGACATCTACTGATACATACAGTACAATGTCTATGCTTGCAGGAGCAAATTGTTAAATTGAGACCAAAAGAGAGATTTGTATGACCCAGTTAAAACCATCTGGTTGTGTAGTGACAGGACAAGGGTTGAATGGATTCAAACTGAAAGACAGAAGGTTTAGATTAGATATCAGGAAGAAATTCTTGACTGTGAGGGTGGTGAGGCACTGGACCAGGCTGCCCAGAGGAGCCCAGGTTGGATGGAGCTCTGAGTAATCTGGTCGAGTAAAATGTTTTTGCCTGTCCATGGCAGGGGGCCTGGAACTAGCTGTTTTTTAGGGACCCTTCCAACCTAACCCATTCTATGATTCCATGATCTAAGTGCTCTGAATCACACTTAAATTTGTTCTGAGCAAGCCTAAATTGCTGGATAATTATTGTAACACTTCTATTTTTGGTTTTTATTTAAGTTGCATTTTTAAGGATTTGTTGCTGCTTTTATTATATTATGATATTCTAATTGTTTTTATGCAATTGGCTGGTATCCTGTGATTTTGGAAATACTTTGGCAATTTGATTATTTGCATCAAGAACCGTGTTTGGTTGATTTTTTTAAACCTTTTTATATAGTTACTTATCCATTAAAGATGTGATTGAGTACACCAATAAATGAATCAGTATTAATTATCAGCACTTTATGATCCAAATTGCACTGCAATGTAAATCCATAGCTTTAGGTGCCAAGAGCTCTCTGAAAATTAGTTTTTGACTCATACATATCATACGAGATATTAGCCCTGAAGGCGTATTGCTATTAATGATGATATTTTTTTTGGTTTGCTCTGAAATACAAAGCTTGTAGCACAAAAAGAAAGACAAATAGGCAGATAAAGAAAGATATTCTATTGTTTCCTTATCCTCATTCATGTTCATTGGAAAATTCAGAAGTAGTCTGCCTTCCTCGCATGAATTTCCTTTTATATTTCGGCAAGGTAATAATTCCTTACCTGTCATACAGAATTATTGAGCTTTTCATTAATACTGAAAAAAAACTTGTCTATGAAACAATATCAGCCCTTCATTCTCATTTAGAGAGCTACCTGATGATTCAGAAGGTATCAGATATGGATCTATTTTGTTTTGCAGTTAATAAAAATTAAAATAGGAAAAGCATATTTAAATGTAACAGCCTTGTCAGAACAGATATTTTTTCACCTCTGTATTACCAAAGTATTTTTTTCTAAACACATTTGAATAAGGAATTTCTTGGTTTCATTTTAATGATAAATTTTCATTGTTATCTTTGTCAGGAAGAGATTCAACTTTGTTTCCTAATGCTGGTCTAACTCTAGCACAATTACTTCTCACAAGAGTGTGCTGAGAATGATTTCTGTATTTTAGCAAGTCTTGTGTCATCCTCTGGAGGGCAGCTAAACTCTATCCTGAGGGAAAAAGCCCAAGCAGCAGAAACACATAGAAACACAAGCAAGCTGTTTGTCAGGAGCTCCCCCCTGCTCCTGCATGCACTCAGCAGTGACATGCTGGAAGAGTTGTTTGGGGATTTTTTCCCACTCTGTTTGCAAAGTGTGTGTGTGTGTGTGTGTGTGTGTGTGTGTGTGTTTGTTGCACATGGGCACTATTTAACATGCTCATGTGCTCTCTGTGCTCTGAGTTTTGTTAGTTCAGTGCTATTTAATGCCAAACCCTCTACAGAAGTTCTTCCTCTCATTTCAAATGAGGCTGATCAATGTACCGGCCTAAAACTAGTCCCCAAGAAAATTTAACTGAATTTTAGTATTATTAATCCATGTACCTGCACAAAATGATGAGTTTGTATCAAAGGTTGCATAAAGCTCCAGTGCAAAGGGACACAGCCACCTGCTCCTCCACCTTCCCACATGTTGTGTCTGGCATTCACAGGAACATGCTTGTCTAACCCAGATGAAATTATCCACATTTTTATGGGTTAGTTTTCTTTCAGTTTCTTCACTGAACTGGGTTACAGAGGGATGAATGCTAGACATAACCCATGACGTGTAGCTGGGACCAGAGAGGGTGGAGGTAGTGTTTTTCCCCCTCATATGTAACTTAACACATAAGATCTCACAAGTAGATGCTGTGTCAAGTATCCAGATTATCCACTGGAATAGAAAAAAATAATTAGTGCCCTTCAGACAGTCCCTACCAGCCCTATAACTGGCAGCAGGTGACAGACCAAGAACTAGCCTGTAGTCTGTTTCATCCAGATAGGTGATGGGAGGAAAATGATTTGAGATATCTGTTTCTTTGTCATGATCTCTGATATTCCTTCTGTTGTTGGTATTCACAGCTCCTGCTCTGGATGTAGACTGGCAGAACAACACTACTTTTGCCTCTTGCAGTACTGACATGTGCATCCATGTATGCAGACTTGGCTGTGATCGTCCCGTTAAAACCTTTCAAGGACACACAGTAAGTTTAAGAAGTCCAAAATAAAGTCACAGCAACATCTTACAATGATGATGTGTTTGCAGGGTATGTTCTGACAGCAAAGGTGTTACACCCCATGGTTTCCCTAAAAGCATGTTTCTTGGGAGTGAGTGATTCACTGCCTGTGAGAAAGGATAAAATGTTCTAAATGACCATAGGAGGCAACAGCTCCAGCTTAAACAGTGAGAGTGTTTCTGTGCAGCATGAGCTGCAGACTAAAGGCACATTCATCAGTAAGATTCTGTTTTCTGCTGGCTTAATTTCCTTTACTAAATGAGAGCTATGAATAAGGAGAGAACAGTTTACCTGCAGCCATTGTTCAGTTTTAGACTCAATTTAATCTAATAAGATATATTAAAGATGTATTTCCCCACTCTTTTCTTGGTGGTATTTAATGACTGTCAAAGGTTACTTTTTCTAGGTTAAATTTGTGATAAAAACTGCAATCATTTACTGACCCATAATTTAGATGTTAGCTTCCAGAACTATGCATTTGGAGACCTTTATCTTAGTCTGTGGTTAAACTGATGCTTCATGACAGGTTGTACATTTTTAACAATAGACTGGTGCTTTTTATGATTATGCCCCATTTTGTACATGATCCAAATTTTCATTTCAAATATATCTATACTTCTTTTTAATTATGACTGAAAGATGTAAAATGAATAAAACAGAATTTAAATATTTTCCAGGATTGTTTTAACTGAGACCCTGGGCCAATTTATATTTTTAAAAAAACAGTCTTTCCCTCTTTATAAAATGCTTTTGTTTTTGCTCTAGCTGTGAAAAAGCATGGTAAACTTACTCATTACCAAATGGAAACACTAGGCTTAGTTAATTACAAAGTGCTAGAAAGACTGATAGAAAAAGCATCCTAAACTGTTTAATATTCCATCATGGAATTCATTTACACATAAACCTCTCTTTAGTGGGACCAGCATTGTTGTAGAGCAACCATATGAAGAATTATCAAGTCCACAAAACTTTACACCCCACCAGTATCAGTATTTTCTGTTGAAAACTTGTTTGACCAGGTATACAGAACATTAATGAAAGAAATACCCCAGTTTTAAAAAGAAGCTAATGCTGTATCATCAATATGTCTGGGTTTATTTAAATCCTAGGATGTGACAAAAGGATAGAAGCAACTTTGTGCTAGAACAGACATCAGAAGATTGTTTATGTGTATTGTTCACAAGCACAGGATGTTTCCACTCCAAAATGCCACTTAAATAGGCATGTTGGGGAGGCAGCACTGCTTTTGTTCATCCCTAAAAACATCCAGCACTGTAATTTGTGGGTGAACTTGTTCCATGCATAAACCTTGAGTGCCCTCTGCTGAGTGCCTGGTACGATGCAGTAAGTGGAATATTTGCTTAATAAAATCACTCTTGATTTCAGAATGAGGTGAATGCAATCAAATGGGACCCATCTGGCATGCTACTAGCATCTTGCTCCGATGACATGACATTAAAGGTAAAAAATTTCCAGTCCTGTTGTTCAAAAGTAAGGACAAAAAATGATGTCTCTTTTTCAGTCTTCTCCAGAATGATAGTACTGTATAATTTCAAACCCTGTATCAACAGTAGTTTCCATTTTGTCCCATATTTCTTGAAGCAGATCTGGAAGATTGAAGACAGGGAAGCAAACACTAGGAAAATTGAGGCATCCTATCCAAATAAGTGTTACATGACTAATGTGCCATTGTCAGAAAAAAGTCATAGTTTAAGTATAGATAATATAGAACTTAGCAGCCCAAGCCTTTTTCTCATTTTCCAGCCACATCAAATGAAGGTTGTGTAGATGTAGCTGTATGTTGCTACAGCAAAGCCCTCCTGCTGGACTGTTGATGTATGCTGGTTCCTTGAAGAAAGCAATTATCCCAGGAAGGATTTGGTTTTGTGGATAGAATTGTACCAGTAATAGTTTCCTTGCAGTATGGTTGTGTTAATTAAGGCTCAGATCTCTTTGCACTGCTGACTGACACAGTTGAAGCTTGGGATGTTTCTAGCATGAAACTGAGACAGTAGCAGAATTTGCAGATGAGAACTAAGAATATGTCAGTGTTGTGAATATTTCCTCTTCATAGATACACTGACTTCTGCTCTGTCTTTGCCACATCCCCACTGAGGTTTTCACCATTCTGGATTCCAGGTGTGTTATTGCAAGCTAGTGACAGAGCTGGAAACTTACAGAGAACAGGGGCAAAGGGGAGCACCTTGCCTGTCATGCTGCCACAAAGCAGTATTGCATAACTGTTCTTGCTCTGCTTAAACATCCTGACCCAGAGGTAGCACATCTTTTTGGTGCTCAGTTGCATGCTGTGTTTTAAAAAACACCATGGTTCAGTGTTGTTGTTACCAGTTCAAATTCCTGACCACTGAATTTGGCACAAGAACTGGTGGTTTGCTATCCCTGGCCTCACCTATTTATAAAAAGCCTTCAGTGACGAAGATGGCAAATGCTGCAAATTAAGGAAATTATTATTCTTCCTTTTCCTTTGTAAATCAGCCCTCTCCAACTGTTTTTCTTCTCTATTTTTGGAATTCACAAGCTTTTCCTATAACTTCTTGGAACATGCTGCCTGTCAGCTGTAGAACATGGCTGAGCTTTGTGTAGCATTTCCAAAAGCAGTCTCAGGTACACTGATGGGAATTCAGCATAAGAGCACATCATTCTCATGGTGCAGACTTGCAACAACTGAGTTAAATCATTACTACATTTTTGGTATCTCTCTGAAACTGGCTGACTAAATTTGAGTTATTTTCCCTGCTGTGAATTCCTACATCTTACTTTCTCAATTAGCTGAAGAAAAGAGGTACTAAATTACCTGTCGTCTCTGCTGAGCATATTCATCATCTTACACTGAAGTATTTGGCCATGTAACACTGCAGAAGCAGTGGACTCTCTTCCATCTTCTGTACTGTTAGAAACATGAGGGAGACAAATGGAGTTCAGGAGGAAAAGGAAAATTTTACTAGCATAAGAGAAAATTGCTGTGTTCTAAGCAGTTTCAGAAATTTTCTCATTCTTTAAATGACTGCTGTTGCAATGTGTAAATAAAATTCAGGTTAAATTTCTTCAAATAGATAAACTTTCACTAACTGTGAAAATAGTTACAGGCTCTTGGAAGTCCAGCAGTTCTTTAGTTCTAGTATTGAATAAATACTATTAAATGTGTAACTCTTTCCCCTATTGGAGTTATTTTAACATATGTGCCAAATTACTGCATTAATAAATTCTATTTATGTGTATTCGAGATCTCAAATAAACAAGTGGTAAGAATAACACAGAATTGAAATAATTCAACTGAGAAGAGATTAGTAATGTTTCCATTTTCCCCCTTCTTTACTTCTCAGATATGGAGTATGAAGCAAGATACCTGTGTACATGATCTTCAGGCTCACAGCAAAGAGATTTACACTATCAAATGGAGCCCTACAGGACCAGGCACCAGCAACCCAAACTCCAACATCATGTTAGCAAGGTAAAAAATACACTTTTTCCTGCCTGCCAAGAAGGATCATCTTTCTGACATGTAACTCTACTGTCACTTTGCCATCAGTCTCCTGCAGCCAATTCCACTAAAAAGTATCTGTGTATGTAACTTAGGGGGATGGATACAAAGGTGGAAGGATTCGTATTTGAAAAAAGAAAGGGAACAAAGACAGAAAATTGAATCATGTGGTATTTGACTTTTCAGTTGCCTTGATAAAGTGGTTGTAAATTGGCATTGCACTTTCACACCCAGCATCAGGTTGTTATTGAAAATCTTGAGGCAGGTGCTCTTAAGATTCAAGCAGCTGGAATGGTTTCTAACTGGGGTCATGCAACTCAGCTGGGTGGTTTGAGAAAATTTTGGTAGCCTTCATAGCTAAAAAAAAATCTTGGATAGCCTTTGAAGTTCCACTTGAAAATCTGTGAAAATTCTTCAAGCTTAGGAAATACATTTACATGTAGAGTGCCAGTTGATGGTAGTACTGTGGGTTTATCAGGTCAGCTCATGGAGTGTGCAGTGTAGAGAGAAGTTGTATTGAAAATGGTTTCGTTTACTCCTTAGTCTGGGAGTGGACATGGAAAAACTTCACTTCCTTGGAGTTACTCTTTTATTGTTATTTTTAATGCTAATTATTTCCTTTGCCTTTCTCCAAGCCCAGTTTGGGATTTAAATGGAATGTAGCGAAAAGCGTCACTGAAACAAAGTGAAAAGAACCACAGTTCTAGAGAATTATAAAATGCTAATTTGTTAAACAGGAGTAAGATCTCTCTGGACCTATTTATCCTATTAATGACAATGTATATTTGACCTTCCTGAATAACAGGAGGTAGAATCTCAAAAGTGGGGAGCTTGGCCTTCTTAGGGCTATGTAGAGCACACCTAGATAGGCCCTAAGGGCCCTCATACAAGAATTCAGTTCTATAGCTGTAGTTCTTATGATAAAAAATGTACTGGCTGTGGTACATTTTAGCTTTTCTGTTTGAAGCATTATGTTTTGCTTAGCCAAGGGTAAAAAAAGCTGTGTATTCTCTTATAACATTTACAGTATCACAGTGCAAATTGATCTGATAACCCAGATTATTACATTCTTGTGTTTGAATGCTTCTTGCAGTGCTTCGTTTGATTCCACGGTTCGGCTGTGGGACGTTGACCGAGGAGTCTGCATCCATACATTAACAAAGCATCAAGAGCCTGTCTACAGTGTAGCTTTTAGTCCTGATGGAAAGTATCTAGCCAGTGGGTCCTTTGACAAATGTGTCCATATATGGAATACTCAGGTACTGTTTTACCTCGCATGGAGCACATCTGGTTTAGCTGGCACATTAATAGTAAAAGCTTAAATGAAAATGTGTGTACCTGGGTTACGCATGGCTTGCCTGCCAGGGTGAACCTGATTGTACTGGCTGGCACAAATCCATGGCACTTGAGTCACTCAGGTGCAGTGAGGTGACTGCCCAGAGCAGTTCTGCTCGGTCTGCTTTGTATGCTGAAACAAGCAGCATGCATGAAAACAGGCAGCTTGCTTTGGGTCATCAGCTTTGTGAAGCAAAGGTGTAGATCAGAAATACAGGATACTTTTATTTAGTTACAAACTGAGTTCAGCTGTGAATCTGATGCTCCTGGCTTAGGTTTTGTGAAGAGGAGATGCAGATACAAAAATGTGCAGGTAGGGTACTGATGATATTCTGGAGAAAAGTGGGGCATCATAGTTCCACTGTTGTAATTCTGGATACTGGTGCCTCACAACCTGAATTAGCAAAAAACTTTAGAGAAGAACACATCAACCTAAGTCCCCAGGTCTTTCCTGTTCCAGAGTTGACAAAAACACATGTTTTGAGAGTCCTGCTGTTTCTGGAGGAGCCTGTTGCTCTTCATTATAAAGACCAGTTTCCTAACTGTTTCCTAACCTGTTTCCATCACGATATGGACGTGGCCATAGCTGGATGCTCTGAATAGCTCCCCCTTTTAATGTAGTGCCATATGACAGAGAAAGAGGAGGGGAACTTCTGTATCCAATGTCTGCATGCTGTTTTGCTTTGTAGAGTGGAACTCTAGTACATAGCTACAGAGGCACCGGGGGCATCTTTGAAGTCTGCTGGAACGCTAGAGGAGACAAAGTGGGAGCAAGCGCATCAGACGGATCGGTAAGGATCATCAAACGTTGCAAAGGTTGGGTGGAGATCTCTTCTCTGGGGAGCATCAACAAAAAACAAGATGCCGTATTTGTTTCTTGGGGACAGCTGAAGGCAGAGACAGCTCAAGACACAATTAAGTAGCTTTGTGTAGTGTATTAAAAATTCTCCTGCTTTGGAAGGTTTTGAATACTAGGAGGTGGTGTTCCTGTCAGAAATGAAGAATGCTTGTGGAGTAGGTGAATACTGCTGAAGACGAGAATGACTTCTAAATACATATTTGACAAGAACAACAGTAATGTTGTTTCTATCATTATCTGTCAGTTTTAATGAAGAGCAAATCACAGCAGTCAACTCTGTAACAAACAGTTACCCTGGGGCTTTCAGAGTTTGATTATACACAAGAATATTCCTATTCTCTTGTATAGGAATAACTAAAGCAGGAAATTTGCAGCATGATACCCAAAGATTTTGTCATGTGCTAAAGGAGAAATATTGCCATGGAGATACTGATTATTCCTTACTGGTTTTTGCTGTTAATGTCACTTCTAAAAAAAATCAGTTGTAGTATGATCAGCTTGTACAGGACATACATGGCTGGCTGGCATAACTACTTTGGAGCAGTACTTTTCACTGGTTTTAACAAAGGGAACACCTATGACATGATTCGGTTGTTTGAGCTTAGTTGTGCCATTTCAGACAGTGCCATGCCTGGCTCCCAACAGCTGCTCCAAATGGATACATTCCACAGTCCTGCCTGCCAAGCCTTCATCTGTTTTGGATATATTTTAGAAGTGGAAGTGGACATGTAGACAACTGAATAGATCCCGTAATCTTATGGCATGTGCCACCAAAATGTTTGTTTGTAAACCAGTGAAAGCCCAGCTAAATGTTAAATGTGTGGGTTTCACTTGGGCTTTCTGCCTTGTCAGTTTGTTCCTTTGCTTGTGTGCCTGTAAACCAGTACTTGAGAGAGGCTGATTTGAAGCTGGGGAATGTAACATCCAGCTGGCTGGTCCTCCTGATACTACCATGCACCACAGGGTGCATGAATGGGATTTCCACATCACCTTCACAATGGTTCTTAACACGGGGTCTTCTCTCTGTAGGTTTGTGTTCTAGATCTGCGGAAGTAAAAGTGAAATGTTCTAGAAGAAATTTCAAATGGACCAGCAGTGAATGTGTGGGGAGAAGCACTCTTCAAAACTATTCTTAACAGCTCCAGAACTGTACAAACTTGAACAAAGTTAGAGTGTACCATGAAGCCGACTCTCCCTGGCCACAGGTGACTTGTATTTTGTCCGTAACCTTCATCAAGGAGTCAAAACGCAGTCGCTTCAGAGGGGGAGGGAATGGTTTCCACCTGGAACATTCAGCCTTGGAAGCATGAAGCCACCAGCTAGGCATTGCACTGTTTGGTTTGCATCTGAGAACTTGCTCTGATGGCTGGGGAAAAAAAAAAAAAAGCTGTGCCAAAAAAATTAATAAAAAGGAAAAAAAAAAAAAAAAAAGGAAAAAAAAAAAGAAAAATGCTGTGATAAACCAAAAGGGAAAAAAAATCCTACTCCATGCGGTGTTGTATTTTTTCCTTCCAATTTGGACACTACAGTTGCTCTCCCAAAGGACGTTCAAAGACCAGTTTGTACTGATGAAATGCTCAACTTTGTAATCACAACACTTTCTATTTTCTAGACTACTTTTTTTGTTCAGTGGTTTTTCTATCAGCTGGAATATTACAGCCTGGAGGATCCCAGGCTTAGGATGAAACTTTGTTTTCCTTTTATTTCTCCCTTCCACTCCCAACTTTGACTTCCTTTTTTTTCTTCCTCTTTCTTTTTGCCCCCCCTTTTTTTTTTTCTTTTCCCTGTATGCCCATAGTAGATGCAGCCAGGTGGACATGACAATGAAAATTTTTGACAGATTGCTTCTCCTCTCTTCTGTATCTTCCTTTTCCTTTCTTTCTCTCCATTTAAAAGAAAAAAAAATCCTCCATGCTTCAGATCTTAGCGTCTCAAGGGCACTTTCAGCAAATTGTGTAATAAGTGCTTTATATAAGAATGCAGTGCTGGGGAAGATTTTTACAGGAGAAAGATGACTTTTAACAGAAAGAACCCAGTGTATTTTTGGAAAAAAAAATATTTTTTATGTTAAACAGTTTAAAAGCCTAAAATGGCCACAAAATGTAAACCAGTTGTGTAATTCAAGCAAAAAGAATGACATAGAGTCCAGGGAACATGAAAGGCGCAGTATCCTTTTTCTTTCCTCTCTCAGAAAATGCTGTAAGAAAAAACACTGTTTGAACCAAGGAATGCCAGTCCTTTACTAAAGTCCTTTTCCAGCAGCCAGCCATTTACTCAGTCTTACTCCAGTTTTTTATGGCTGTTTGATGATGTAAACTTACTCAAAAAGATTCAGAAGCCTGAAAATATAAATATAGCCTTCATTTTCTCTAGTGTATATTTTTGTTTGTTTTCAGTAGCCAGGAGAAAATGTTTGTGTATCTTCTTTCCTCTACATAGTTGAGATTTTGACAGAATGTGTGTTTGGCTGCCTGTGGCCTTGCTGAGCAGTGCTGTGTTTCACCATCCATTATTCCAGTCAGTCAGTGGGGTTTTACCCCTGACTTAATGAGACCAGGTAAACTGAAATATATTGACTGCATCTGACACTGTTGAAGAATGGACTCTTGCCAAGCTCCTGTCCATCCATGGACCACACACACCAGGAAGAAGGCTCTGCCATTGCAGTGGGTGGTGCTGCTGTCACCATGTGTGTGTGTGCTGCATCCTGATGGGAAAGCTCTGGGTCTGTCTGCACTTGGAGGCTCACACTGGCCAAACAGGTTTAGCCTCGAGGGTGTCCTCAGAGTGGTGCTCAGAAGACAATGAATTCATTAGGTGATGATGTCATATGTAAGTTTTATCTCAACGTGTAAACCACTGTAGTGAAATGATGGGAATGACAACGGAGAGTTCCAAAGCACCACCTATCCACTTTGGACAGGATTTCCTTACTGCAGCTGTGACACCTGCACAGATGCCAGCTGAAGACTGCATTACTCTAATTGAGGAAATGACAGATGGACACGTAGGCAGAGTTTACTGAAAGTGCAGTAAACTATAAGGCAGCCTTGGGGTGGTTTCAGACACAACTTAGATCCCCACAACTGGCTGAGTCACATAGGTGTCCTCTCCACAGCCTAGGCTAGGATCTGTAGGAGAGAGTAAACAGGCCATAAATCTCTTAACAGATGTAGAAGTCAAAGTCACTGTAACGGCATCTTTCCCTTGGTTTGACCACAGCTGCTGAAGGTGTGATTTGATCTGAGCAAATCCAGAACCCCTGGGCAGAACTGGTGGTGTGAGACCTGCTGAGCTCCAGGGCATCATCGTGGAATCTGAACACCATCTTTTCTCTGGAATTTTCTTCTTTGTATGCTCGCATCTGTAGGGCGATCTTAGTCCTAGTGGAACTAGCCACTGCCAGCTTCAGCTGCATTTCTTAAAGATACACTTTTGCAAAGGAAAAAAGAATGGAAAGAAGTAACTGCTACAGGTGTTAGTCCTGAGGTGAAAACAGTTACCTGGGATTTTGGTTATTAGTGATAGTTAGGCTTGTTTGTAATTTATCTCAAATAATCAGATGCCAGGCAGTATCAAAGATTATTTTTGGTGTTAAATGCTTTTAATATGTTGGTTTTAGTTTCTTGTACCAAGAGCATCGCTGTAGATCACCATGTGGCAGTTTTGGACTCTTTTCTAATAACAACATGCACCTGCTAATTTAAAGTCACTCCTTTTTTAAAAAAAGGACTTGCTCAAAGAGTCTTGAACTTGAATACAAAGGCGTAATGTGGTTTTATGAAACACGGTTTGGACAATGATTTGATTGCAGTCATGGCATGTAAACGGTTAAATTCCTACACTGCTTTTTGGTGGCATTTCTGAGAATAACAAGCAGAAGTTGCTGGTCTGTGGGAGGGCAGCACTGATGGGGCTCTGGCCTTGCCTCTGTCCCTTGAGTGACACCTGAATAGGCCCGACCTCAGGATTTGAAGAGATTAATTTGCTCAGTGCTGCATGACTGGCTGGCTCCACAGCCCCTGATTCATAGTTGTTCCCAGGATAGCTACTGTAGATAACAGGGCAGTGTCCTTTTTTTCTATTTTTTAAATTTGTCAGAACACCACTTTCCTTTTCCTACATGGAGGTAAGAAGCCAAGAGAAACAAAATTTAAATATCAATTGGTTTGCAAAGCTCATGTGTGAGAGGCTGCTTCTCCAGAAGGTTTTCTATATGGACCATCAGAGTTAAAAGCAATGTGTATGAGGAGCTAAGAAAATTCACTTTTCTTACCTTCCACAAAATCCTAAAGACTGGAAACTCCTGGAAGATGCTGTAGTGGATAGTTTTCAGCTGAAATGAGAGCTGTTGAGAAGGCAGGAGGTGTAGTTGCAAAGGTTAATCTTAACCTAAGGACATGGTTTCTTCAGGGCATGGACAGTGGGGAGAGAGGCTTTTCCAGGCTGTATTTCAAGGTGGGTGTCCCAGCCTAGACCTGCAGCACTCAGCTCCTGGGAGCTCTCCCTCCACTCCAGCAGCATTCCCAGGCTGGCAGAGCCCCTCTGTGCCTCCCCTGCAACAGAGCTGCATGAAGCAACAGCCCAGGGGACCTCATAGGATTTCTTCCTAGAATTTTGTTTATAGTTCCTTGTAACAGAAGAGAAAATGGAAAAGCCGAAGTGACCAAAAAGGATTGTGAAACCATCCAGAGACTTGCTGGATTTTTATTATTGCTGGCTGTCTGGAACTGGCCTGGAAGTGAAAATAACCCAGTTTCTGAAAAACCACTATACTCTGTGGGTTAGAAGGATACTGAATCTTTTATGTAGAAAACACTGGGTCCCTTATGGGGCAATAAAGGGCCCAACTTACAGGGTTATACACACATTAACCCCATGCTACATCTTAGAAATTTCCTTTTAATTTGTTTAAAAAAAAAAAGAAAAAAAAATAGCTAATTTTAGAGCCAAGTGAAGTGCACTTTGTCAAATGTAAGGGTCTGCTTTGTTTTTGGGATTCTTTTTCTTTTTCCCTTTTTTAATTTTTCCTCCTTTTTTTTTTTTTTTTTTCCTCTTACTGCCTTTTTAAAAGATGTGGTTCTTTGTCAATTGCAGAAATGTTCTTTCAGCCACTCACTGAAATTCTGAATTCTGGCTTCTGCAGTTTTTATTGTCTGTGTCAGACTTGCAGCCAGACTTGGTTCTCATTTAAGCATTTCCCAGGTTCTGTTGAAACAACATCAACCCTTATTTTGTTTCTCCCCCACCCACACTTTCTTCAAATTCACCTTGTGTATTGTAGCTCATTTGTTTTAAGGAGAGAATCAACAGATCATATTCAGTGTCTTGAATAAATTGCTATATTTTGATATTAGAGAATTCTGTGCGTGTTGTTCCTTATTCTTTTCTGTCTGTTTTGCATCCTGTGCATAAGAGCTGGGGTTGAGTGACTAAAACTGTGATGTGGTGTCACAACTTAAGTTGTGATGTGGTGTCACTGGCCTGTGGGTGTTAAAAGTCCTTGACCATGGGTTTCTAGGACTTTGTAATACACAGGGCATGGATGCTTTTGCCTCTGATTTACTTTATTACAGATTACCACAAACACCACACAACTCACCATTAGCAAGCACACCTATAATAAAGCAAATATGTGTGTATATATATATATATATATATATGTATATACATATAGCTATTAACAGAGTAGTGTCTGCAGCATTGGTGTAGTAACAATGATACAGCAGCAATAAATTTATAGCAACAATCAAATATAGCAGCACCCAATAGTACTAGCAATTAAGTGTATATATAAATAACAGGTTACAACTGAGTTACTACTACTGGGGAAAACTTGGCAGCAATACAACAGCAGATACACTTAGGATAGGTTAATTAGATGTATAGATGAGACACCAAGCTGTAGATCTCAGAAGGGCCCCACCCATCCCAGAAATAGGAGGATAAAACATGCCAGCCCCAGGTTTGGGCTGAGTGAGGGAACAGTAGAGCAGGCTTCAGATACAGTCCATGTCATAGAGTTTGGAGTCAGCAAGGCTTTCCCAACAATGGTCCAAGGTCTTCAGGCCTCTGTAGGAAAGGGGTAAGGATGTGCAGTGCAGGAAGACAGAGAGAAGCCGATTTGGACAGATCATTTCTCTGTCATACAGGCCTAAGAGGGTACAGGACACCACCACTTCGAGCAGCCAATGGATACAGTTAATTTCTGGTTTTCACCCAACAGATTATGATTTCAGTTCTGTTTTGGGACTTGTCCTGCTCTTGCAGTTGAAACAGCCAATGGAACTTAGCAAAACATTCTTTCTCAGGATGTTATCCCCTTTTTCCAGACTATTTTTCAGCTTTTCAGATGATGTTACTATTACAGTTCCGTGGACTTGATTTTTCTGAGGGTATCCAGCTGCATTTCAGAGATCCTGGCTGTGCTTCTCAAGAATGGTCCCCAGGCTCACAGCTCCCAGGCTGGCTGGCAATTTCTCTCCCAAAGTTTTGGCAGACTTCTCCTGTTGAGTATTTTTCCCTTGGAATCAGGTCACCTTTATGGCTGCTCACATCACATATTTACTGTTTGATTTTATTTCCTCCCATACTGTATTTCTTGGAAACATATAGCTGGTAAGGAACCAATTTGAGTAAGAATGGGTTGAAGTACTTGTTAAAATTTCCTTTAAAAAAAGTTTCCTGTGAAACAGAAGTTTCTCCATATAAAATAAATTGGACTCTACTTCTGATCAAGGTAAATTGTTTTCTTTAATCCAGCCAGGCTAAAATTCAACCTTGTTTGAGCAGTTGGAAGTTTTTGAAGAACTTCAGAATATTGCACTCATGTGAAGTCAGCATCTCCCATGGGCTCCTTTCTCTGTTTAGGGCTCAAGGCACTGACCTGAAAGGATGCAAGGGGAGGGGTTTGCTTAGCATTAACAGACTGAATGTTGTATAGATTTTGGTTGGGTTTTATTACACAAAATGGTACTTGGGGGGATTCAACATGAAATGGAGTTACTGCTTTGTGACCATGTAAGAGGCTGAACCATTGACCTGAGCTAAGACTGAGTGTCCAAAGCCTTCAAAAGGAATTAGTGCTCAGAACAAACACAGTCCTGTCTGTCTCATCTAGTTCTGAGGTGTTTAAGAACCCAGAGCATTAAGTTAGGATTAATATATAACATTTGGAAAGACAGAGGGGCTAGAAAAGCTGGTGTGCTGATGATGAGCACCTCAACATATATATTCAAAAGCAATGCATTTTCATGACACTTGTGTCAGTTCATGTTCTGACATTTGCACAGCACTAATGTCTTTGTTACAGCTTCTCAAAACAAAAAATATGAGAGCTAAGGAGACAGCTACGGTGGGGCTGGAGCTTCAGGGGTAGTGCTATATAAAAGTTCTCACTTTACCTGCTTCTTAAATTAATGCTATGTGATGGTACTATTTTTAGTCATGTTATTTTCAGGCATATTTTCAGACAGTGTATGACTGTCAAACTAAAATTGTTGTTTCGTTTTCCTGCATTTATCCTATATATATTTACTTAGCCTGAAAATTATGTGACAACTAACACTTGGAAGCATTGAGCAGTCCTAAACACTTGCTTCTCACTTCTGTCAGTGTGCAGTACAATTAAGGTACTTTTAGAGCTATTCTGGGAAGATGTAATATTGCAGCAACTCACTCAAAACAACTCCTTTCCCTGCCATCATTCTGTGTATCATTTCCAGCCAAGGGTGAGATCAGCACTGACCATTAAAAGCACATGCAATTTCATATTGAAGTTCTGTGTACAAAAAGCAATTTTTAAAGCCTTGAAGTCTTTTAAGTGAAGAAATTACTCACTTGGCAAGGAATTTATCATCATTGCTGACTCCTTTCCCAATAGGAAGGAAGATCTTTGTTTCCTTAGAGATAGGGTTTTTTTTTCCATTTCCTTTTGAATATATTCACAAAACCAAAAGAATACAAACACTAATAGCTGCAGGAAAGAAGCTATATCCTCTTTTTTGGCTGCAAGGTCTAACATCTTTTACCTTCAAAGAAGAAGCCTTGACTTCACTATCTAATTCATTAGTCATCATTTCAATACAAGAGATCAAAAAAAGATTCTGCTCATTGCTTTCCTATCTTTCCCATTAAATACTGGGACAAAGTTGACATCCTTGTCCTTCACTAGAGTAATTAATCACAATCAAATCCACAACAGACAAGATGGATTTGGTTGCAAAACACTGCCATTCTGCAGTTCCAAACCTGAGAATTACCTCTAGGCTTCTGAAAATCCATGGTGTCATCCCTACACGTCGTGTTACAGTTCCTGAAAAATTCTGAATATTTTCTTGAAGGGAAAGACAGAAATGTCAGACCCTCAGGAGGGCATTTGAGACATCCTGCAATCCTTACAGCCATGCTGTCCTGCCAGCTGGCCTGAAAAAGTTATTGAGTGGCTGGAAGATGACTGAGGGTAAAAATGTAACAGTGCAGAAGTTAGAGGGAAAATACAGCTGCTACTCCCTGGATGGGGCATGGTGAGCATATCTGAGCTCCCCCACACACCATCTAAGGGGGACTAAATGGAGGATGGAGCAGAGTAGAGACCACAGCCAGGATTTGTTCAAACCTTTGCAGAGGAGGTCTTTGTTCAAGACTTTGCAGAGGAGGGAACTTGGTGGTACTTCCTAGCTGAAAAGCTGCATAGCACCTGAAAAAACAAGGGAGATAAAGGAAGCCCTTGAATTAGTAACCATGGCAAAATCCCTCTCCTTGTTTGACACATCCCCATCCCAAAGTTATGTCAGGTAGTATGCTGACACATCCAACCCCAAGGTACAACCACCTCTCAGTGAGCAAGGTGTGTGGCTGCAGTCATTCAATCCCCACCTAAACATAAAGGAATAGTATAAAAGTATGTTAAGAATGGGAGAAGTCAGGGAAGTCTGGGGTAACTTCTGAGGTCAGCTGATGGGGTGAACCTGTCTTCTCCCCCACAGAAGACCTTGCCTGCTGGGCAATGTCTGTGTTCCATGTGCATGGAATGATTTTCTGGAGTTACCTTTTGTTAGGATTGGAGCTTGTCGCTGTGTTGCTTTGAATTATATATTGCTTTGAATATGTTTTTCCAGTCAGACACTACCCCCAGCAATCCTTGAACCCTGACCTGTCACAGCTTCATTAATAGTGTTATTCTGTAGCAATCTGAGTACTTCAAGTTTAACAGAGTAATCAGACACTAAGGGTTTGAGAAAATCTCCCCTTTTCACGAGACAGGCAACTTTGACTGCTAAGAGAGAGATCTGATGGGAAAAGTCCTCAGCATGGTGTTTCCTCCCTTGAGGCCCTGGACACTGGCTGCTTGTCAGCCTCTTTCCCAGAGGCTGGTTTGGGGAGAATCATGAGAAATTTGTCATCCTCTGTGCAGGAAGGTGAGTGGGTGAATGATTAGACACGGTCATTTCATTGAGCACAGAAGCAGAGAGCCTGTGCTTCAGTCAGTTCACACAGACATCCTTTTTTTTTTTTAATACCCCCATTAAAGGCCTAGGTCTCATGACTTGATCAAAGAATACATATCAAAGCGATTTTAAAAAATGTAACCTTTCTAATCCACCAACATTTAGAGTGGCATCCTGACTTAGGTCTGCTTCAGTACAGACAGTGATGAAGACCGTAATAAGAGCTATAAAAATCTTCTCACATACAAGCAAAGTAAGTTTTTAAGATAAAATCCTAGATTTCCTATATAGAGTGGGAAAAAATATGTTGGTACAAAATACTTTTTAAAAAGTGCTCTGGACTCTGTACCATAAATTGAGGTGTATTTCTTTAGATGCAAATTTGGAAACTGAAGGTGTTGGTATGGGAAAAACAGCACTACTCATCACTGTTCCACCAGCCCCCTGAAGACTGCATTAACTGCATACATCACTGAAGACCCCTCACCAATAAAAAACCAAACATTCCTGTCTGTACAAAACAGCACATTTCTGCCTGGTTTTTGGTTTCTGCAGTGACAGAGACACAAGCAGGTGGGGAGAAAGGGACTAGTCTGTGCACAGCTCTAAGCTGAGAACTTGTCCCACAGCTTTTATCACCAAACCTTACACAATTTTGACTTCAAAAACAACCACCAAAAACAACAGCCAGATCTATTTAATTTAAAAACAACAGCCTGATCTATTTCTTGAGCCAAGTCTATTCCAGTAGGAACCAAACTGCAGCACTTCTAGCAGAAAAGAAGAAATTTAATTTTATTACAAATTGCCACTTGAACCACTCCTTCTCACATCTGAACCACAAAAGGTTCAGATGCTCATTCCTCCTTTGGTGAAATGATAAGCAGATCAGCTCCCAAAATGAAATTAGAGAGAATGAAAAGCCACCTTGCTTCCCTGTGCTAATTTGGCTTAATTCATTAATACTTCCTTTCCCCATGCTGTACTCTTCATGCTTTGGGCTGGGGAAGATGCTATTGCCCAGCAAGTGCTGTGTATCTGGATTTTTTTTTTTTCTGAAATGGAAGGTGTCATGTTTGGACTTGTCTGTCAAAAATATATATATTTTTTTTTATTATATACAGTGTAAATCATACCTTTAGTTGGTTGAAATAAAACAAACACCCCCATTGTCATTGGAAAATAGCCCTGAAAAAAAATTAGAGAACGCAAAGCACTGGCAATTTTATGAGAAAATCTTGATGTTGATGTTTTTGAAGAATGTTTGTGAGCAGCGGATGGAATGTTAAAATTATATTTTTATGAAAATTTAAGGTTTCTTAAACAAAATATTTATTCATCACTTCAGGAAGTGTCATCTGGGTGCTTGTATTTTAATAAAATGCAATAACATTTGGAGAAGAAAAACAAAGAATTTCTGAAACAAAACCAATTAATTAGTTGTTTATCCACCAGCAGAAACTATGTTTCTATGAATCTAAAACCTAGGGAGTACTTACATGTGTGTTGTGATGTGTGTGCATGCTGACATCTGAGTAGTTGTACCTGAATATTTATCAGTTCCTTTCACAAGTGTCTGCAGAAGCAAGGCAATAGGCCATCCCTCAATTTCATAGAGAGGATTAGAATCTCATCTGGAATGAAGTGAATCCATTAAATGACTATCTACAGTATGATATCTGCATAAAATAAATGAAGACAGTACATGCCATTATTGTCTCCCAGAAACACAGCAATAAAATTAATATTTGAGGGTGTTGCCATGAAAAAACAAACAAACAAATAAACAAACAAACCCTTTTTTTTAGGTTTTGCAGACCCAAGGCTAATGGGCTGCTGCTCAGGCAGCTCTGCTGACAGGACCTGATGCCAGAGGCAGGCAGCACCCAGACCATCTTTTCACAGCCCTACTGGGAGCCCTGAGCACAGGGCTGCAGCTCCCTGGGCTTCCCCTGTAAAAATGCTGCCAAACTGGAGTGAGGGGTGTCCTACCACCCATTGCTTGCTTTTCTTCCTTCTTTTGGCCCAGTGAAGAATGAATTCTATGAGCACAGTGGAGGCCATGACCAGTTACCCCACTCCCTGTGAGATGATAAGGACATCTGGAAGAGAGGAATAATTCTTGTGGAGCCTCTGGGTCTTCAGCTCACCCATTCATGCCTTTCACAGCTTTCCAGTTACTCAACATTAGCCTCATTTCCAGCGAAGTAATGGAACTCAACAGTGACAGAGCACAGCAAACAAGGGTAAAAGGCCTCTATTACACTTGAAGATACTTATTAAAAAGTCTTTTGTCTTTGGCAAAATGTATTTTGCTAAGGTAGACATTATTTTTTTAATTTTAAAATCAGATATTAAATGGAAGGAATCTGGATATACCAGCTTTCAGCCTATAAACCCCTGGGAGCTAAGGAAAAAGCTGCCTTATCTAGGCTCTCCTGTATTGTTCTGGGTGTAATTGCATTCCTAGGGGACTGACATGAGGCATTAGCAGAGTTGGGTTGTTACCCAGAGCACTTAGGGTGGCTGGGAGAATGCTTCTGATCCTTCACAAGTCAAGTCTGGTGCCTTGAGGAAAGGGCTGGTGAGAAGAATGCTGTGCTCCCTGTCACATGCTGCCACATGACCAGAGGCAGGGTGGAAGGACATTTCATTGCTGCATAAAATGTGGTGCTCAGTTGAGTGCTTTTGCCTAAGGAGGGACTTGTGTTGTTGCATTTTTTTTCTCTTTTCCTCCAGGAAATTGACTCAAGATCTGCTGTAGCAGCAAAGCAGGAGTAGAGGCTCTCATGTGGCTATAGCTGCAATGAATGGCTGCCAGTGTTTTCATCTTGTCCTGAGTCCTGGTGCCTTCTGAGGGGGGAGGATGCTGCAAGGACACCCTACCCAACACAGCTGGTTCCTCACTCTACACAAAACCAACCCCACCACTTTGATTTAACCCATGTCTTTAAAACATGCTTTCTTCAGTTAGCACAGTAACACCCACGGTGTCTTTGGTTTTACACATTCTCAAGACTTTCCAGGAGGCTCTCAGATGCACCAGTGGGTGCCTGCCTCTGTGGAACCACCTGGAGGGCAAGGATTCAAGGCCTCCATTTACCTTCCGAGTCCCTCTCAGCTATGGAAAAACTGCTGAAAAACTAGGTTAGGACAAGGCTTCATCAACAAACCTTGTCTTTATTAACAGACTTGTCATTCTCCCACTCTCCAGAGGGAGGAACACGTCTCAGTCCCTCACAGCTCTTCTCCACCCCTTAAGACCCAATTTCCTACCCATAGAATTGAGGGCAGAATCTGCCTGAATTTCATCCCAGTGTGACACCAGGGCACGAAGAGACCCACGGTGCCCTTGGTACTACAGTGTGTCACAGGACAGAGCCCAGGGCAATAGTGAGCCACCAGCTGGCCAGCATTCTCATCTCCAGCACTGGCTTTGCAAGAACACAAACGACCCCTGTGGAGAAATCAGAAAGACTCCAAAGCTTCTTGCAGCCCCAAAATGCAATGAAACCCAGCAACAAAGAGATGCTGAAGCAGCAAAAAGTCTTCCCATCACTTTCATCACTGAATGGTTTCCCTGTAGCTGCATGATCGAATTTTCTCAGCCTTTTGAAAACTTTACCTACAAAACCCCATGTGACTTTAGTGCCCTGAATGATTAAGAGTTTGCTTAGAAAGGTGGAGCAAGAGAACCAACTTTCCATATTGTTCACAGCATGAGGGAATCCTAGGGAATATTAACCAGGAAAACAGATGGGTACACAGAGGCAAACTTAAGTATAAGTCAAGTATGGTTATCCAGGGGATGGGGGGATAACATTCAACATTTCACTTTCTAGCTTCATGTATTTGGTCTACCAGAAGAAGGGTTTAATGAGAGGTGTAGTTAGGATTTTGTTATTCAGACATGTGGTGCACTTCATAAATGCAGAGCTGTGGTATGCAAGTAATCTGCCTATTCACATTGTTTATTATTTTATTAGTGCTCATATTTCAGCTTTGCAATTAGCCTGAACATCTGGCCAAATAAAATAGTAATTAAATGTATGAGGCTGGCAGGTCAAATACAGTTCCATATGTCCTCTACCACCAACAGAAAACAACCAGGAGTGTTTAAGAAAGTATTGCAGAATGTGAGAAAGCACTTCTCCCAGAAGTTTTCATTTTATTTTTGAGTGCTTAAAAATAAGTTCTGGTGAATATAGAGAGAACTTACTGTGTGTGGTTGGATTTGATAAGCTGGCTGGGAGGCCAGAAAAATGTTTAATAGAGACAATACTGCCATGTAGGCAAAGATATCCTCTTTATGTGAGTCCACTGCACTAATTATATTTCAGTGCATGGATTCAACTACCTTTTGATTTTAATTGACAGTTTTTCCCTTTGATAAATTCAGGAAGGCTTTGTTGTGCTCTAATACACCCAAAATACAAGAATCTGTAGCTGACAACTTCTGTACTCACAAAACAACATTTTAGCTACATATATTTTATTAGACTGTATGGGACCCAGTTTTACTTCTGTTTACTTTTCCTCAGTCACACCTTGCTGTTCCAGAGGAGCAGCTGCCCTCCTGCTCCAGGAGGGAAGAGCTGTGTGACTGTGGGAGTCCCTCCCACCATGTAAGATGAAGGCCACAGACTCTGAGTAATGACAAGAGCTCTCTCTTGTTAACCCAAGCCATGTTTGAAACACATCTTAAAGAACAAACATGCAGCCCAGTGACGAGCACTTCCCACATTCACCAGGGCAGCCCTCATGACAACTAAGCAGATAGGAATCATCATCAGAATGGAAGCTAGGCTGTCCTGTGTGCTGATAAGCACAAGGGTCTCTCAGCAGTGGGTAGCACACTTAAGAAGGCAGTGGTTGTGTTGGTGCCAGAGCTGTGCTGTCCAGGATGTGGTGTCTGTAGTTTGCCCTTGCTGGCCCTGGGAGGACACGGTTTCCCTCAAAATGGAGCTGGCTGTGGTGGCCTGTGGCTGCTCCCTCACATGCATGCACCAAGCACATGGAGTGGAGACAGTCAGGAGATGGACCTCAAAAACATATTCCTGGTGGGAATGGAGGGGCATTTGCTACAATCCTTGAAGAAGGCAATGCATTGCCTGATTTGTTGAATAGTGAGGCAAGAACAAATTTTGTGTAAGGTGAAATCAAATGTGGTCATGGTTACACGTGAGTAGAATCACTTATCATCCAATGTTAAGCTGTGAAGGAATACCTCCTGTACATCCACTGGAACAGCAAGTAAGGAGACTCTCCTCATACATACTTTTACAAGTCAAAACCCACTGCCAGTGTGCTCTGCAATGCCCCATATAAGTTTCTAGATACATCAAAATTAGGTCAGTTTTTGTTCTTAGGCTCTCAGATGAGTCCTAATTTTTCCTGATGACATCCTACTAGATTACTAATACTCAGACACACCATACTCACCCCAATGACAACCTTGAAAGAACAAGAAAAAGGAGAGGAGCAAAGCCCAGCCCTTGCAGAATGCTGTCCCCAAACAGGAGTGCTCCAGATCCAGCAGCCACCTGGCACTGCTCAGGGGCTGCTCACAGCTTTGAGGGGCCAGGGCTGGGACATCCCATCTGTCCCTGTCCCACACAGATGCCCTGGAGCAGTGAAGGGAGGGAGGGATTAGTCATTCAGTCATCTCACAGGGTCTCTTGCCATAGCCTGTCACCTCCCAAGTACTTTCATGCCACATAATTATTTCAGTGAAGCCAGAGACTGTTTATTTTGGTTTAAGGTTTTGCAGCTTGGTCCACACTACAGTATAGGAAAAGGTTCACTAACAATTCCACCTCCACCTTTTCCCTGCTCTTTTGACCCCAGTTGTGATGAGTACTGCACTGAAAAATGTTTCAAAAGGCTTGGTGTAATCTGCTCATAAGTCCATGCACTGTCACTTCATACTTTGGTAGGCAACAAATGACTGTGATGAAAAGAAAGGGTCTGGTGATCTGCCAGTAGTTCTGACAAGGAGAGGAGCAATAAACAGCCATAAATAGCCAGAAAGATTTCCAAAGGGCACAATGTAAAAGATGTGCTACAAACCAACATTGCTCTGTAATGATCTGCCTAAATAGTTGTCCAATCATTATTTAACACCTTTGTATCAATTGGCTCAAGAAGCTGATTTATTTTAATTAGCCAGTCAATATTTTTCAGTATTGTTTCTGCTGATCCTGAATTTCTAACCTTCCTGAGATTTCCCTGAGTAACCCAGGAAGTTAAGCTTCATGCTATTTTTGTGTCAGTCTTTCAGCTGTCTTTAATTTTTAAATTTTTTTATTATTTTTTAACAATAGCTGAAGCTGAACTCTGTTGAAAAAGAAAGGTGGAAACAGCCAAGAAAGTTCAGCCAAAGTGGATGTGAGCAGGATTTAAAGCCCAGCCCTGGTCACATGCTCGAGAAGGGCAATTACTTTGGCTCAAGGGGCTTCCACCATTCCATCAGTCAAACTGTGCTGTAAACAGCTTCCAGCACCACTAGATAAATCATATTACTTCTGCTTTTGATATGAAGTCAAAAACTTGGGGTAGACATGGTCATCACTGTTTTCTAACTTTCAACCAATCTGGGGAATTGTTTGGATGCATGTACCCAGGGCACTGCACAAAAAGAGGTGTATCTGAGAAGATAAGGAAAATGGATTTAATGTCTCTTCATTCAGCACATGATGGTATAAAACAGAGCACACCTCAGAGAAGGGATTATTGACTCTACTTGTTTTGTTTTATGATGAGCACTCAGAGCGTGGAAGTGTTTTATGTAAATATTATTTCTTAATGCACCTGCCCCAGCAGCCACACTCCTGTTAGGTAAGTACACAAAAAGATCAGACTGAGTCCATACTAAAAAATAGTTTGTAGCTTTTTGTTTTCTTGAACCTGGTGTGAACTGGAATCTTTGTTCTGAAGTGTTTTTGGAGCCTGTGCTGGGCTTAATTTTTTTTTTTTTTAATAAAGCCTTTCATCTCCCTAGACAAAAGCCCACCAAAATTCATATACACAAGCTAAAAGAAGACAATGTCAGTGAGTGTCTATACAAATAGGAAATATTTGTGCTTAAGTCAGAGTCTGCTGTCACTAATGCTTTACCAGACTGTAAAGACTGGAAATGATGGTGCCTCAGAAATCCTTGAGCTGTAATTCTGGGTAAGGAGTTTTATGCTGAGCAAGACAAGCAAGGCAACACATTTAAAAACCCAACATACGAGTAGTCCATTTATTTCAACCAAAGACTCTTCTATGATAAAGAGGTTACAAGAGAGATTAAAACAAAATAAATGAAAATCAATCATAAGTAACAAATATCTTTGCAGAGATATACTCCTGCAGAAAAAGGTTCAAGCATACCTGTTTACATGTCTCCTAGAAGGCAAATGAAGACATAAACAATATCTCTCTGTCTCACGCTGTCTCACACAGCATCACAAGTTACAGGAAATTACATCAAGCATTGAGCACAAACCTAATTCCAGAGTATGCAACGATTCACACATTGACGTGGTTTTGTGAGTATTGACAGTGTGAAAAGTTAGATCCCAGAGAAGTTAAATCCAGCTCTGCACATAAAAACTACCAGCCCTGGTAGATGGGAGAGCTTCTGGTTAATCTCTCATCGCTGCTGGTGTTACCTTCAGACAACATGCTTATGGCCTCATCAGTCTGCTGGCTGTCAGTTGTCGAGATCTTCTTGGAATCATGGATGTTGCTCTGGTAGTTCACTGGTGCAGGATAGGCATTTTCCCCCGCTGTTGATGAGGACATAGATTCCCAGGGTATTTCTCTTTTTCGCCATTTCAGGTCCACTCTCCATCCCGTCCAGCCATAGAAAGCTAATGTGAAGAGAAAGCCCTGCATGGGATTAAGAACCCCCTAGGAAAGAGAAGTGCAACAGGAGTTACAGCAAGGAAGGCTTCATCCTCAGCTCTAGCAAAATGATTTGCATGTATTAAAAACATTCCTTTCACTGAATGATTTCTGACTCTAAAACACGCTATTTGCATGCAAATAAAAATTTAGCCATCACAGACACAAACAAATAAGAGAAATATATCATTACTTGTTTTCCAAAATGCTGAGGCCATAACAGTAAGCAGTTAGCATGAAATTATTTTCTAGCATGAAGTTTAGCCAGTCAATCCCTTGGTGTGCTTTTAACTTTCCCCACAAACTCTTGACTTTTTTTTTTTTTTTCACAAAAGCACACATATTTTTCATTACAAGCCAAGTTAAATATATGAGAGGAGACACTAGCATAGACAGTCAAGCTTTTAAAAATAGCAGGAATTGATCTGTCTGAAATTGCTTTAGATTCTTGAGCCAGCAAAAATGTCCATCAAAGTGGGATGGAAAAATGGGGAAAGGCACTGAAAAAGAAAATCCCAAGTGATCACCAAAAAATTTGTCTCCATTCCCAGTGCTATGAGAGGCTTAACAAATTAATGGCTTCTGATGCTTCTATTTTTCTCATAGGAAAATAAGGAAATTATATTTACAGACAGTTTAAAGCATAGGTCAGTCCCCAGACCTGACCTCTTGCTCTCCAGGTGAGCAATAGCAAGGTCCCTGTCACATGAAAATGTTCACTCTTTGTCAGAAAAGGAGGAGGAGGAGGAGGTTGTATCACATCAGTTGCACCGCTTAATTCTTCAATATCAAACTGCTCAAATGCTTAATTACACAAATCATGCTCAGGCACTACACCTATTTAAAAACTCCAATTCTCTAGGAAAACTAACCTGCACTGTCACCTCTGAAAAATCCCTTGTCAAATATTCTAATAGGGGAGAAGAGGCTACAGTAAGAGACCAGCATCTCACAGCTATTTTTTGGTGCCTTGTGTGAATGATTTTTATACAAATAGGTGTATTTGTTCCCAAATAATGATCCAAATGTCAGGACATAAGATGCAATCATTCTTAATAATAATAATAATAATAATAATAAATATAATAATATTATAATAATGTAATTATAATAATAATAAAAACAAAACCACCCTAGCTGCAAACAGAGAATTTCCATAAAATGCCCATTCAGTTGGGAAATCTTCAAGAACTGGGAGCTGAAATTTGCAGCTTGCATTATGACAGAGTTTAGCAAGGTTAGGCTAGAAATCATTGCAGCTACCTGTTCTGGATCTCAAAATGGGTAGTGATCTCTCCCAGAAAGAATGCATACTCCAGTAGATGGAAGAAAAAGTTGGCCTCTAGGATATTTTTGGCAAAGATTACATGTGAAAAGCATTCCCATTGACTGCTCATTCCTTTCTTTCTCTTACACACTGCTTTTCTTCCTTGATTTTCAGAGTGTTTATATCCCTCAAAATCATAAACCCCACACTGGTGTTGTTTCACCAGCGTTACAACAGTGATTTCTAAGACTAAGCAATGCCACAGCTGACTCACCATTATAATCCAGGTGATCAGTGCAGCACTTCTGATGTTTTTCAGGGGCATTTCATTGATATCTGGCTGCATTTCAAGATAGAACAAAAGGGTCTCATTGATGATGTTGGATGACCAGCTATAGGAAGAGCAAAGAAGAAAATGACAGTTACATAAAGATGTGCATGTAAAATATGCTTTACCTTCAAATTATATAAATAAAATCACTCTAAGGATAGTAAGATTTTTTTAATCATAGAATCATTAAGGGTAGAAAAGACCTCTGTGATGATCAAGTCCAAGATGGTTGGATTTCTTGTTAAACCTCAATCTGAAGGGACCAGTAGGTCTATGAGATCATGATCAAAGACCAGGCACCTACCTACTTGCCCAGGCATAGACAATATAAATCAATATAAGAAAAAACCTCTGATAATTTTAGCTTGCTGCAGAAGAGTAAATTGGAGAATAAAATTGAAGTGAGCAGGAAGTGTGATCCATAATGGGAATATCATACATGCTGACTTCTTTTGCTTGTGCCTTAGCAGAGTTGTGCTCACAGACAAGGAACCCAAATATATCCACATGTTGTTGTAAAAGGCTGCAGGATTTCCAGCTGGAGTTAGAATTTCAGGCTTAGATTAAAGACTTCCAAAATGTCCATTAAAAAACACCAAAAATCAACACAAAAGATGATTTCTAAGACCTTCAAAATGCTAACAAATATTTTGAATAAAGGTAATATCTGTTTCCAAATAAGGATGAGCATAATCAAGCGCCATTCATTAAAAGAAATTGAGTATGTTCTACACTAAATAGAGGTTATAGCAAATGTCAAAGTTTCTATGGCATCTAAACAGTGAGAGAACCATTTCTTTATAGTTGTACTGCAAGTTCAGAGAACAAACCATCAGCATTCATGTCATACTTTCTAAGGGGTTTTATGTCTGTCCTTTGCACAATTATGTTTTTATCACAATGTAAAACTTTTTGCTCTTCCCTCCCAAGGCATTTCTTCTATCCTATGTTGCCTATGCTTCTGAGATGAGACTGCCTCAGTCTTTCCCTCCAGTAACCTTTGAGAAAGTTTTTGCTCTCCAGAGCTTATGTTTTATTAGAGCAAAATCCTAAACCAGAGCTGTGATTTTATTTTTTATTAGGAAAGCCCAGAATGAGACAGAATGGAAATAAACAAATGTCCCCATAGTGTCCATGGGAAATTGGCCTTTCCTTTCATGCTTGTTCCCAGATAATCAAGCTGGCCACCATCCCTTAGGTTGCAATGCACTTCTGTGGTGCCTCTGGGTTCTTTCTTTCCACAGCCCTGGGAGCTTGGCTGAATCTCTGCTCCTTATTATTTCAGCAATTTCCAGGAAGCCATGCTGCAGGATCCTTCTCTGCTGTCTCTCACTCCCTTCTCTGCTGGCTACCCCACCCTTCACATTGGAAACTTCATTTCCAAGCCAAGTGTACTGTTATTCCCCCAAAAAAGACAATCATTTCCTTTCAGAGCACTCCAGTAGACAGCAGCCAAGAAAAGATAAAAGAAGCAGCCTTTCTCCCTGCCCAGGCTTTTAAAGCAGTGTAACATGCATTAATACACCTGTGTGTAAAGAAGTTAAGTGGGATATAGAGACTTGTAAGTTTGGCCTTCTTATTTCACTACTCCAGAACCATTTCTTTTTGTCCCACCCTTCTCCTCCCTCTCTCTTTTCTTTCCTATGCCAAAGTACTATTTTCATGGGGGAAGATAGAATATTTTTAAAGGATTATATAATAAGAAATTTCACACATAATCATATGGAGTTTTCTTTTCTGGCATTTCCTTATTTTCCAGTCAATATCCATGTTTTTTCGGACACTTGAAAACTGCAAAGCACAGAGGTGGCTGCACTGTATGATCATAGTCAGAGCCATGAAGCCAGACTTAGAAGCATATTATTTGTAGGTCCTCAGTGCTGTGTTTGGTACCAAGAGGCTCTGAGAAATGTTGATTACAGAAAGCCATCTATCAGCCCACAGAGCTGGGAGCCTGCTATACCAGCTTCAGTTGGTGCCCAACCTATTGGGAATTTTTTGATATTGTTTCTTGTTGCTTTTGCTTTTCTGTTGGTTAAACATTTTATCATTTCCTCACAGCCTTGTGATGTTACAGGAGTGATTCAGCTCCTTGGTGAACTAGTTTAGAACTGCATCTTCCTTAGATACCTTCCCTTCCAAGCATAAAGACAAACAAATGAAGCAACCCATTGGTCTTAACTCCTGTCCCTGACTCTCTCCCTCTGGGAAAAAGGCACTTTAAAACAAAATAATGCACCTCTTACCAAATAACAAATACCAGCATAATTTTGAAGAAGCGCATCTGGATCTCTGTCCCTAGACGTCTTTCATTCTCTGTGTAAATCCCTTGTCTCCCTTTCAGTAAGGAGGCAACTGAAAAGTACACAATTATGTTCATTAATATATGCACATCTTGTTAGTTTAGGCACAAAAATCCAGAAGATAGAGGGAACAAAGGAATGTATGGATTTGTCTCCAGCAGCTGTTCAGAAGCTGGAAGGACCGTTTTCAAGGAATGTCTCACATAGCCTAATATTAAAGGCAAATAAGTACACACTGCTGGATTTCTAAAATGAAAAATATCCCAGTATTTTTTTTCTCTCAATCCCACTGAAAGTATGAAATAGTATGGTCAACATAATTCTATGTTATAATAAAAGGTAGCGTGTACCTTCTATACATAATTTGTGATATATACTTATCATGTGATGTTTAAATAGAATCTTCTATCCTATTATGTACATTGTTTTAAATTGTGCCATTGATGGAGCATTAGCTACATCTCTAAAACTTGAAAATGGATTGTCAGCAAAGAAAATTATGCCACATGATGTTCAGATATCACAAGGAATATATAAATGCAAAAACAAATTTACAAAGAGCAAGTCTTTATGGGAACAACTTTTTAAAAGAACAACTGCTTCTTCTGAAAATGAATATGACTGAGGGGCAGAGGATGGATGGGATAAAGACTGAACTGAGAATAATTGATTTTCTCCAGCTTTTTAATATAATCAATGTGTAGATAAATTCAGGTACTGCAAACATCTAGCAATGATCATATTACATGCAAAGAATGTATTGAATCTGTGGCTCTTTTTCAGTCTCACTTCTTCCAAGCACTGGATAGTAAATTGAACTGGAATGTCAAGATCTGATCTGAGCTGTGTACAATTCCCATTTGTTTCATAATCTCGGAATCAGAAGTGACAAAATTCTGATCACATTTTATTACATTTTTTCTCTAGGGCTGCCAAGAAGTTAAATCATCTCTCAGATCTCACCAACTAGAGTAAGTTAGATTCCAAAGTTGAGGTTGGTACCAAAACCACAGTAGAGTTAAGCATCCAGTGTACATTGCCTCAACAGCTTTAAATCAAGTAACATGGAAACGTTTGCCCACCTGCAGTTAGAAGTTAGTAAGAGAATAGCTGGTGTGTCACCACAGTGGGTCTCTAGGGCAAATTCCCCATCAAAATGCTCTCTTCTTTTCAACAGGCAGCTGCTTCCCACCCTTGGCTGCATCTTTATAATTTAACAAGGAGCTGCCACACATCGATGGGTACAAAGCCATGACTTTCTACAGTATTATGTTGCTAGATAACACAGACTGGTTGATGCTGGCCATTAGGAACATACCTGCTGATACTGTCCTCCTAAACAGGATTGGGTTGGCCACAAGCACTAGCAGGAGTGGGGCATAGGTTGTGATGTAGTGTGGGATCGCATGTTCCAAGCCATTTTCACAGCTGAGAAGAAATCATTAGAAGATTATGTATTTTTTCCCCCACAGCTTACTTTTCTGCCTATTCTATCTATGTCACCTTTAACTTTAAAAGATTAAAAAAAGAAAAAAAAAAAAAAAAAAAAAAAAAGAAAAAAAAAAAGAAAAAAAAAAAAGAAAAAAAAAAATGAAGCAAACAGATGCAAAGATTTAAATTCATACACCTTGACCACCAGTTCACATGGGACATAAAGTTGATTTTAAACAAGCACTGTCTGTGGATTTTTCTCAAATTGAAAGGAAAGTTAAACCAGGAGTGAGAGAAGGCTGGCTCATAGAAGAAGCTGTATCACAGCATGCCCAAGTGCCTGTATTGCCTGGCAATTTCTTCAGGGCCCCTTGATGCTCAGGCAGGTATTTCAAGCATAATCACTGACTCAGTGGGACATCCTTGGCAAAGATCAAAATGCTCAATTTTTGAATGTCTGTCTCTAAAGTTGATGAAAACCCATTGAAATGACCAGAGAGTGCCATGATTTCCTTCTATTTCCAGAGCCTGCTTACCTGGAGAGAGAAGGGTAGTAAAGCAGAGCAATGCCCTCCACGCAGAGCATCACAGCAAGGCCCCACGTCATCATGTGGTACAGCACAATTGTACTGCAAGCATCAAACACAACAGGCACAGTTAAAGATGTCAAACCTTACACTTCCCACACTGCAAGGTAAAAATAGGACCCTCACTGAAAAAGAGCTTCACAGACAGGAAATGGTGCAGAACAACCCTGGCAGTACATTAAACTAAAGAAAGCAGGTGGGTGGAGGCAGTCCTTCAGAAAAAGAATGAGCCAAAACACTTATTCAGGCTTGCACATGGAAGTCCTGTCCTCTCCAGCCTGCAGAGTGGAGGGAACAAGACTTCTTCCCTACACTTAATATTGAGAAGGAACCCCCGCATCTTTCATTTCTCCTGCAGAGAGCAAGTAAGCAGATTAAAATTTAAGACCGGAGCTGAACAGTCAAATAAACCATCCTTTTGTGATTTGAAGAAAATAAAGTTTGACTTTCAGAGCTGGATAATGCTCCTGTCTTAGGGGAGATTCAGATATATGTTTGTAGAAAGTCTTTTGGTGTTTACTCTGATCTCAAAATCAAGCCCAAATACGTATGATTTTTTTGTTTTACAAGAAGGAGGCAAATCCCAGCTGTTTGACTAGAACTATGGGACTTTACAAAATCAGCCTTACCCTCAATAGTCTAAAGGTAACTCAAAGTTACATCTGCAGAAGAACCATATCCTTAGTACCTTACTGTTCTGTATCATCTGGGAACAGTCATGTAATTCCACTTTTAGCAGTAGCAACTGAAGGTTATTTTGCTCTTCTAACAACCAACTTAGAAACATCTTTTTTTTTTTTTTCTGTCTGGCATCAAAGCATGGTACTTTCCAAAGGGTTTAGGTTCTTCTTTCACAGGCATTGCAGAAAAATATGATAAATACATACTTTTCTTCTGAGGGATTTGAGTGTGACCAGAAGTGCAATAATGACCACACTCACTGAGAAATGGATAAAATAAAAAATTCGGAAAAAAAGAAAGGAATTAACTATATGAAATTAACTGTTCGAACTTCATCACTTTCCCCCTCCAAACTTTCCATTTTCAGGATAACACTATTTTTTTTTTCTGCAAGAATCCATTTCAGATGCAGGGCAAGGACAAAAATAGTCATCTCATTGCCATAAAGTTTATAGCCCACAATTTGCTCCATATTTTTCCAAAGGTTAAATTAATTCACTTACATTTAAATTCAAGTCAGACCTAAATCTGTATCTGAGCATTGCCCTGGCAAATTAAGCACTTAGAACACCACACATCACTGTCATTACCTGGTAACTATATGATCATCAGATGGTTGTACAAGACTCACTTACACTCTTAGGCAACTGCAAACAGTGGCATACAGTGTTGGAGGGGGAAAAAAAAACAAATTCAGAGCTTTAGCTCTGGTACCTCAGTCCAGCTGATCTTCTCACCACCAAGTAAGAATCAACAGCATAGCAGAACAACCACCAGAAGCCAGCACTATATAACAGCTGGATCCACATCTGGAGGGGAAAGAAGTGCCAAATGTCACAGCTGCTTCTCCAGTACCTCTAGGGCAGGGAAGGGATGCAAACCTTTGGCCTGGTGATTTGTTCTTTAAAGGTGTGTATTTTCCAGATGAGATTATGAAGTAAGAAATCTTACTCAAAATCACAGGAACAGCATTGTTGTAGCCTACAGGTCAAGTCGTGGGTAAATTGAACAGCATTTGCTTTCACAGGTTATTTACTGATTTAGAAAACCTGTCATTTACCTCTCTGTTCCTAACCTGATCATGGTAAGTGAAGGCCAAAGAAATTTATAGTGAGGATGTTTTAATTTTAGGTTAAAATTTCAGTTGTTTCTCAGTAGGTAAGGCACAAAAATATAACTGAGGTCATAACCACAGTGTGCCTATGCATTTGTGGGTTCTGCATGTGATGGGTGTTTTCTCCATGCACAAGATGGTTATCAAGAAAAAAATCTCATTAATGAGAAAATCACCCTCTGGAAGAATATCCCTACTGAACTGACTGATTTCTTCAGTAAAAATCCAAAGGAAACAGGTTCAAGTCAAGCTAAATTCCACAGCATTCTTGAGTTGACCCTTTGCATTTTTCCCATGAGCTTATATAAGAAAAGTGACCTTTCTTTGCCACTGTATATAAATTCCACATTTCTTCCCCATAGGAGCAGGCTCTTTGTAATAGTCTGGAAGTGTTTTAATATTCATGTTATCTTCTCTCCAAGGCGTCTTTCAGTTCTTATCTGAATATCCTTTATCATAGCTCCATGGTAGCATCATTTTACATCTGGAAATCAACATACTTGTTACTAAGCCAAATGTTGGTGAATAGAGATCTAACACTCCTTCCTCCAAAAGGCAAATCAAGCTGGAAAATATTTCCTTTCACCATGGGTGTAGACCCTACCTCTAGTAATTTGTGACATGAATTATTCAATATTTAATTCAAACACCATGATACTTTCCTAGTGCAGAGGAGCAGAAAATAAAATCCCAGTCTTCCTTCTAACACACTTTACCTATAGCACTCAGCATGTAACTTCATCACATCACTTCATCATCACATTTACACATTTGCTGCAGTTCAAACAAGCACAATTTACTATGCATACACACACATATACAAAATAAACTGCAGCATCTTTCCAGAAAATCCAACATAGACAAAACTGTCTCCAAAAATAACATAAATCAGATGCACTTAAACCCTGAAACTTCATATATCTTACTTTTTAGCAAAATGACACACCTTTCTGCAGCGCCTGAAAGGGTACCCCTCTGCAAACCATTCAAGGGAGGTGTATAAAAGTTTCACTATTTGGAGTTTATATAGGCTTGTGGTTAAGAGAAATAAAACAATAGTACTAAAAGAAAAATAAAATAGAATCGGAAACATTTTATTAAGTCATATGAGAATATATTAGGGGAAATGAGTGGAAGAAGGGTTATTTTTCATTCTAATATAGTTGAATCTAAATTTAAAATTACTCAAATTACAGCATTTTCCTGGAGCACAAGTAAGGGAAAATAAAAATTGTGGTAGACCGCTATGCTGCTCACCATCTAACCTGAAATTCAAATGAAAAACAAACAGTCTGCACACTGCCATGTTTAAAAATACATTTTTATACGTTACGGGCCAGAAAGTCAGACATGAGGAGGAATGGGTTTTGAGTAGGACATTTTTGCTGCAAGATACTGAGACTGTTAGTCCTTTCTCAAAGAAAAAAACAACTACCATTGCATCTGATAAGCAAAACTTAATGATGCGTGATAGAATTGAGAATTGATTTATACTAATATACAATTTATATTTGTGTCCATGGCACAAAAATATCCTCTTTTAACTGCTTTTATATAGGAATATAAAGCACAGTGAGTTCAATTTGGCACATATTGTTTTATTTTAAAACTACTGGAGCTGAATAATTTTCTTTACATGCAACCTATCCCCTTCTACATTGCAAACTCTGAATTGCAAAGCTAATGCTGCTATTGCTCATGCATTAATTCATTGGGGACCCCACATTCCTATTATATCTGGGTAAAGTGATGATTTGTGTTACTTGCCATTCTCAGTGTTTTGGTAAAATTGTGACCTTATTGTTGTACAGTAAGTTCAAATTATATTTCCCAGTATTTTGATTGTAAAATTTGGAACCGGGAGCTTCAATCTGTACTTTTGGAATGTATTTACATTTTCTTATTCTTGAATTTAATCCAGGAGATACTTAATTAGACTTGGCCAGATGCAGTCACTGAGATGCGGCCCAGCAATCTGAGCTGAAATCCCACATGGAAGGGACAGCCCTACTGCCAGCAGATTTGTGGCTTTGAGTATATTTGCCCTGTTGTCCCTCTGTGTCTAAAACACACGCTCTCAAGCCACAAAAGCTCACTTGAGCCACCCAAGTTGCTGGTTTCAGGAGGCCCCAGGTGCCACCGCACGGGCTGCGGTTCCTGACAAAGACGGACAGATAACCTCGCGCTGCCGGTGCAACGGAGCCACAGTCGAGGTGCTGTGAACCAAACAATGGTTCACAACCCTTTGGGGGCTGCTTGTATCCTTTTGTTTCCATGTCCCTGACTTTGGTGTAGTCCGCTCTCCCGGCACTCCTGCAAGGAGTGAACACGGCAGAACTGGCGGGATGGGTCTGGCAGAGCCGCCCCGGATCCTTACCCCCCATAGGCACCTCCAACGCCCAGCGCCCTGACCCAGGCTCGCACAGGGAGGCATGAACGCACTTGCAGGGGTGTGGCAGAGGCTGAAACCATCATATCCAGGCTCTGACTCACAGCCACGTTTCCTTTTGGACACAGCAGTTTTCCTTTCAGATTCCCCCTGTGGAGGGACTCTTAATTGGGAGCAGAAGAAAGGGGGGATGATCTCTGTACCTACCGCGCTCCCCACACAGAAAGTGGAAGGCCACACGTCAGTCCCGTTCACCACAGAAATGTTAGCTATGAAGCCCGGGAAACCCAGCCATATGCTTGACCTGAAGATCACACCTAAAGAAAAAAAAATAAATGTATTAATGCTTTGAATCTGCTGGTGTGATTTGAGTCACATGCTGGCCACATATTTCACATCGCAGCCCAGATTTTGTGCGTCTACAGGAAGGCGACGGCTGCAGAGGAGCACAGCAGGGACAACTGTGCTATTTAAATGTCAGTGCAGTCATTCAGGGAAAGTGGCCCCAAGAGTCGGAAGCTGCTGGGACTTAAAACATCAAATAGATTAGGATCTCACTTAGTTAGAGATGCTGTCACATGCTTCCCTAATATAAACTGGGTAACATTTAACAGATTGACATAAAACACAAAATAACTATTTACCAGCATATATTCATACACCGATACTCGCTTCTCTCTAAAATCCCCCATTGCAGAAAAGGTTATTTTTTCACTTTTCTCTGCCTTCATTTTACAAGCAGCCCTTTTCCTGTGTCACAGGACTGAGCCAAGCAGCACTTCTGAATTAGGTAACAACAATGCCTTTTTTTAAAAATGAACTTAGAGTTTTTTAGTGACTTTTTCTGCGTTGTTTGAAATAAAGCACCAACAGGAAATAGAACAAAATGACCAGGTTTCCCACCAAGAATGAACTGTTTTCCACCCACCAAAGTGAGTTTAATACAAAACACAACAATGGATAATTAGTTTGAGTTTGCCAGTGAAAGAGGAAGGGAGAAAAATAACTTTATCTATTGTTGGCTTCATCTGACTGAAAGGACCTTTTCCAGGTGCATGCACATATGTATTTTCCATATCCCTTTCTGTACTTCCTTTATAATCTTTGATTTAGTATAGGTACTGTGAGAGAACCTGGCTGGGTGTGAAAGGGGAGAAGACCTGAAACACAAAGACACACAGACACACAGACACACAGACACACAGACACACAGACACACAGACACACAGATACAAAGACAGCCCCCAGCAGTGAGACAAAACAGCACTACTTCTATTACCTAATGTGAGGGGGGAAAATGCTACTGTAGAAACAAACTTGTCCTGTATTTTCATAGCACATGTCATGATAATTTATGCCCATATTGACAGTAAATGACTGATGGGAAAATTTACCAAATGACTGATGGGACAGCTCAGGACATACTAATTGCATTTTGCCTCATGCATTCCGTTTTAGTCTCCACTGGTTTATTCCTCCAGACTATGATCCAGGGTCAGGACAGGAGGTTGTCCTTGATAAGGTAGCTTTACTTACATTTCAAAAGTCTGTGTCCAGCATGATCTGTGTGCAGCTGAAAGTCAAACTCATTTTCTGTCAATGTGATATGCCCAGAGAAGCAGCTGGAACATGAGCAAGAGGCACACTTGGTCTGAAAGGATTTGAGGCATAGAGGACAGTGGCTTTCAAATGCAGTCCTATAGATTGGCTAAATGACTGATGTCAGATTCAGTTTCCAATGTGCTGCCTCACCTCCACTTTCATGCCTTATTCTCAGAACCAGTCGCCATTCTAGATTTTAATTTGTTTTAAAGCAGAGATTTTTGTGTAGATTTGTAGATCTTTCACTTTCACATTATAACTATTAAATAAAAACTTTGAAGAAAGGGACCCATAATTTCCATAATTTCCAAGATTTCTCAGTCCAAATCTTCCTGTGAACACAAAGAGTTCCCTCAGAAATCTCTGCTGTCCCCTCATCAGCTTCATTTGTCTGTGGTACCTCAGAGCAAAAAGAACCTGTTATAGCAATGGCAAGGACATCAAGCTGGCACTTACCTAAGCCTCCAAGGATGTCACAAATGGAGATAAGGAGAAGGATGGTGGAGGAGGAGGAGGCTTTGGGCATCTTCCGTGGGCTCTGTCCCTTCTTTGGCAAGAGCTGCAGGATGGTCAGCAGCAGGCTGACGGAGGCACTGCCAATGCAGACTCCGCAGAAGACTTCAGGCTGGAAGTCCATCACCAGCTGTGTAGCTGCATCCCGGTTTGGGCAGCAGTAGGTTTCTAACCTTGGAGAAGCCATGAAATGTCCAACTGGTGGAGAGGCCCCACGAGCAGAAGAAAATGCTGTTGCTTCACCAAGGCAGCAAACACTTTTTCTTCACCCTCCCCATTAGTCTTCGGTGGTGAGAATCACGCGATCGATGGATCATGTGCTGCTGCTGCTGCTGCTGCTGGAAGTAAATCCCCTAGAGCTGCCTTTCTCAGCCTCTCCTAGCAAGGAGATCAGATCCGAACAAGAAAACACAGTGTAATTTGAAACATGCCCCGTGCTTGCTCAGAGACATTGGCAACAGTTCACTCACATATTTCTGCTTGCACAGTATGTGATACAGGAAGACTTAAACTCGTCAGAGCATTGAAGATGGTTTAAAATAAATAAGGATGCAGATACTGAAGCAGAAGCATTACATTTTAATTATGTTTCTCTTTGGCCCCATCCCACACAGCACCCTTTAATTACTGAAAATTAATTGAAAAGATGAGTCCAGACACAAGCAGTCCCAGTCTTTACAGGGAGGAGCAGGGATATAAATCCACACCCTAACCCAAATCTCAATTTTATGATCCAACCCACCCATGTCTGTAAATAAAATTAGAAACATGATACCCTATCAATGTAGAGATTACATTTAGGAAGAAAATATTAATCTCATCCTATTTCAACTCAAGCATAAAAACATCCTCTCTTTAGTCAGTACTGTCTGCATTTGATCAGCTTGACAAGGAAAATTCCACAACTTAGGATTTTCTCAACAACATGTTTCTCTTTCTTGCTTTCTGTTTGTTTTTGTTTGTTTGTCGGGCTTTGTTTGTTTTTGGTTTTGTTCTTGTTTTGTTTTGTTTTGTTTTAAATTTGGTAAGGATTTAATATGAGAACAGGAACTTGACCTGCAATATTTGTTTTTGCTTTATAAGCTAGACAATATCGTTTAACACGGGTCCTGCTAGATACAGCAGCAAATAAATGCAAACATAAACACAAAAAGTAATTCTTCCCTTTAAACTAAGTCTCAAACTCCCTGTATCAGCCCTCACCTTCCCAGAAAATTTGTTTATAGGGACACATTCAGGAAATACAGGAGGGAAAGACTCAAAGTCATCAGCATGCTAAACATGGATTTTATATGTCATGGATTTTATAATTAGTCCCTATAAGAATAAATTACCTAACTTTTTTTTTTTTTTTT
>WEIU01012890.1:467935-479185 GCA_013389925.1 Aegithalos caudatus | reverse complement strand
AAAATGTGATTTTTTTTTTTTTTTTTTCCCTTAATGGTCTATCTTATTTTTTAGAAGAAATGATGAGGGGCTACTGAATGACAGTGGAATGTTTTGTGTGCAGTGTTTATGAGCCCAGTGTGTTTGCCCTCAGTAGGGAAAACAGCTGCAGCCCTGGATGCACAGGTACCTGTGGCATCCATGGGCCAAGACCCCCAACACTTGATCCCAGCAAAAGAAGGGACTGCACCAAGCTGGTCAGCCTGCTGGTGGGGGCTGTGCAGCCTCCCAGTGCTGGCCACTGGTGGCAGGGCTGAGGGGGCAGCTGGAGCCCAAGCTGGCAGGCCTGACCTGTATCCACCCATCCTGCTGCCACGGGACCCCGCAGGGCTCTGCTCAGGATACGGCACTCGGAGAGCAGGATGCCAGACTCCTACACATGGATGGGCATACATCAGCAAGGTATTTGAACTCCTGCTACAGTCAGCTGAGGTCTTAGGCAGCCAAGCTCATGGTCTAGACTTTGTCCAGAGAGCTGTTCAGATCTTCTGAAAATAAATGCATGGAGTGAGCTGAGGAGGCTTCAGTGACCATAATGTGAATTTAGGCATAGGCATCGTCAAAGACTGAAACACAGTCTGAGCTGAATGTTTTGCCAAGTGTTTTTGCTGCTTTCCAGCATAAAGAGATTTCCCTGCTCCTTGGATGAGGACAGGTGAGTGACCTGGCTGTCGCAATCCTAGAGTTTGTTGCTACCATGTATACAAAAACATACTGGGACAGCAAGGTTGCAAAATCAGATTGCTCTGCTCCAAAAATACAAACTCATGCTGAGGTTGTCAATACAAGGCTCTGTCATCAGTGCAAGTCTGGGACTCCTCAGACTTTATTCCACCTCTGCTAGAGCAGTGGTGCATGGAGTTGCCAAATTTCTGTCAAGATACTGCATTGAAACCTACCTGGCTATTAAAGAAGTAAGGAATTACATTCCACAGAGACAGATTATTCGTTAAAATTAAGCTGTTCTATGCCACGTATACAATTCAAAGACATATAAATGAAAAAAAAAAGTTTGCTCTGATTTGAAGGAAAATTTGTATTGCTTGGCTTATATTTAGGAGAGCAAAACTTTCAAATATTAGACAAACTGTTTAATAAGCCTTTCATTCCCACAATCAGTTTCTAAAATTGTTCACTATATCTGTTGCCACTTTCTTTCTTTCAAAAATTTGAAAAGCATGTCAAGTCGTTATCTTGATTGTTTGTTCTGGCTTACAGATAGGAATGTTTTGTGTATTTTGCTTTTTCTACTTATTGTTTGTTTTCATTGGTCTTGACTATGATCTTCTAGTTTGCCCATGTGTATTTACAATTTTATTATTATAACTTCTCTCTCCTTTTTTTTTTTTTTTTTTTTTCAGCTGCTTTGAAAGTGCTTTCATTCCTCAATTGTACTCCTATACTCCGGAGATTAATTTTTTTATATGTCCCTTCTTTACTCACCAGAGTTTTGCCAGCTGTGCCCCCTCCTTTTATTACTTTACTCCTTTTATTGCTTTACTCTGCTGAGTGAAGCATTGTTTTTTAACCTCCTCTTCTGGGTTCCCTCCCTCCTGTAATTTCTCAGGATTTGATTCCATAGTTATTTCAGAGGGAGTATGTGGTTTTTACGGGAAGCAAAACACATGACCTGTAGCATGCCTAATGCAAAAAAGAAAATTAAGTGACCCATAAATGAACTGACACTTACCATGAGAGAACTAGAGGTGTCTAAAATGTGCCAACATTTGAGGCTGAGTGGGAGATGCACCTACCAAACTAATGAGCCATGCACACCTCAGCGGTAAGAGCTAGCTAGCCTCTAGTTCTCATTGCTGGGCTCAAAATATAGAGAGTTAGAAGAGTCAAGGAAATTCAAAGCTGGTTTGGCAGTCTTACACTCAAGTCTAATTTGGCTTCTTGTGATTATGAAAATAAGAGGATAAAAGCTGGGGATAAAGGCAAAGGAAACACAAAAAAAAAATAGTGAAAGAAATAAGAGAATAGTTATTTTGTCTTGCAAAGGACTTTTATTTAGTATTCTGTAAAACTTACATTGTTCTACGGGTCCTAATTCCCTTCTCTCTGAAGTTATTGACACAATTCCCACTTCTGCCAGTGTACAAAAAAGACAGACATGGTATGTCTCATTTCTGCACCAAGACAGGATCTCAGCTAAGCAAACGGTGTAGCTTGGAGATGACCATTAGCACACATACAAGAAACACTACATAAAAACCTCCTGGCATTGCAAACAGCAATCAATCACACTCACAGCATAAGTACAACATTGCACAACACTGAAAATTCCAGTCACGATTTTGGACATTGGCAACAGTGTGCTCAAGGATGAGAACAATACTGTGTTCCTTTGGAAACAGCTGTGTGCTCCATGCTTTTAGAAATACCTACTCACTCTCTTCCTGGACCCAGAACACAACATTTTATCACAGTCTGTGATCATCTTTAAGATGAAACACTGGCTTGCCTGCTTCTAAGGGAAAGCAACAGGTTTACAAAAATATGACAGGCATGTTCTTCTGTTGTTAAGGAGTGTGGGTATGGCTTACGTTTGAGTGTGCAGCTGCACATTCTTTAATCACTTTTAATTGAGTCTGGGACTACAGCACTGGTTTACAAAGGACAAGGAAATTTGTGGATTTGTCTCTAGACAGAGGATAGTTTGGTTTTGTTTATGTGTACAGTTCTCATCACTGTACACATCACTGTACACAACTCATCATTGCCTGACAGGTCCCAGTGAAGACTTAGCTACCTCACTAATGTAAAAGCTATATTTTGTCAGAGTTCAGGATCTCATAGTCTTTTACACATTATCTGACATACCATTTCCCAAACTGAAGAATGCTAGGTCTGTCTTCAAGCTCAATGGATGCGGTTACGATCTCTCTAACATATCCTGCAATATGTTCCTTAAGGTCTCAACAAACAAATCTTCTATATGCTTTAATACCATTTTTTATTTTATCTACCCAGGCCTCCTGCAATTATATTTAATTTGGAAGAAACTGTGAGACATGACCTTCCCATAATTAGAAGTACTAGTTTTTAAAAGGTAATTTTAAACCTTTAACTTCATGAATAACTGAAATGCATGGAGAAATTCACACTCCATTCTTGCTATTTCTAGTTTTCTGTAAAATTAGGGATCTTGGAACAATAGTGATATTCAAGGTGTAACATCTGTCATGATTATAACAGCTACTGACTTCATTAAAACCTACTGAAGGAAAAACAGAGGTATCGCTTTCCTTCCCTCAGTGTTTTAAATATAATTATAGAATTGTAAAATAATAATTTACTTTTAAGGATGGTGAATATTAATTTAAAAGGCTGAGGATAAATGTATCTAATTTGCATAAAAGTAATAATATTTGAGTTCTTTTTGTTTTCTTGAAGAATAAAAAAATAAATACATGAAATGAGTGTGCATTTGAACAGCTCAACAACTGTGTGTATTTGACTGATGCAATCAAGTCACTTGTATTTTATTGACTTACCTTCTCCAGGGAAATGTTATCTTACCTGGCGTTTGTGAAGAAACATACACAAATTCGTTTTTGAAATTGTGCCACTAATGCATTTAAATTAGTAAACAATATTTATACAGATGAAGTACAAAATAACTGAGTAGAAAAATGTATCCATAAAACTGGAGACAATTATTTTTCTTTAGAGACTAGAAGGAAAAAAATCTCCGATTCTCCGTTCCAGTGCTGAGAATATTACAGTCTTTGAACTTGCATTGAAATTTTTGTGGCCAGCCTCATTTCTGGACAAATCCTTAGTCATTGTCATCATTATATTATTTCATAGAACAAAAAGATATCTCAATTTCAGCACACGTGTAATAAAGAGACCTTGTCCCACACCTACGCAGACTACAAGACAGTTTGAATAGCAACTGATTGATGAAAAAGACTATGAAAAGAAAGAATATTATCTCTCACACATTGTGATACTGAAAATTAGATAGTAACGTTTGTAGGCATGTACCACAATCTACAAAAGTTGAATGTCTATCCTGTCCTCAGTGTCTTCCAAAGGGATCATAGGGTACATTACTTCTGTATGCTAAAAGTATGTTAATTGGTTCCCTTGGGAGAAATTAGGTACAACACTCTAATATGCTTGTTACAATTGCTAGATGGCAGGATCTTAGATGTTAGATTACATCTCCCGCCACCCATTAGTTATATTTTCGAAGACCATTAACACAAAAAATTCTCTCATTAAACCTGTGTCCTCAGACCAGTCTATGTAGCCTAATCAAAATATACTTCAGCACTAATTTCACTGCTCTTACAGTGCAAGAACCCTCCAAGGCTCTATTAAATTGATAAAAATGTCAGTGTACCACAGACAATTAGATGGTCTTGTTGGACACTGTAAACTAGTGTAACTGAAGGGAATTCAGACCAAATGTACAGTCCAGATCCAGATCACAGTCACCAGTCAATGCTCCTCTCAGAAATTCCACAAGCATCACTGGGTTTTCAACTCTGCAGTAGTTGCATGGCCAGCAGTCAGACCTGCAGCATCTTGGGAACGGGTGAAGGAAAGCTGCAACCTTCTGTTCCACAAATCGTTGTCTGAGGTCTCTGAAATGAGCAGATAGCTAAAAAACACAGCTTAGCTTGATCAGAGAATCCAGAGGAAATGTAGTAATAGCAGCAGAAATATTGTAGCGCAGAAAGAATTTGTGATCCACTCTTTTGACTTTTCTGTTGTTTAGGATTAAATACCATGACTTTAATTTGTCAGAGGTGGACATCACAGTCCAGGATGGAAAAAGTAATGAGCATCCAATGTAGTTTACTGCCTTCCAGGTGAGTGATATGGCCACACTGTACTTTTATACTACAGCTTGGCTACATCAGCTACCCCTATTAGTCAACTTCCTACAAGCATAGCTCCAAGAAATTGGTTGGTCCTAAAATTGCTTCAGAAAAGAAGTGTTCTGAGAGTAATCCTCTGTGTACCTTTAATACTTCAAAAATTCAGACCTTCAAAAGAAATTAAATTTCGGGGTTGTGACAGGGTCTATGTTAATACAGAAGATGGGTGCTAACCCCCCACTCCAAAGCTGTTTCCTCAGGACTTTATTAACAATGTTCCACTGGCACGAGTCTGCTTTACACAAAATTCAGGCTAAGGAAACAATACCTTCCACAGCCTCATCCTTTCTAAGCCAAACATGAGCCAGGAAAAGCTAATCTGAATGTTGCACTTTTTCTCATGTATATGACTCAGAGGGATTCCCTCAAGTATCCTATTAACTGCTAACAGTTCTGTTAGCAGAACTGAGAGGAGACCACACCTATACCTTCAGCAAAAAGGGACATAGCAGTCTGTGAGGGGTGGCATGCACAGAAAGAACAACTGCCCCCAGACTCCTGGCCATGCCCAAATCAGCCTTACATCATCCTTAATATCCTGCATCTGCCACTGCTGCACTACAGACTCTGAAGCACACCTGATGCTTTAGGACAAATTCCTGTGGCACTGCAACAAAAAAAGAACATGTACATCATGCCTTATGCATGCTTAGATGGACTCTCACAAGGTTCTACATCCTATGACCTTCACCTGGATGTGGTTCATGGTTCATGTGTAACCAAGCTGAGAGTAGAAAGGTCAGCTGTAATTCAGAAACTGTGTCTGTTTATAGAAAGCACAGAGAGATTTATTTATACATGGCTGATAGGCAGAAAAAGGTCTGTTTGGGGCTAGCTAGCAAATGAAGACAAAGTCCAAGTGAAAAATACCAGATTAGAAGGCTTTTGTCTGCTCTCATGCATACAGTGGCCTCTTGCTATTTATTTTCCCCTTTAAAAGCCTTTGCAGCATTCTCTGCACAAAGAGCACTTGAAACCCTCCCTTTGCACTTTCCATGACCATCTTGGTTCCAATGACCATCTTGATCAAGTGCAGAATTCAGATATAACATGCTGTGATATCAGAGTTTAAATGCATTAAAGACTCTTGTTAGCCTCTGAGGCTATCATTCATGTATTTAAAATGGGTCACTGTTTTATGGCATGTAAGAGTAAATGGCAGAGCACAGTTTGTACAGAGAATGTTATCATGTAACATGTTATCAAAGAAGATGGACAATGAAAAGCACTCCCTACTCTACCATGATCAGAAACTGAGCAGCAAGAATAACTGTTACAAATGATGCTTCACTGAAATGATGAAACTTCATGAAGAAAAAAATTCCCAGGTTAATGAAGGTGCAATGGTCATACATATGATCAAATACAGCTATATAGTATATATGTGCATATACTGCTGGACTCTTCCACAACCAAAAAAGCATGGCTTCATCCTTAGGGCCTCACTGTAATGGTCCCTGGCCCATATTATCCCCCAAACTGTGTCCAAGTGCTGCCTAGTCAGCCTGCTGACAATGGGACAGTATGGACTGCCAAGTAATTCAATTCAATTCAACCTCTGTGCTCTCACTTTGCTATATGATTTCTCTGTAAAGTGGTAGTCAGAGATGTTTTAATACAATTTGATTACGGAGCCTAATGTAGGAACTGGAAAAGGAACAGCTACATTGATACCAGAGGGACTATGGCCCAAGGCAGGACTTAACACGTGCCTGAACTGGACTACAAGCTGAAAATTACATCTCCAGGGAAAACTGGTTACCTATTAACCTCCTCTTGCTAGGTGTATGCTGTCTTCTGACTCTGCAACCAAATGAGGAGTTGCCCTTGATTTTCAATCTTTTTATCATGCAGTGTTGTGAAAATTATAAATCCTTAGGCAGGCTACCATTTATAGGAGTCTGTGTTGGACTCATCTCCCTTTTGCTGTCTACAGGTCAAATAGGTCCCAAGATCTGAGTCAAGAATATTAGTCTTGGCAAATCATCATATTTTTTTTTCTCTTGGCCAGTCATAGCCTCAGTTTGCTCCACAGTTCATGTTGTCACCCTCAGAAAATTACTCTAAGGTACAAAGCATATGTGTTGTGAGAGTAAGTGAGAATTAAACAAAGTTTGAATCAAAATCATCATGGGAGACAGAAATATCTATCATCTGAACTGCCATTCTTGCGTGAATTTCAGTTTTATAAAAAGCTTTAGATAAAGAACACAGATTTTATTTTAATTGTAAAGAAATTAAAAGTTCAACAAGTATTTGAGTTACATATATCTGAAAGGTTGAGAACTTCTAAGGTTTTCTCCGGCACTAATTATGTGCTGATGAAGCCTTACTTGCAACACAGGAGAAACAAGACACACTTGGGAAAGATTTTTAAGGTGCCTAATCAGAGACATCCTGCTGGAGCTTTACAACAAGGTATTTTTCATTCTGGGAAAATGGGTAATTTGCTGGAATCAAAGTGTTTTGCAGAAGAGCGTGATTATGCTGAATCCATCAGAAGCAGCATGGCAGGTTTCCAAAGGAAAGCCTCTTGGTTCCCAGATATACCAGGATGTCTGTCTTCTGGTCTGCTACCCAACCTGTTTCTCCAGGTTCTTAGGACTTTCAGACTCCACAATAAACTGCCAGCAAAACCTTGAACTACTTGATCAAAAGATCCATCCACTTCTGTTGCAGGAACTTCTTATCACTATTTCAGTTGTTTTGGTCTTTGTGATGTTAATTTTCAAAGACATTAGAGCTGGAAACAGGAAAGAACTGCAAGCCACTGTGCAACTGGAAAGCTACAGTCTAATCACTATTACTGAATTGCATGACTGGAGAGCTGCCATCAGTGGCTATAAACTGTTCAGAATGGACAGGCAAGGAAGAGGTAGCAGATACTACAAAGGAATTATATACAGTGAGTATGGTGAGGCACTAGAACAAGCTGCCCAGAGAAGCTGTGGATGCCCCATCATTGGAAGTGTTCAAGGCTGGTTTAGATGGGGCTTTAAGCAACCTGATCTAGTGAAAAAATATCCCCACCCATAGGACATTGGATTAAATAATCTTTTAAGGTCCCTTCCAACCATTCTATGATCCTGTATTTATCTCAGAATATGTACTATGGATCATCTTTTTTCTTTTGGTATCTGAACTTAAATTGTCAATGAACTATGCATGCTCCAGAGCATCAACCTTTGCATTTGTATGGCTGAGGCAGAGGTACTTTGTCTCTTACCGGCCTGTCGATGTTTGGTGGTTAGCTCCTGGAAAGACTTGTAACAAAGTGGGAGGTTGTAAAGGCTTACCTCACCTCAGTTTTTTACTCTGTAACTATGAGTCAGGAGCTTCTATATCTCCCAAATTTCTCAGCTTCTGGGGGAAGTAAAAAGCCCTCCTGACATTGCAATGTCCAGCAAAATGAATGGCCTCAGGACTGAGAGAAAACCAGTCTATTCTAGGGCCATTCTGCAGTTATCCTGTGCAATTCACTGCAAGGTGCCATGCCTTAAGGAAAAAATGAGTTCTGTGCAGCCACAATGGTGAAACAGGCTGTGCCTTAATATCATACTGTACCTCTTCAAATAAAATCCTACCATAAAGTAATTTATTCACAGTTTTTGTAGTCTCAGTGACTGACTAGGGAACAGATATGCAATACATGCAACAGAAAGGAATGGAGGTTGAATAAATTCTGTAGAATAAAATTTCACTTGAAATTAAGCTTCAAGTACCAAAGTAGAATGACAGATGAAGTACTATGGGAGTAGACTGGTTTACTGCAGAAGGCTTTTGTTTCACAGGGCAGGGACACACAATCTGGGGATGTGGGAACCATCTTTTACTGTAAGTCTAGCTTACAAGATAGCTCCTTTTGCACAGCAGGAGAAGGCTTTGGGGTAACTTCTGTGTATCACTGTGAAGTATCTTTGAAACATGTATCTTTGGCACACGTTTTTACACAAAGGGATCCCTTTCATGCCCTGTTGGTAATAGCTGCATCATTCTCTGTCCCCAGTGTGAAAAAGCGGTCTGTTACTTCCTTTGATATATTTATGGCACCCTGATGTATCTTATATTTCTATATTTTATTGGTAACTTCTGTATGCTCAGAAAACATTTGACAAAGGAGAAAGCTGAGGATTTGGTCACTCAGGCTTTTACTGGACAAATACAGCTATCAATGATTCTCTTATCACACAAATGAAAAGTAATATTTTAGAAACCATTCTGTAAGTCCTTTGTTCTTTATGACTATTTGAAACCTTATGAAGGCTCCCAGAAGCTGCAGAAATTCAAGTAATAAAAGTATCACAATATTTTAAGAAGAGCAAAAGTACACGTCTCCAGCTGAGTTCTGAACAAGCTTCAGATTTCACAGCGAGGGAGGATATAAAAGAAATTGAGAGAAATTTGACCAATATGACAAAAAAAAAAAAAAAAAAAAAAAAAAAAAAATCCTTTATTTCTTTGGCTGATCAAACTTATATGTATGAAGAACTTTACTTTGTGGCCTCTTAGTAACATTGATAACATCAAAGGATAAAAGGCAATAAAAGGTGTCATTCAAGATAAGGAAGTCTGATTTCTGAACTGTCAGCCACAAACTGAGGATCTGCTTGACAACTGTGTCAGACTATCAGGTTCTAAGCAAGCATTAGCTAGAAAGTTCTTCTTTACTGAGGTCTCCCTTAACCAGGAGTCTGAAAGCTGTCAGATATTCCTTCTTTAGGCAACTGCTTTCCCAAGAGCTACATGTCCAAGTCTTCCACTGGTGTAATTACAGTTGCAGAGTTTGACACTTTTCAATAGCTGCCAGTTCCTGGCTCTAGATTTTCCAGTTTTTAAATCTGTGCACAGATTTCTTCATCATGCTTCAATAGTGAATTTTAAGACCAATTCTAAGAGCCAGAACAGTAATGTAAATCTTGAATTTCTATGGACAACAAAATGCTCAACATGAAAAATGAATGTTTGGCAGTTGAAAAAGGACAGAAGGCATTTTTGGAAGCAGTATTTGCTCTTCTAATTAGTGATGTGAGCTATTTTATTTTATTTTATTTTCATTTCAATGTGCATACTTGGGGATACACTAAAATTTAAATCATTATTCTGGATCTTCCTTTCATTATCACACTTACAGAAAACAAATTGCATACTGCAGCTCCTTAAAACTTCCAGCTATATGTTACTGAGTATACATTGCTGTGAAGACAACTTGATATGTGTTACACAAACATAACTAAAGACTTTGTCTCAGATTCCAAGAACTGGAGACAGGGCATAGAGAAAAATACTCGTAATTCTGCTTGTCTATATGACAGAAAATAATTGCAGAAGAAATCTGCCTGAGGATCTGCAAGTCATTAGAGGCCTTAAATAACTGGATGCAATACCTAGGTTTGGTATAAGGTTTGTATTTTGCAGGATTCTCATAAAAGAATGTGTAAGTTTGAGCACACCCTCCACTGTTCCTTCTGTCCCTTAATCACAAGGGAAAAAATCATCCTAATCATATATTTTTCTTGTTTCTACAATGTCCTCCAATCTGCTGGTGGCATTGATGACTCAGACGCTCTCAGTCTTGAACCCAAAGTTTTCTTTCAGGTGTTGAAGAAACATGCTGTAGCTAATCCTGGAAGTATTGTAAGGAAAAGAAAAAATTAGTTCAAGGCAGGAGAGTTTTATGAAAAATAAACCAACTGAAACAGTAATTAGATGGACAGACTACATAATCAGAATGGCCCTATGGTCACTTTCAGACAGCAAAATATGTGACCTGTCACATCAATATACAAAACCTTAAAATCCCACTGCATATACCAGGCTCCTCCATGAGACAGCTTGTTGCATGAAAAAGTACCTTTAGGTTCACTAGTCTTTCAGGAACGAAAATAGATATTTCCCTCAGTCCTAGATCAAGCAGTATTTTGCCTGCTTGGCAGTGAAATGCCAAGGAGGATTGTGTGCTAGCACACTAGGTAGTCCAGGCTAAGTCTGGTCCTGATTTAAGACACTGAAACCTCCGATAAAGTGACTCAATTAAACCGCAAGAATCGCAAAAAATAATTATCTCACTCCCAGCCTCACCACTAACTCAGTGAAGGTATCAGGCAAACCCAAACCCTGCATTTATTCCCATCCATAAGATTAGATTTCTAGTCCTGCGTCGCACTCTGCCATCAAACTTTTTTTAAATCTGGGACTCCAAATCTCTTCTCTATCGGATTCCTTTGCTGAAGGCTTCACCCGTGTTTCCCGCCGGTCCCTGACCTGTGCCCCGGGCCGGGCCGGGCCGGGCGGTGCCGCGGGGCTGCCGCCAGAG
>WEIU01012890.1:435668-454244 GCA_013389925.1 Aegithalos caudatus | reverse complement strand
GGGAAATGTTGCATGAGAAATTTTATTATCTAATTAGAGGGAGTGGAGATGAACAGCAGGGAGTGGCAACATCATGGTGTATAGTCACATGCTTTGCAGTGACTTACAGGCTTAAGTTCAAGTTTCAAAATAATTTTGAAAATGCTTATCTCCTATTTTCTAACTTCTGTATTTTCATTAACGAGCAGTCTGAATTTAAAATGTTCGCCTCTCTCCTCAGGACAAAATGGACATTATTATTAATATCAGAGTAAAAAGAAATTATTTTGCTTGTTTTTATTTTTGGCTACCAAAAAATACTTGACATTTGACTATCTAGAAGAGCATATTTGTTAAATCAGCACTAAATTAAGTCATGACATATTATGGCTGGGTCTGCATCTCTAATATGGACTTCTTTGCCTAAAACCTTGGAATTTTCTGGTCCATTTGTTTGATGCTGGCTGCTGCTTTTTATGGCCAAGTTTTCTTCTGAAGTTGGAGAAATTTCTGTGAAGATTTTTTTGTACCTCTTGTTTTGATACTAAAACAGATTGGTTGTGTACCTTTCAATACTGTGCTGCAAGCAATTACTGCTTTTAAAAATGTTTTTAAACTTTGCACTGAATTTTTTTTTATTCTTCTGATTTGTTTAAATCTGTTAACTTTGGATGCCCCATCCCTGGGAGTGTTCAAGGCTAGGTTGGGTGGGTCTTTGAGCAATGTGATCTAGTGAAAGGTGTCCCTGCCCATGGCCATGGGTTTAGAGCCAGATGATCTTTAAGGTCTCTTCCAAACCAAACCTTTCTCCATGAAATTTGGCATTAGCATGTTATCCTGTATGGTTTTAAGGAATGTGACTAGGGTTGTGTATATGTAACACTTAATTACAGAACTCTGAAATCATTTTACAGCGTGATTTACATTTTATATCCTTGTAATAGTTCTTTTGTCTTTTTTTTTAGGAGAAGTCAAAAGAAAAAAAGACATCCTAGTGGTGTCCATGTAATTTTATCTGCTGAACTGCATTTTCCTAACTAATTTTCCTGTGGGAGTCAGTGTTAGAAGCTGACAGGGATACCTTGTGCACTAGGTTTAGGTTCCTCCTTTGCCAAAGGAATGTTTGGATTCAGGAACTTGGTCTCCAGATTCTGGAGGAGATGTGTTACAATTTCCTCTTCTTTCTGGTGCTTGGACCCAGACTTTTCTGAATTTCCTTTAACCCATTTACATGTTACCTCTTCTTAACCAAAAGTCTTTTTCCCTTATCATTCTCCACATGAATGATTCTGGATTCAATTAAATAGTCAAAAACTTCTTTCTTTACCAGTTTCTTTCACTATGCTATTTCTTTCATAGTTCATAAGCTTGTTTTGCCTTTCAAGCCCGAAGCCTACAAAAAGTTCAGTGTGAAGCATCTTCTCTCAGGACTTGCAGTTGATTGAGACTTCTAATAGCTGGTAACTTTTAAAGGTCAAGTGACATAAGGCATGACATTGTGGATGCTCTCTGATTACTCCTTTTTTCTGAAGCAGGGGTCACTAGAGTGTTTCAAATATATGTACAGTTAGATCTCTGGATTTTACTTCTTAACATAAGGATTTCTTTTTCTAATTTGATTTCTTCATTTCCCCAACTGAATGGGGGAACAGTTTCAGTTGAAATGTAAGAAAAATCAATGTTTGAGCCTTACACATACAATGGAGAGTTTCTGCCTAACTAATTGAAGTATGTCAAATTCATCAACCACTGAAAGAAAATATGATCTCATAATGAAGGCATTGAACAACTTTGATTAGTGAAGTGGTTAATACCACCTGTGGTTAATTACTGAAATGGATCTTGGAGTAAGATGAGGACACAAGCTGATTTTTGTAAAACCATGGCTTAGATACTGCTTTATTAGTAAGGTGTAATATGTAAATAAGCAACAAAAAGACGTCTGTACTTTCTGTGGCATAAATTTAAATACAAACGAACAGGAACTCCAGAGCTTGCAGGAAGAGCAGTGATTTTTATGTTTTTGTAGTTGCATTTGAAGTTAATCAGTCTGTTTTTTTTAGTTCAAAGCCAGAGTACACATAACAAACTGTGACCTGAAAAAGTATCCTGTGAATTTTGGTACGCAAGAGCGCATATTTTTTCTCTGTCTCTGTGACTCAGGCAGCTGAAACATCTCATCCAGCTTTAGTTTTGAAAACAAGAGTGCCTAGCAAGGTTAGGGGATGTTTTGTAGTGTTTGATGATAGTTGTCCAGGTGCTGATTAGATTTTAGTAAAGCACTAGAAAAATGTGTCTCCTTTCTGAGATATTCTGAGAGTTATTTCCTTTTCTGATTAGGCTATGAGTTGAGGCAGAAGGATCATGACGTAGTAGTTAGGCATTTTAAACAGCAGAGCTAGCTTTAAAATACAGTGTCAGAAAAGGAATTTTCCATTCTTAAGTATGTGTTATTCAAAACTTGCAGTTTTGGAAGGAAAGCAGGAACACCTTATGACCTCTAGCATATATTTTTTTCTTAAAAAAATGTGACAGTTCAAATGCATTTTGTTCTTATCTGATTTATGTTCACAGATCCATTTCCTGAACTGACCAAAAATCTGATGATGGATGCCAGTTTCTTCAAAGGTTTCAAAGTTATGTATTAAAATTAAATCTTGAAGTTCATAACCTTTGCTTACTGAATGCTGAAGCTCATTCTCAAAGGAATGGGAAAAAAACCCAAACCTGTAAGCTGTTACCTGAATTGTTGCACCTGAGTAATGCAGTGCAGGTTGTGCATATGAGATGGGGACTTTCCCCCAAGGGAAGGAGAGACCCGAGGTTTTTAATGTGAAGTTGAGGATGCAGTGGCAATAAAAGAAGGGATAGTGCAGCATCTTGGGTGTTACAGGCAAGGTTGCAGTCACAATAAATTGGCAGGTTTTTTAATCCTGGTGGTGACAATTGACACAAGCTTCCAGTTTATTAAAAGCATGTTGAAAATCTAGTACGGTGCTAGAGAACACCCCGAGTTTTACTTAAAAACTGACAAAATGTATTTTGCTAGAGGAAATTGAAACACAGACCAAAATTCAATGCATTTTTAATCTTAACAAACTTGAAGACTTGGCCGTGTTTGAAATAATAGTAATAGTTTCTAACCTTTATGCAGTAGGGAACTTTGTTGAACTCTTGCTTGGTGGCTTGTTGGTTTTTTTTTGGTTTTTTTTGGGTTTTTTTTTTTTTTTTTTTTTGGGGTGGTTTTTTTTTTTTTTTTGAAAGACACTTGCTCAATGCGAAAGAAGTTATTGGCTCAGTGTCAGTGTACTCAGTGTCAGTGTACTGGGAAGAAGGCAGATCAGAAATAAAGCCGAATTGTGAACTGATGGACCCTTTTAGTCTGTTGTCCATTCACAGTTTCTGAAGAAAGAGAAACCAACATTGGGATTCAAAACCAAAAAGCTTGAGTTGTATGGTGGCAGAGTAAATTCTAAATCATAGGATCTGTAATCTGTCAAGTTGTTAATTAGTCACAGGGCAACTGAACAATGAAAGTTTTGACTGATACCATTCAGGTTAAGTACAGAAAAAAAAAATGGGGTTTGTTTTGTATTGCATTGTGTTTGCAGGATACTCAAATGAAAATATGTGGCTTTGTTGATAGTTAAACACAGCTTTGAATCCCTGTTTTTCATGATCATAAGATTGTTTATATAAGATATGAGATCAGGTCCTACTCTGAAATAGTACAATATTTTCATTTATCAGTTGAACTCCAGATGACTTCTGACATTATAATGGATAGGGTTGGAATTTCTTCAGTTGTTCTTTATATTTTATCCCTATTTTCTTTATTTAAAGGACTTAGCTGTAGCTTCAGTAGCTCTGGAAAAAATTACATTACTTAGATGCAAGTTATAATTAAATTATAATAATTAATGTCATAGCTCTGTGGTTTTGAGTACTGTTTTATTTCCTGGTCTTCTCAGTGGTTCTTATTTATATGCTGAGTGACATAGTTGTGTTTGGAGGTAAAGCTTTCTTTGTCTGGGCTTCTCTGTGGTGTAGAAAAATTCTTAAAACCATCTGTTCTCTTCATAAGGACCACCTCAGCAGTAAAAAATACTCCCTAAAATCCTTAGGGTTGAAACCAAAAGTGCATTTACTTTTTAATTTGGATTCCCTACTTTTCTCATTACTGTGTTTTTAATTCATTCTTGTAGAGTTTGATGCAGTGTGTCTGATGGTGTGTAAATGTATCTGAATCATAACCTGTTTTTAATGAAAACAGAAGACTGAGCAACCTGTTCTAGTGGAAGACGTCTGAGCCAGTGGCAGGGGGGAGGAACTAGCCCTTCCAACCCAAACTATTCTATGATTCTGTGCTGTGCACGAGGTAGGAAAACACTTTAAAGTTCTTTGGTGATCATGGTATATAACAAGCCTCAATGACTATTTCTTCTAAGATACTCCTCTTGCTTGGGGTTGCCTTTGGGTGGAGACCTGAGGGTGTGCAGCAGCACTGGAGGTAATTATACAAGATGACAATAGCAGCAATTTGTGGTTATCTCCGTGGCTGTATCAGTTTGGTGCTTGTTATTCTCCCAAGGAAAACTTCCTATGGGAGGCTGCATCACGCTGAGGTACGGCTGTCCTGTTGTAACCTGGCTGGAGCCAGCTTGTGACTCCTTGAGCGTGGGATTTGTATCAGGGTATAGTTTCTGGTTGCTTGGTAGTTTCAGATGGAAAGATCTGCAGGAAATAAATGTGGCTAATACATTTGCAAATGTCAGGAGCTCTTAACATGCAGGTCATGAATGATAATGATGTATTGGCCACCCCACTGATGAGGAAAACATCTTGGTTTTGCCAATCAAAGATTTCCATTAAGGGCTAGACATATTTTTCCTGATTTGTGGCAGTCTCTGTATAATGGATGTTGCAGAAACATCTCTGTGTATTCTCAGAGAGCAGCTTCTAATTTGTTCCACATTTAAAATTTCATACATTTAGAGACAGCTAGTATTCTCAGGTCTAAAAGAACATAACTCCGGTTGTTCACAGAGTGAAAAACTAGTCTCAGAGTACTTCTGGAAGAGTTAGGAGACCAGTAATTTCAGTTGAAGATATGTTGCCTAGGAAGATTTCTGCTCATTTTGTTTAGGTGTGCATTTATGAATTCACTGCAAGTAAGGATAAAAGTTGTGAATTATTTTTATGTAGTCGTAAGTTTATGTAATTTTGTTTTGCCACAACTTGGCCTTGGTATTCTGAGATTTTGCAAAAACTGAGTATTTTTCAGCTTTATTTAGAGATTGGAGTTGCAATTTCCTCATGAAGCTTTAAAATTTTCAGCTGAAATTCTTTTATTTCATATATGGTAACTGTTGGCTCTGGTAGAGTCTGTTTGTGGTGGCACTGGGTAGCCTCTGTCAGTATTGTGCTGACAGGATGATGATTTATCTACAGTCCAGTCCACACCAGAGAGCCTGATAAGTTAGCAGTGCTTTCCAGTCAGTAATATTTCCTTTTTATTTTAAATAAATATAGTAAATAGCAATAGGGATTTGTATCAATTAATTGCATTTTTCAAAAGCTTCTGTTTGACTGTGGCTTGTAAGTACACTCAAAATACTCTTAGTATTTTATACTCTTAGTGTCTCATATACAACGTTGCCATGAATATCACGGGCTAATTGGTAGCACACAGTTTAAGGATTTTTATATATTGCCTTTAATTTTCCTTCTTCAAGCAATGTTTGCTCTTGTCTTCAGAGTTAGACCTCCGTTGTTTTTGCAGCTCTTTTGTTTGAGATGGCCATCCTATGAATATACTGTTCTTCCAAGCCTGTTTAGTCCTGAAAACAACATCTGTTGCTCTTGACTATCACAATGTTGCTTAGAGACATCATGACCTTATACCTGTTTGTGAAAATGCCTTACCTGTAATTGTTAACAGTATCCTCTACTTTTAAATCAAAATAAAAAATTATTTTTCATTCTTCTTGACTTGGCAATATGTATTTTGTAATACCTGCTGTATAGCCAGCTTAATGTATTTTGTGTTACAGATTGATTTCCTCCATCTTCCTCCTTAGCATTGTGAGACAGGGATGTTGTCTGGGTGGGCATGTCTGCTGTATCTAGGAACATGAGGACAGCTCTACCGAGTAGGGACAAAGTCTACTTGACCTAGTTTCCTGTTTGTGGAAGTAGCTGAGGAATAGTTCTGATAATACAAAGAAATAGTTCTAAGAAGCAGGAGAAATACAATGTAATGTTAAAATTATTTCCCTTTCACATTTGATACAGTTTTTTAGTAGAAAGGTAGGGATGTCTAAATTATTTGTGTTTAAGTTAATTAGCAAATTCATGGCATGACAGATTTTTTTTTTTTTTTACTCACTGTATTTTTGGACTTTTGCCTTCCCCAGTATCTACTAGCAACATTTCCTACCTGCTTCTAAGAAAATGGTGCTATTTTACACAGCTGTAACTGGCTTTGTTACAATTCTGAGACTTAACTGGCCCTCTCAATTTTGTGGATTCAAAATAGTGTGTTATAGTCTATTATGTAATAATTCTTCTTGCTATATCTTTTCTAAGCTCAAGTCTGTCCTGATTAAATTCTCTTCATGAAGATTTTGGGTCAGTATCTCTGACTAGCCTGTTCTGCACTCTTATGTTGTAAATTCTGCCAGATTCTAGCTTTGGTGGGATTACCTGAAACTTTCAGTTTACAATAACATGGGAAATTGAATGACACAGGACCATCATGTGAGTGAAAAAGAGCAAGCCATTCCCTTTCTAGTCATTCCAGATGTTTTATTTCCTTGTTTGGTGGTGACCACTGGACTGCTGTTTTTGGAGCACAGCAGAGCACATGATGCAAGTGATGATCTCTGGCATGCCCAGAGCTTGCTTGCCTTGGGTCGTGCTTGTCGTGTGTGGGTGTGTGGAGTTTTGTGTGTCTGTTCCCTTATCTACAGTGACTTTAAGCAATTCCATGTTCATTGCATGGCTCTTTGCAGCCAGTGCAGCTTTGACTAAACCAATAGTCTTACATCACTGACAGACTTTGTTCATCCTCTTGCAGATCAATTAGAAAAAATTACCAGAAACAACATGAACAAAACCCAGAACCCAAACTCCTGAAACCAGAAATACTGAACAGCACGGTCCTTAGTGTAGATGGCAGTGAGATGCTTTTGGTATCCTTTCAATATTGTGAAACTGGCCTTTTTATTTCTATTGCTTGTTTCCTCATGACTAGGCTTTTAGAGAGGAATTACTTTTAATCCTATGACAGCATAGTTTCTTGCAAAAGTTTTGGTAAGAAACACCATCAAAAAAGTAAGAAACCCTCTCCAGGGAGAAAAAAAGTATAGTGCATTGTTCAGATAATTCTTTCTGTTGAGTTGCAAAGAATATGAATACTCACCTAAAAGACAGAAGCCTGCAGAAATCACCCTGTGCTGTTGCCTCCTGTGTTTTACTAATGCCATATCTTCTGTGGTATGTAAATTGGTAGAAACCAGTAGTCATGGGCTTGCCTTCATTTTCTCTGCATTTTTGTGGGGCCACTGTAGACATTAATATATTGCCTTCATTTTGTGAGGTAGCAAGGTTGTTGTAAGTGAGGAGATATACTCTGCAGTAAGAGTTGCTTTAAAAGGTATCCTGGTTTTGATTTTTTGAAGGTTGTGGTAAGTTTTTTTCCTCCCTCTTTCTGTTGCATCAGTTTGTGACTCTTACTGATTCTCCATCTCGTAAGAAATTACTCTGGAGTATGGAAATTTCTAGGTTTGTCTCTGGAACTTTTTTTCTTTAAAATTTTACAGAATGCTCCACTTAACTGTTAGTGGCAATGAAGCATCTTGCTGAGTGTTTATTGCGTATAAATTGTTACTCAGGATCTGCAGAGATTGTGAATGCAGATCTAAATTATTTATTTTGACTTTTCAGATCAAATACTTAGGCTCCTCTCTTGATCTCCAGAATTCTCCAGTTCTTGACAGGTGTTAGAATAGCAGCATTGTGACTTTAAGGGAGCAGGAAAGACTGTATCTGAAGTGAAGTTACATGGTCCTGATGTTTTTTAGAGAATGACCTGAAATAAAACCTGTCTTGCCACGTGAGCGATGGGTTTGTGCTCACAGATGCCTGGCCAAAAGCAGATTTTACAGGCAGCTGTATTTTCATTCTGTAAGTGCTCCTATACCTTGTTTATAAGACAAAAGCCTAATCTATTTTATGATCAGGGATATTTACCAGCAAAATTTGAGTATGCTTTACTTCAGGATTTGGGGCTTTTGTGTGTGTGTACTCATGGAATAACAGACCATAGCCTTTATATTTTTTCAATAAATTATTAAATATTCTTTATTGCTTAATTGGATAATTGACCTTGTCTTTCTAGGAGGAAGCTGTTTCTCAGTAAGGTAGTCCTATTATTAGTCTGCTGTCCAACCAGTCCTGGATTTGTTGGACAGTACTGTCCTAAAAGCTTTTTCAAATTGTATTCTGACTCTGAGGGTTGACATTTGATAATCTCTGGGCCCAAACCCACTTGCATATATTGATAATGCTTTCTGTGTTTCTTCAGTATGTTCATTTTCTGTCAGTGGTGTAGAATTGCCTGGCTGTATTTGTTTTCTTTCATTTCTCTAAGTGCTTGGACAACATAATTCACTTATCTGGCATTGATTGGGTAGGAACATCATTTGCTTTTCTCAGGAGCAAGGAAGCAGTGTGTATTTGTTCTGCGCTAAAGCCAGAGTTACAATGTTGCTTCCCTTATTTAAAGAAGAGTTCTGAGCTGAGTGAGCATTCTGAAATGACAAGTCTTTGCATAATAATGGATTTTTTCAAGGCAATTTGTGCCAAAGTAGAGATTATTGGAAAATAAGGGCATGTAAGGTTATGCCGTCAACTAGATATTCCCCAAAGGCCTGGATCCTGTTTCTGGATTTGTTAAAAACCCCCCACTTCTTTCTTCGAATCTCATTTTGACAAAAGAAACTTCATTGTAACATCCAGGCATTCTTTGTAATCTCCTTTTTTCTGTTATTTTGTGACATCCTCCTTCACTTACATGGACTCAGCTGTGCTTAGGAGAAAATATTGTTTCGAAAGTACTGTGCGGGTTGGCTGGTTGGAGAATACAGCAGGCTGGCATCTTAGCTGAGCTGTGGGCTTGATTTACTGTAAATGGGCTAATTAACCATGAGGTGCCATACTGATGTGTTTGTGTGTCCAGAAGCTACATATGGGTAAGCCTGAGTTGCTTACAGTTTTCTCTTTCTGTCCACTGATTTATTGTAGTTAGATATAAGGAGGTAATAGTCTTGAAATAAAATGCAGAAAAATAGGTAGGGCAGCTATTTTGTGAACTGCTCAGCTTGTGCTCAGCATTTCTGGGTATCTTTAAAATATAATACTAGCTCAAAATTCTGTGTTTTGCTACTAAATAACTGAGAACTGTGATTTGTTCTGGAGAGTCTTAATAAAGATTAATTGATGGAAGATCTGTGCTTTTTAACCCTTTCATGCAGAAAGACTTACCGAGCTAAGTATTCTGGTACTTTTGAAGAAAGAGTAGAGCAGCACTTTGTTATTACTATGATTGAGGTAAATTGGGCTGTCTTAAGGGTGTCGTTATAAACCCACTAGCTTTTGGTATTTGATTTTTTTTTTTAATCTATTTGAAAGACAAAAACTTTTCAAGAATTTTCTAGTTGCAGGATCTCTCTTCTGTAACAGAGACAAGCACTAAAAATCTCATACTAGCAACATTTGCATATCAGTCTGTTCATTAAAAGACAGAAATTTGCTCTCTAGCTTTATCATTTACTATTTTGTACCATATGTAGCCAATTAAAAAAGGTAAGAAAATATCGTTTGCTTTTTTTCTATATAAATAAATGGAAGTGAGCATAATAGCAGCCAAAGGAAACATTCCTCTGTGATTGCAGCAAGGTTTGTCCAAAATAATAGGGTTTGTATTTTGTAAATGTTTGGTTTGCCTCTGATGTTTAACATTTTAGGTTCTTTAATGTATGTGGGTGCATTCCAGGCTAAGTGTAAAATTTCAAAACCCATTGGTGGAAGTCCTTTAAGACGGGACCACCTGCTGTGTTTGCTCGGCTGTTTCAATTGCTCTGTTATGCAATTTCTTCTGTTGCAAGTCGAGGAAGATGGAGGAGGCCACTCGGTTAAAGTATTACTTGCCTTAAGTGTTTATGCTGGTCACCATCTTTCTCATTTGGGAAGAAAAAGTTTTATACAGATGACTTCTAAGTCTTTTGGACCTGCACAATGATGGATCCTTCTTTATGTGCATCCAACCAACTGGCATTTTGTGCATATTTATTCTCAGGTTTTAACACTGAAGTAGCTATTGTGGCTATGTATGAAGCTACTAGCTCTGTTGCTCTAGGATAGCTGGTTAATGAAACTTGTTAAGAACAGTAAATCCTTCAGGCTTTGTAAGTGTCTTTATGTAGGTATTCTTGCAGGAATAGTGGGCACTTTGTTATGGGACTTAAGGTAAACCATGCAGAACTGTACGGTAAATGGTAATAATTATGGCCAGAAAGTATCTGAGTCAGCATGGGAGATGATCAGAAAAATTCCTTTGTGTTGAGTGAGAAACTTTCATTTGAAGGACTTCTCTTGTACTGAGAGGACAATATGGGTCAGCATACCTCTAGTTTCACCAACAGCCTTGTGTACATGTGGGAGAAAATCAGATTGGTGAATGTAATCCAAATTGTTTTGTTTTCTCTGTACTTTTCATATGTCTGTGACTGTCGACTAGACCAAAAGTGTAGTCAAATAAGAACCTCCAGAGTTCATAAGCAAAATTAGGTCTTACCTTTTGTCCAGTCCTTTTCTGTAAAAGAAGGCCCCTCAAACCTTTTTAAGTGCTGATACAGGATGACTCATTGATGTTTGAGCCATTTAAACAGCTTCCTTTTAGCAGCATTTCAAACAAAAGCTGCCTCGAGGAGCTGTTCTCCAGGGGAAAGTGGTGCCAGTGTGGGAGATCCAGAAATCATCCTCACAAGTGCTCTGTGCCCTCTTAGCCGCAGTTAATGCTGGGCACATACTACCAATTGATGAAATTTACCCCTTAAAAGATGTCGTGAGGAAATCATGCCTTAATACAACTTAAGTTATTAAGATAAATCATAGGCAATTTAATGCCATTTTGGAGGAAACTCAAATGCCTTCTGCCACCTGAGTCTGTCACATGTTGTAATGTCCTGGTAACAAAAGCACTGTGCTGAGCACTTAGTCATAGAAAAGCAGTGGGTAAAGGGAGCGTAAAACCTGTATGTAAGAAGCCCTGTGAATGTTGACTGTTGAGAATAGTTTTAGGTTTAAAGGTTTTATTTTGTCCAACTCTGAGCTGGGTTCATATAGGAATGATGGTATGAGTAAATCCATCCTGTATTAAAAAAATAACGTATCTGAATAAGAGGCATCTTCAGTTTCCACAAAAAAAGCATCTGTAGCTCATATTTTTTCACACTGAAAACAGTGCTGCCTAGTCAGACTGGATTTCTTTTGCAACATTAGTAAGAAAATACTCTAGTGGCTAATGATATGTGTCAGTGCTAGGATGGGTGATTTAAAAGCTATTAGCTAGTGCATTCCTGATTGTCTTTTCATAATTTTCATCACTCCTTATATTTAAAAATCTTTTTGAAAATGGATAACAAAAATTGAGATGATGTCCAGGTTTCAGTGGTAGGAATGGAGGTGTTAATATTTCACAGAGGTTATTTTAGTTTAGTTTTGTGGGGGGGGGTTTTTCCCTGTTTTTTCTGTCTGAATGTTTTTATTCTTCAACTCTTAGTTGTAGTCAATCCATGTTCTTTCTCCCCATCCCCCAACTCTGACACTAAAACGGCTCAAGGTCAAGAATTTGGCTGTTAAAGGAAACTGTTTTGTTTTGCATTAAGATTAATGGAGCTTTAAACTAACTAGGAGAGAAGAATTGTTCTGCTGAAATTATTAAACACATCCACCTTCTCCAGCAGTCAGGATTTTGTCCTCAGTAGTGCTGGAAATAAGTTTTCAACAGATTGCATGAGCAGTAAGATATTCAGTGCAAGTAATTCAATTTTTAAGTGAAAAGTGAGATTGAATATGTATAAATATGGCAATCACAATTGAAACTTAAGTAAACCCCAGTCCCTAGTAGTGCTCTGTCATTCAGTTAGAAATAACCTAAATTTATAGTCCTATGCCTTTGTCCATGTGTATGCTTTATGTCTGATTGCTCTAACAATGCAATACTTGAAAAAGTGAGCCATAATCAGTATGACTTGATCGAAACATGGAGAGAGAATGCAAGGAAGGGCCTCTGAGCCTTCCTTGTCTATTAAAAAGACATAATGGTTCCCACCTTTTCAGGAATCCTTTTGGGAGCAATATGGCAGATGCTTAAGTAATTCTGGAACAGAAAAATCTCAAAGTAAAAATCAAGCAGAGGTGTTTTGTCAGCAGCATATTTTTCATTTATATTAACTTCTGATGCTTTTTATTCCCCATCACCTTGGAGACACACCTTGGTGGGCATTCCCTCGGGCTGGTACAAGCCTTGAAAAGCATGACCAGCAGCATGGCTCATGCCCCCTCTGTTTAATTCCATGTACAGTGCACAGTACTGGAAGTAAAATATGGTATTGCCTGTCTGTTCTGGCTCAACCCTGTATAACTTTGGCTGACTACAACAGGCAATAACTTGCTAGCCTTTGTGGTGAGTAGGAGCTCATTCCATGTGTGCTGGCCACAGAAGCATCCACTGTCATTTTTCACTGAGAGATTATGCAGTCCAGAGATGAAATGTTAATGTTTCAGCCATATATTTCCAAAATTTTGAGGACTTTTTTAGCCAGCTCACTTTCATTTATTACTGGCTAAAATCTCCTGCTCTGCTGTGCAGTACTTTGGAACTACAGTTATCTGTTTTCATTTTCTCCCTTCAAGACAGGTGATAACCCTAGTGAGTATAATGCAAAGACCAACAATTGGGGTTTTTCCTGCACTGAAGTTTTCTAAAGAAAATAAATCAAATCTGAATTTGTACAGGAATGTTTGCCTTGCATTCCACACACTGAGTCAATTTATCTCAGGGGCTCTCTTTTTCCTCCTTCCCACCCTCTTTAAAGGCTTGGTGACTGGAAAAAAAAAAAAAAAAGGAGGGGTGTATGGTAGATTGTAAAAAGAGATTTTTGTAGCCACTGGTGCCAGGAATCATCAAGGAATGCATAAGTAGTGCCTCTTGTGACAGCATCCAGTCTATTGGAAAAGCGTCATGTGCCATCTGGCTTCGATTTTGACTTAATTAAATGCATGCAGCCGTCTTTAAGAACTCGGCTAAGATTCAGCTGTCTTGACATTTTGTAAAGAGCAAAGATTTTGATGGGGAATCTGCAACAGTCACCTGATTTACGTTGTTTAGTTCCCTTTCAGTGTGGTCCATGCAGTTTGCTGATATTTGAGTGACAATTCTGTTTAAATAAACTCTTAAGACTTGCTGACTCTTGGAAGCCTAATTCAATAGGGGTTTTCCACTCTAGATTCTGGGATTTTTCTTAGAGCTGCAGTTATTGTGGAATTTTTTTAATAGCAAAAGGAGTTTGTTAAGTTCAGCCAAGTAATTTGTCTGGGAAAAAGGCAAGCTGCTTTGTGAAAGTTTGGTTACTCCACCCAAAGACTCTATATCAATGGGATTTTAGCTTTGTGTGGGGCGGGGGATAGGAGCCGAATGTGTCCTTTGCTGTTAGCCTGTTATTCTTAATGCAGTGAATAGCGAGGATCTACTTTTCATGGGCAAGCAAACCCCATCTTGCACTCATGAGAACCTGTTGTTTTAATTACCTGTTGTTTCATCTTGCATCTTCAACAGCAGTTACCTATGTGGATGAAGGTTGCAGAAAAAAAATTGGTGCAGACTTCTACCCATGCAGTTGTAATTAAAAAACACACTTTTGTTGTTCTGAGTGCTAGGTGTCTTGATTTTTGAGGTTTTGTCACTTTGATCTTTAAAATATAGGAAAAAAAATCAAGGGAAAACAAATGTACAGAAATAGGATCTTTATTTAGCTTCTAGGTGAGATGTACAAAGACCCATTCAAATTGGCCTTTTCAGTGATAACGGTCAAGTGTTAATTCCAAACAAGTCTTCTACCATATTCCTAATAATCCCAAATGGTCAAGTTTTATCTCTCTCATCCAGCTATGAAGGACTACCCCAGTTTTCCCCTTTTTTTATCACTGGAAATGTTATATTCTTGGAAGGCCCTTCAGGAAGAGGGAGTATAGTTATATGTGCAGTATTATCTGGCCCTTTTCTAGTTCTATATTGCAATAAATGTTTTTGCTTTTTAATCTTTCTAGGTCTCTTATTTTTAGCAAGTTATCCTTGGCCTGTTGCCACCCATTGTATGAATGGAATTCTACAGTTCTCATTACAAACATCAGTTTGCTTAGACCTTTCAGCTGATTCACTAAGCACAATATCCAGATCCCTCCTGCTGTGCCTTAACAGCTGTGCTGCAGGCTTGGGATGAACACACCCCCCCTTCCCCCAGGTCCCCTAACCTGTAATAGGCACTCTGGCCTGCTTATTGAAGAAGGAAGCTTTAGGAGCTGCATAGCTTACCTTCACATCTTCATCTCCCTGTACCCATTCATGTTTGGAATCAGGATTAATGAAAAAAAATTGCTATTTTGACAGCCTTGGTGATTCGGTTCACTCTCTGTAGAATTAAAATACAATGATGAGATAGGTGCCAAATTTTCTCATACAATGCTGCTAAACATGTCTTAAACCTGCCCTTGAGAGCCCTGTTCCCAGGGGCGAGCAACCCTTGCTCAAAAACCCTTGCCCAAAACTGCTGGACTTCTGTTTTCAGACATGTTGAGTTCTTGGCCTCTGTTTTGAGGTGGCTGAACAAGGTTGCAAATAACATTTCTTGCAAAGGAAGCACTTAGTGCTGGTAAGGAAGAACATCTTCCTTCTAATGTTAATCTGATTACTGAGGACTAATTGACTTAAAGCAGTTGAGAATCAAGGAGCTTTAATTTCCTATTGTCCACCTGTACATGTAAGCATCAAGATAAGAAGAGACTATGCATTTTTAAAAGCTTGGATTGCTTGGATTTATTTTTTAAAAGCTAGTATGCATTGCTTGTACATGGTTATTTATGTTCACTGCTAAATTAAATACTTGAATTGAGAAGCCCTCCTGAACTTTCTTGTTGTTGGATATGAATTAATTATCAGAGCATGAGTCTCTTTTCCTAGATTTAGATTGTTTTGTTTGTGTTTGCTGTTTAGTGAGAATGGTGTAACATCTCTCTGGGCTCGGAAGTGGCACTATTGTAGTGGCAGACATGCTCTTTTATCATTTTATGAAAGTATTTGTTTACATTGCTCTAGTTTTGCAGACATTTTAGAGGTGATGTAATATATGGAAACATGAAACAGTGGAAGCTGGGGTGGAAATAAATTCCCTTCAGGAAAGCTGTCTGATTGTTCTGCCTGTTTCCTCTGTGTCCACATTTGTTTGAAGGAGACTGTAAGAAACTCGAGCCAGAATAAGTTGGGATAAGACTGCAGAAAATGATTCAAGCTATCAACTATTACTCAGTTGAGTTGAAGTTGGCCACAAGTTCCTTTGGCAGCTCCTGTGAAGTAGGATTGTGGGGGATCCCTTGAAGACCCAAAAAAATTACAAAGATAGGCATCTTTGTAACATTGCCAGGTCGTGAGTCCCTGATCTGTATGTGCATCCATGCTTGGGAGCCCTTTCACAGTTGATGGGGGTAGCAGAAGAAGCTTTGCAGTTGACTGTACAGAAGATGGGACAGTTGAGTCTCTTGATTGATTTGTGTAGAGTAAATCAAGATGGGTGTAAAGCAGCTGAAAGCACCATTACATGGAGTAAGGCTCCCTCTCTACCCTACATTGCTCTTGTATAAAAGGCAGGGAGCGTACCTTCTGTAACCTGTTGCTGAGTTATTTGTACTTCATCCACAGTTTTAATTTATTTCATGCTTATTCTAAGGTTTAGCAAAAATGTTTGCTTGTATTGTACTTAGCTTGTAGTAGATACTCCCTGTAAAGGAGTGAACCAGTGCTTAGAGTTCAGGTGAGTCAGTGCATTTTCTTGTGCCCTTCAATTCTAATTTCTCTGGATGGAGCAACAGTCACATTCAGCTATGTTGTGCATACCAGGTTTGGGTGTTTGACTGTCTAAAAGACCCCAGTGCAAGCTTTTCATTGTTTGTATAGTTAACTGTGGGTCTGTGTTTCTTATCTTTGGTGGAACTGACTTTTGAACCTGAAGATAGTTTGCTGTTTCAGTTTGCTACACTTGAGGTGTCTACAAGCACATGCATATGGTTTGAAATGGGGAAGGGCTCCCCAAGTGGAGATGTTCACATAAAGGTAATCTCCATTACCCCTTTGTATTTCAAACTGTGAAACAAACAATTACTTAGAGAAGGGATTTCTGGCCAAATAAACAAAGAATAACTAGAAAGACATGAAGTCCCAAAGTCCAGGAACCTGACTGCTACAAAAACTAAGGAAGAGCTATATAGCTGACCTTTCTAGGATTATTGATCTACTTTCATCCAGTGTAATTTGTCATGTGAGAATTTAAAAGACTTTACATTGACTACAGTTTAAATTTTATTTGGAGTATCAGTAATGCATCTTGTATTACAACAACTGTACCTTGCACTGAGAAGAAATTTAATGTCTTTTGTGTGGCACAATTTACTTGGCTGTGATTTTTAAAAGTGCTGATTGGAAGACACAAGGCACTTACTGAAACCTGGAAGTTAAACTTAGGTGGAGGTTGAGAACAGGAACGAGAACCTTTTTCTCTCCACTTTTTCATTTGCTGGAAAAGAAAGAGGGGGTCAATGCTTCAATGAACAGCAAGGAAAAGTTTTTGAATTAGTTCTCAAATACTTTTTATTTTCAAAGAATGTTTGCTTTTAGGTATGTTTTTCAAGTAGATTATTTTGCACAGCTTCTGTTTTATGCTTTCACAGTTGTTGAAAATTTTAAGGACAGTAAAAACATTTCAAATCATTAGTATTTTGATTAGCTTTTAATAAAGAGAATATGTCTGTGAGAAGACCCGAGGTTAAAGCAAGGAAGACTTATTTCTTGTTAAAAGTTTGGAGAATTAGATTTAAGAGATGAGGCTTCTGTCCAGTGTGGCTAGGCCTTGAATTTTCTGGATTTTATTGGTTGAAACCTGCCCTTTGACATAAAGGATGAGTGAAGATAGATTTTGGTCCGTGGGCAAAACAGAAAGTAGAGGAACCATGTCACCTGCAGGATGTAGGTGCATTTATTCTTGGGCAGACAAGTCCTTAGGGGTTTAAGGTGTTCTTTACAGCACTGGGTACCACTCCAGCCCTTGCATCTTTTACAGGCTGTAATACAGGTAACTGCAACATACAAAATATTTTTGTATTTATAAGGCAATGAGCACTGCAGAAGGTGCAGTCTCCTCTGAAACCAGCCCATGTGCATCTTTTGTGGGTACAAATCTGGGCTGCAATAAACTCCTTGCTCAGAAGAGGAAGCAAAATAGAGTACAGTGACAATAGCTGAGTGTACATACAGTATATAGATCCCTTTTAAAATATGGGAGGGCTATGACCTTGCATTCCAGAGGAGATTAAGTAGAAAGCATCAGTAAAAGCCATCTGTAATCAGATTCTCTGCACAGTTTTTCCTTTAGTGCTTTTGATCTGAGATGAAGCCAGTGAGTGATGTGAAAGTTGCCTTAGCAGAGCATGAAACTTCTGGGCTTCGTGCATTTGGCACATGTTCAAATGGCTCTGTGTGGGGTCAGTTGTACTTCAACCTTGAGCTTAAGGCATGCTGCTGGCGAGTCCAAGCACATTTATTTGTCCTCTACTTTCTTCAGTTAATATATTCTGTCTTAAAAGTGAAAATATTTATCGGAATAACTTTTTTTCAGTTTTTTACACAAGTCAGATGTTAAATGTCATGATCCAGATAGCGTTTCTTCTTTTTTTTAACCACTTACAAATTCAATTCCAATATTTCAACTTGGTACCTGGCCAGAATTAGCTGAGGAGTTTCTTATCTTGCCTCGTTATTCTGCAAGCATTCCTTTAAAACTCTCCTTGAGTACAGAGAAATGAACTGGTAAAGTCTTGCTGTATCTCAACTCTGCCTGCCCTGCATCTTGGCAAATGATGAATTTAATAGAAATGTGCTTTAGCATTAAATATTTTTGGCAATGATCCTACCTTAGTGTTGCTCAGTACAACAAAGAAATAGTAAGTATATCACACTCCTGCTTTCATGCTATTTAAAGCAATAACTATTTAATATTTGTTGTTATGTCATACTATGGGACATAACTGGGTATTATAATCTGCAGCAGTGTTGTCTATCCATATTGTATAATCTGAAAATTCTTCTAAAAATAGTAAAAAAAATATTTTGATTGGTGTTGTGTAGCAGTTGCCCTGAGTCTGAAAGAAAACCTGTTAAATATCAGCATGTTTAGGCATTGCCCTAAAATAAAACGCTCTCAAATG
>WEIU01012890.1:334407-419529 GCA_013389925.1 Aegithalos caudatus | reverse complement strand
CCCAGATAGAAGATGGGAGCAAAGCTGCAGCTGTGGACAAGTTATTGGCTGGGGATGAAATTGTTGGCATCAATGATGTGGGCCTGTCTGGCTTCCGACAAGAAGCAATCTGCCTGGTGAAAGGTTCACACAAGACACTGAAGCTTGTAGTGAAAAGGTAAGCTTGTGTCGTTAGCTGGAACACCAAATGAGTTTCAGCCTGTAAGCTACTGAGCAAATAAATTTGTCAAGATTTGGCAAGTTAATGACTTTCATTCATTTTTATTTATGTACATACTATGTGGTGTTAAACTCCTCCTTAAACACAGACCATTTGTGGAAGATGTGAAGAGGGGCAGCCTATTGATTGGAGCAAAACCCGAGGCAGTATATTCTGTGAGTGCTCTTGTGATGTGAGGAGTCAGGACACTGCCTCTCTCCTGGAGTGCAGTGCCCAAAGCAGGCTGTCAGCCCTGCTTCCCTGCCTTTGGTGTGCAGACACAGGCAATGCTCTTCAGTGCTGTGCAGCAGGCCAGTTGTGCTGTGAGGAGTGGGTTACATGGGAAACTTCTGGAAAAGCGTTTTCCCGCTATGAAAGTATTTGAGGTCTCAGGCATTTCATAAGTGACTTGCATACAGAGTACTTTCAGTTAGTTATTAGTGAATGGGAAAAGTGAAGCAGTTTATCAAAACACAACATACTTTTGGTATGAAAACTTTTTGTTTTGTCATCTTGACTTGTAACTTTTAACTAACTTAAGAATAATTTTCATAAACTATTTTTGACAGAAGTGAACCAGTGTTAATGTAGACTAAATCTTGTAATTTCTGAAAAAAAATCCAACCAGGGTATCTGAACAACATGATCTTTGTTTGTAATTTTCTACTCCAGTGTAGCAGAACTTTCTAGTTAATTACTTTAATCAAATTATACCAGTCAGTCTTTCATGTGACAATTTGTTAGAATCAAAAAAAGCATTTTGATGTAACACAGAAAATGCCAACAGTTTGAGCCTGACTGGTATAATGATCCAGTCCATAAATATAATGACTGAGGCTATCTCAAATGAGGACAGTCTTTTGTGAAACAGCACTGATAAGTAAGAGAGGTACAAAAGTGTGCTTTCCACCTTTGGTTTTGGAAGGTATTTTTGAGAGAAAAAAATTATGGGAACCTGGAGCTCTTTCACAGCTGATAGTTTATATCCTCAACAAGAGCTACTTCCAGAAGCTCTCACCAAATTTTTGTAGCATTTAAGCTAATAAATACAAAATAAAATACATTCACAACTACCATAAATTTTCTTGATGTTCAGCAGTTCCAACTTGCGCTGGCTATTCCAGTGAAAGCACTTGTTAGCAGAGGTTACATCAGTTGTTCCTGTCACAGAGAGGGAGAACTTCAGGGTTGAGAGGTTTTATAGACACTGAAGAATCTGCCAAGACAGCAAGTCTTAATTACTAGGAAAAGCTTTAGACCAAGTAGAAAGCTTCCCTCTCTTGGTGCTTTTCAATTTTATGACAGTAATTTTCTCAGAATCTGTGAATTCTGATCTATCTTTGGAAATGGCAGAAGGTTTGGTGCAGAAATACCCTTATGAGAGACACAGCTGTGTCATTCTTGTTATTCCTACCACATTGCTCTCTACTACCATCTGAAAGGAAGTTGCAGTGAGGTGGGGGCCCTTCTCTTCTACTGTGAGAGCAGTGAGAGGACAAGAGGAAATGGCCTTAAGATGCAAAAATCAGATTAGATATGAGAAAAAAAAATCACCATTAGGGTGTTAGGCATTGGAATAGGTTGCCCAGGGAGGTGGTGGAATCACCATCCCAGTAGGTGTTGGAGGCACCTGGATCTGGTGCTGGGTGTTATGTTTTAGTGGTTTAGGGGTTACCATGGTAGTGCTGGATGGACAGTTGGTCTCTTCCAACCTTGATGATTCTATGATTCACTTCAGGCATGTGATTTGGAGAACTTTGCTACAGCTAATCAAGTGCTGATTTGTTGCTGGGGATTTGTGGCCATTCCCTGCAGGCAGCAAGACCTCCATTGCTATCCATGTCCTTCAGCACTTCGGTGCAATACTGATGGATTTTCATCAATCCTTTATCATCCCCGCCCTTTTTCCTTCCTTAGCATGTATGCAATGGTCAAAAACAAGCTAGCTGTTCTAGCCAAGAGGCTGAAACAGTGGCTGTTGTTAGAGAAAACATTATTGTCTGAAATTGATTGAGAACTTCCATAGCTTCCAAAAGAGGCAATAGCCCTTTGGGTCATTGACAAGCCTACATAATATTAGATAAACTTCCATAAAACTTAATGAATGAAACTAGCTGGGGCTTTTGTCTTAGTTTTTCAACTTTGCTCTTTCTCTTGGAAAGTTGCCTTAGGACATCAGTCCATTGACAGTCAGAAACCTTTTAACTTCCAGTCTCGTTTTATTCTTGGCCAGCTTGTTCTCATGCACTGCTGTCACTGTGCTGAAATAACTTTTCCTGTTGGAAGTTCAAATGATGCAGGTTTTTTTAAAACCCTTGTTGCATGCATTCTTTCAGAAGTTATGGTTTGAACATCAGTATTAGTTTTGCTTTGTTTGTTTGCCCTAAATCTTAGGCTGAATTTTTATGAGTACTTTAAACAGCCATGTCTTTAAGCAAACCAGTTGTTTAGTCTTTGTGTGAGCACTCCTGCAGGTTTGGATTGAATTGGATCAGAGAACTGATCTGACTACAAAATTACTTGAGTAAGTAGGTTTTCAACTGGGCAGGACCACCACTTTTCAGAAGTAGTCTGCATTTTAATCAATTGCAGCAATCTTGAAATGGCTGTTTTAACATTTAGTCTTCAGATTCACACTCACTTATCCCTGGGGAGACTGGGAATAGTCCTATAATTCCCTTTCATTGAGTTACTTATAAGATGAAATATTGATCTGCAAGTCATCTAGCATCTTTTTGTCTGCTTGCCCTGTGGCCTTTGTCTAGCACTGTGATGTCTCTCTGTAGCATTGGTTTAACATTTTATTCTCTGTGGGTGTCAGTGTGATAATCTGAAGCACAAAATAGAAAGTTTGAAGTTCAACTCAATCCTGAAGCTTAAAGAGAATCCTTGTTTTAATCATGTTCTTGCTATCTGTGAGAGTTAAAGTGCAGAGCCAAGATGGTGCAATAAGAACTCCAGTCTATAATTGGAATATTTCTATACAAGGATGCCCCTGTGGGATACTTGGGAATGTGTTTATTGGAAATATTCTGGAAAAAAACCACTGGAAGGGTTTTCAGTAAGCAGTGCAAAATCACTTCATCCTTTTCCTCTGCTCCTGTAAAATCATCCCTGTTAAAGCACTGAATTTGGAATTTCAAGGCTAAGATTTTGGCTCTGTTTTAAGCTCTTGGCACAGAATGGAAAGAAAAATGAAACACAAATGGGAGCTTTGTGCCTTCATCCCTTCCGTGGTGCTGACATTGGTGTTTTCTAGGATTTCCTTAATTCAGAAGAGCCTCAATTGCTCCACACACTCCAGTTTTAGTGTCTATTTCCTGCACAGGGCTCCTTATTCCTCTGCCCTTGCCCAAGAGTTTTATGTGGAAAGCTTTTTTCCTTGGGGTCATTTGTCTTATCTATTTGTATACTGATCCAGAAGTGCAAAAATCTATTGGTTTATGAAAAAATTACTTCTTAACAAATTTCTTCCTGGAAAGTAGAGAGCTTTCCTTGCTATAATGTCAGTATAATTAATCAAGGAAAATCACATTTTATTTGTCACTGCTGAGAAGCATGTCCCTGTGAAAATTCTTCTCAAAGCAGTACAGCCACAGCCTGATCCTGTGTTGATCTGAGTGTATGTAGGAAACAGTAGGACATACTATTGTCTGTTTAGAAGTCTAATGTACCTACAGCGAAGACCAAGGGAAAATGTTGTAGCAAGATTAATGTGTTTCATTCACAACAATTGCTTTGTGTCTATGACAAAGGTTTCTTAAGAGGCTTATGTTGTTCTGCAGTGGTAGCTGGCTTCCAAAAAATTATATGTACATGCTATTTTTAAAGAATATGATTCTTGATTCACACAGGGAAAATAACACTGGTTTCTAAAAAAACTGTATGCAGTACCAAATACTCAGCATAAATGTGTTGGCTATCAGCATACATACTTTGTTGTATTTTCTGGAAATATTGCATAGTTGTGGTCTAAACCAAATCAGGACTGTGCAACTGGCTCAGCAACAAGTGTGATGTTTAAGTGGCTTACATATATCAATGGTAGAACAAGTGTAGTGTACTTTTGGGCCTGGATTAAAATGGGACTCAAGAGGCTTCACGTTATTTTCTCAAGTGAATTTGTAGAAACAATGCATCTTAATTGCATGCTAGTTCTTCAATGTAGTACTGAGTAATTTCTTGAGTAGATTCCTTTCCTAGGAAAATGGCAAGCAGACTGTGTTTAGGACATTTCTTACAGGAATTACTTGTGAATTTCTTTTGTTTGGAAATGGTGTGCATAGATATCTACATACAAATGAAATTCATCTGCGTGTTGATACTGAATGTTGTTGTTGAGGTGATTGCCATACTCTCTGTAATTTAATAATTTTGTATATACTTCTAACTTAAATTCCTTTTTACTTATTACATACCATCTTCATTCCTTTGCACATGCTAGACATAAGCATGTATCACAAATCCACAGTAAGAGTAGTTTTTCACTATGCATTCATGAGGCACATTAAAAACAGGCAAATAGGGGAGGCTTTCACGTGTGATTTATTGAAGACAGAGTGAGATTTTCACCTCTGAGAGTAACTCAAAGAAGTTACATGGGTTGTCCTCTTGGTGCTTGAGTGGTCTATTAGCAGCAGTTGAAAGGAGGGAAGGAGCAACCTCTTTTCTACATGGTCTGCTAGTGGTGAGAAGCTGGACTTCGTTCAACTTGGCCAACTCTGCAAGTACTGCCAGCACCTGAGAACAAACTAAAGTGCTGGAATTTGGCCACATTGTGTACATATGTGGGTACAGCTATGGGCTTGTTGTTTTGGGGTTTTTTTTCTGTAGCATTTTAGTGTTGTGTCTCCGTGTTGCCAAAGTACAAGCTCTTTTTGCAATGTTGAGGAAGTCCCTTGTTAAAGGAGAGGGAAAGAGACAGGGAGAAAACACACTTGTCATCCAAAGCATAGTATGCTGACATGACTGTGCAAAATCCTAACAAGGGAAGTGACTTTCATACTTGTGCTATAAACACCTAGACATGGAAAGTTAGGGTTATCTTTATTTGCATGGCACTTCATGAAGACAGCCAATTCTTAATTAAAGCACAGAAGAAAGAATTTTTAATTAATGTCTTGAGGGCTCCAAGATTGTACAGTACTGTTTCAGATACCTGAGACCTGAGCAAAAATCTGTGAATAAAAATCTTGACAGTCATTACAAAGCACTGATCCTCTCTCAAGTAAGAAAAAGGGACAGAGTGGAGACACGTAGAGAGACAAAATGAAGGCACCGAGGTCAGTGAGGATGGACTTAAGTCCAGTAGGGAGGAAAATGAGAAGATGCCTTAGTCTTGGGCTGACATTCTTTTGAAAGGCCATGTTGATGGACTGCTGATACACTAGAATATCCCTTTAATTCATGAAAACAGTATGGGGAGATGGAGTGTTCAAATTGCAGATATAAGCAAAGGCATTTGTGCTGAAGCAAGTAAATGTTGAAGTAGCTGTAATCTCACAAAGAGCTTGAACAGAGAGAGGGAGATGGAAGTGATGAAGACCCTCTGCCCCCAGGGAAGAAGACCTCTGTTCCTAGAGATGAAGATGATCTCAGAGACAGATGAAGAGAGAACAGCTCATCCTTAAAATAGTACCCCATAAATTTGACATGGCCCATAAATGCAGCTGTGGGAAGATGGGATGGGAGGGACTTTGCAAGTACAGATTTCCAGGTGGCTGCTAGTTGTGAGAAATTGAAGCCACAAGAGAACTGCTCCTCATCCTTCAAATGCGTGATCCTGCACTACTGATGGAAAGGGAATTGATATGACAAAAGGAGGAACACACACTTCCATCATATATTTTCAGCAAATCATACCTTAGAAAAGCCCTGATGAGGACCATTTTCCCTGGTTGTATCACAGTCACTTAATCCAACACATTAACAGTGTGAATCCACATTCCCTTTGCTGTAGCCCTAGCAATACCACCCAGGATACTTCCCATATCAACTCCTTTTTGGTGTAGTGTACATCTAAAAAGCACTTTTATTTCTTAATTTTCTGCCCACCTCACCTGCTTCTAAGTTGCATTAACATGATTTGATTCATTCTGTTAATGAAACAGTGATGGATGCTTGAGGTGATCGTAAGCTTTAGTTCCTCCAGTTGGCGGTGTATTGTCCCTGGTTTTGAAGAGCAAGTTGTTGTCTTATGATTTTGGATGTTTGTCTTATACAGCTGTCAGGTTTCTCTCAAATACATATGTCATGATTGATATGTTTTCATTTTGTGGCAACTTCCATAATTTATTTCTTTGCAAATCTAAAAAATCTGCCCTGTAGAGATTAAATAACATGGACCAAAATTACAACTGATGTCACAATATTTTACCAAGGCAACTCTATCAGGGCAATGTTTGGGCTACTAGGAAGGCCATAGACATTTCCTTGTAGGTAAAAGGAATATTCTGTAATTTGAATATGCTTATTCAAAAGGCTACTTGTGGCAGTGCTATTCAGGTTTTTAAGTAATTACCAAAATTGGGCAACATGATGTTTTTTTGTGGAATGGGATATCCATCACGGTAACAACCTGTGAGTCATGACTGGGTTTTAGTAGTAGGGTTTTTTCCTTCAATCATGCATGCACTTGTCAAAATGGTTAATTTTGAGCATGAGTAGTCTCATCCAATTTAGTAAGAGCACTCACATGACTGAAGATAAAAAAAGTATACAAGTGCTTACAGGATCTAACCATAGCTTTTACAAGGCTATACATTGGAGTTATTCTGAAAACTGCCTTCCACTTGAGAATTTCTGTGTAGGTGCTGTAAACTCTAATATGTAGCCCTTTGGGTGAAAGAGAGGAAAACACATGAGCCTTCTAAACTTTGGGGATCTGAAGACTTACTCATTTCACGTAAAACTTTTGCACACACTCACAGATAATTTTTAATGTGTTTGATAATACTGGAGATTTCTTCAGACTCCTGACTGAAATAGAATTATAAACCCACCCATTAAAGACCAAATGAGTAATCTTTTTATGTCAGAGATGATCTTTGCATGTTGAAGGCATGCTTCTGTGTATGTTCTCTGTGTTTTGAAATAATGTTTTGGGATTGCTTTCAAGCACTTAAAAGTGTTTGGCTTTTTAACGCTAGTCAAGGATGTTGAAATGCACATGTCCAATTTCAGGAGAGAAGGAATAATACTTCTATTTCAGTGTGTTGCAGTTTTCTCCTTGTGAAAATTTTATTTTAGGTTACGTATTTCACGTCCTGAGGGTTAAATGATTTACAAGTTGGAGAACTTGGCACTTCTTACATGTTTCAGCATCAAGTATCTACCATATTGAGTGTAGATATTTTATGCCCTACTTGCTCAAGTAACTACATGTAACGCCTTCCAATTTGAAAAGATTATAAAGAAGTTTTAAAATAATTTCTTAGTCCAACCCTTAACTTCAGAAATGTGACCACTTCAAAGAAGGGCAGGAATGTAAGTGTGTTGCAGATTTAGTTACTGAATAACTGAAGAAATTTGCATCTTATCTGTTACACAAGGAATCCAGGGTATTTTATGGTTGATTCTACCGAATCTGCATAATACTGGATTACCTGGCAAAACAAAGTCTGGCACAGAGTCACAGCTACCACACTGCTGAGTTATACAGCCCTTGTGCTTTTAGTCGAGCTTCATGCTGAGTGCAGAGGAAGGACAGAATGACAAAAGTTGAAGTTTGGGGAAATTTCTGCTGGGTTGCAATCGAAACCATAATCAGTTCTTTGATCTGGCTCATGGAGCAGCAGCCTTGCCAGCAGGTGGGCAGCTGAACCAGGGCTGGCATCTGATGGGGAAGAAAGCACTCTGGGGGATGGTAACTGGTCTGGCATAGGTCATGTCAGAACAAAATAGCTTTCTCAGGTAAAACCTGAACCATACCAGCTTGTGGCACAGTTCTTTGTGGAGGCTTCATAATTTGCATCATGGGACTATTTGGTGTTTTAACCAAGACTGAGACAAAATAGGGCAGGGCTGTCTCCTGAAATGCCCTAAGACAAGAGGAATTCCCTTTCCCCACTCCTGTTTTTGGGTCACCTTGGGCACAGTGAGGTAAATTACAGCTGAAATCAGTGTCGGAAAACACCACACCTGTGTCGAAAGACCAGTATTTGGAATGTGGTTTCTGAGGAAGCTGAAGTCATTTGGGATGGCTATTGAAAGTTAAGCTTATTGTGGTGAGTGGCTGGGAGGCAAAACACACCCGTTGTTTCTGGCCACAGGCAGCACCAGGGTTTCTGTGGCTGTGTGCCCCAAGGATGTGGCAAGTTTCTTCTTGCTGAAGGCAGCAAGGCTCAGGCAGCCGTGTGCTGCTCTGGGAGTCACTCTGCCCGTCCTGGGCAAAGGTGGCAGGGGGGAATGTGTCTGGAGGCTGCTCTGCTTCCTGCTCCTTGGCCTCAGCCATGGTAAAACAGCCTAAAATCCCCCATTCTGACTCCTGCTGCTGCTGTTAGCATTAGCCCTGTCAGAGGCTGTGTTTTCTTCAGTGTTACTGGTGAATAATGCTTCTTTTGTATTTACCTTAGAGGTTAATTTCTTTAACACTTTACATGACATGATAATTTCCAGGATACTTGAAAATAAATCCTGCCAGAATGAATTTATTCAATGCGTGAAGCATTTTAGATGCTTCCTAATGATAAATACTCATTAAAAAAGTTTTATTATCCTTCTGAGGAATTCTGATAAATCATGGTAAAAACTGAGGTAAGAGGGTGACATCAGGAGTTTAATGCTATCTAGCCATCAAAAGGTAGCGGAATGTGCAAAAACAAAAAAAAAGGGATGAGGGAAAAGTATTTATGTAGTTTATATAATATACCATAAATCCCAAGAGCAGCACTTTTATCTCACACATCCAGATGTGTCTGTCTAGGTCCCCAAGGCAGAGCAAGGAAAAACAGTTCCAGCATATGAAAGCTTTATCATGGTACTCTATTGTGAATTCAGAAGGCAGGAAGATTTATGATGTTATACTTCATACAAATTAATACCTCTTCGTTGACAGTGCATATCTTATTTATAAATGAAATTGCTGTTCCATCCTGCTCAAGCCTGTACAGTTGGGCTAAGGAACAAGGAAAACCTGAGGAAAATGTGATAGCGAAATCCTGATTTCGTCAAGTTAATGACCAAAGTCTTTAAGGACACTAGGGTTGATCATTTATTTGCATTTTTTTACTTTCACCGACAGAAGCAGAGAATTTTGTAGGTCTCTCTGGTTTCTTTTTATGTAAAATGCAATTTATTAGAGTATGGAATAGGAAAGGAGCTGCTGTGCTGTGACAAGGTCATATTCCTTCCAGCACAGCTTCCTTTAAAAGGGGCTCTGTTGGCTGGAGTGTGGTGTTGCTGTTTGCTCCATCTTTCAGGTGCAGGATGAGTGTCAAATGGGAGTTGAGACAACTGGTTGCCTGGTACATGGGAGGAGAAAGCCAAGAGCAGTGCCACAGGCCCTATAGGTCTCACCATGGTTAACAGCAAGGCAAAAGGCAATTGTGTAGACCTGTGTGTGAATTTTGGCATGTGAGAATGGGCATTGAAGGTAGAATATGCTGCTTTGCTGAAATTCTAGGAATTTCTGCAGATACCCATACAACAGAATTCTGTCAATAACTTGTCTGTCAAAATACTGGTTCAATTTGCTATTCTAAGAAAATCTGATTATTAATAGATTGCTTTCATTACTGCATTTCTCTTTTAGAGCTCCTCCTTCCCCCTGGAATTCCATAAGTTAAGCATGTGTTTATATTTTTATTTTATTATATTTAAGTTCTAGGTCACTTCTTTTCTGAGGATACTTTTTGGAAGTCGTTTCCTTTTATGATAAGATAGTAGAAGCTGAAATCGCAAAAACAGGAACTCCTTCTGTTTTGCATGGACAAAAGTGCTGCAGTTCCATTTGCTGCTTCCAGAAAAATAGGCTGACTTTGTTCTTACAATTTGTTGGCACTCTTCTCAAAAAGATAAGTAAGAGGGGAGTACAAGGTATTCAGATACTCAGGGCACAGAGATCATAAACAAAAAGAAAGCCTCAGTTTTCTTGTTTTAACTCATTGCAGTGAGTTTTAGTCAGCTACAAACATTTGGGAAAAAATGGTAATATTAGAAAAGCTGTTAATTTCAGGTGTTGGAGTGGGTAATTTTAAAGATGCAAAAAAATCCAAAAACTGCTGACTAATCTCCCTTTGAAACAAAGAGAAACAGTCATTGTTCTATCTTGAATTCCACCTTCAAAAATGGAGACACCCAGAATATTTCCTGACTTCTGAAGATCACAGCTATAGCAATTAAATGTCTGAGATTACCTTTTAGATGTGCAAATATGACTGCCTAACCACAGTCTTTATTTTTTATTACTCTGAATAACTTAAAGTCTGATTTCTCCCTGTGACTGAATCCTTTGCTGATAGCGCTCTCTTGTGGCTGTTACTTTCATTTAAACGACTTAAGGGATTTCAAAAATATGCATATTATTTAGAAATTTCTGCCCTAGGACACAACAGTCTGTGTTGGATAAGTGTTCCCAAGTTGTGTGGTAATACATATTTTAATAATGCAGGAAGGTTAGTCTAGGCAAAAGCATCCCAAGTGTGTTTCCCAGAAGATCTCAAAGGGACAGCCTATTGAGCATTCAGGTTTTTAACCTCTTTTTTGGTGTATTTTTGGTGAAAAGCCACATTCCTGTGGACAGATGGGGGGAGGCTTGGAGGGGAATGAAATCTGCCTTGGCAGGCAGTCAGGTGGAGGAGAGACAGGGATGGGCACATTCATTAACTGGCTTGATTGCAGATGCTTCTGTTTCCGTGGTGCTGCTCTTGGTGATGAGCAAATTACTTCCCACAACTTTGGCTATTAAAATGAATGAAAAAAAGATTTGGGAAATTTTCCCAGTGAAACTGATACATGTGTTCCTGATGAAACTGAAAACTTTTCACCCTGATCTGTTTTCTCATTCTGGGGATGGGAAAGGAGAAGGTGGGAGGTTAACCCTTAACCTATTCTGTTTTTTAGTACAAAGTTTTTTAGCTGATGTTTTAGTTTTCAGTAAGGAGGCAAAGCCTTCTGTAAGCTCAGATTGTGATGTGCAGGGGTTTCCTTTGAACTAGGGACATCCTCTTTCAAGAACAGTTACTAATGAGCAGTTGTTTGGTACTACATAGACTGGGTACTATTGGGATTGTGCCTCCAGTGTCATAGCTTTATGAGCATGTCTGCATTATTGATACCCAGCGTGTGATGTTCCAGGTAGGCTCCTTTTCCTTCTGTACTGTAACCCAACAGCAACTGGAGTAATGAGTCCAGGTTGTTTATTTAGTTGTACTCTCATAGAGAGGCAGGCTTACACTTGAGATAAGGCTTTGAATGAGAGGGATCTTGGCCTCCCACTAGAATAGAGACTGAAAAGTCTCTTCTCATGTAGGGTGAACTCTTGTGAGTGGCTTTTATCTGATCACCCACCTTCATTCATCTTTGGATCCTATGATCCTATATGTCGCATAAGCAACTGTAATAATCCTAGTTCTTTCAGGTGTATTTTTAAAATTTCAACTTGTCTTCTGGGGAAGGTTTTTTTGGCAATTATGTGACTGTTTATAGCTGTTTTCCAGCAAATGTACTGCCATGCCCAGCAGTCTTTGAAGGTAAGATGAGCTTGTTTGCTGTTTTGGCTGCAGTCTAGCAGGACAGCTCAGCAGTATCTGATTGCAGATTAAGACTGAAAAGAGGCTTTTTAAAGCAAATAAAAAATCCTATTAGTCAAGTGTATTTTGAGGTTCAGGTTTTCCTTTTCTTTAAAATTAGGGAAATACTTTGTTTTCCTCATCTCTTAACCACTGCATCAATGTAATTCTTGTTTCTATAGACAGCAGATTCAATAGTATCTGCTCTATACAATTTATTCTGTTATGTAGAGTGTGGATGGACTTGCTGCTGGAAATTCAGGAAGAAAAAAGTTCTTTTTTCCCACTTGAATTTTACTTTTCTATTTTTCCAAGTAAGTCACCAAGAATAGTATTTGTCAGGTCTGTATCCTCATTAACACAGCAATAACTCCATGGTTGTTAGACTCTTTTTGAAACATTGTTGGAAAAGTGAGCCATTAAGTCAGTCTTTCTGTGGATTGAGTATGCACATGCACACACAGGCATGTGTGTTAATGTTAATAAGCAAGGCATCATGTTAGGTTTAGCTTACCTTTATTGAAGGCTACTTCCAAAAAAACCTCATTACATTAGGTTTAACATCTGTGAGTAATCTATACTCTCACCTTTATATGAAGTGCTGTTGTTTTTTAATAGAATATATCAGTCTGGCTGAGAAAGTTTTAGCCAGACACCATCTGACTTTCCAGCAGGTTCACACAGTTGAGCTATAGGATGTCTTTGTAATTCGTAATTCTGTCATGCTCTCTTAACTGTATTTCTTCTTAAAATTCAAATATATATGCTTGCATAAAATGAGACCACATCTTGCCCTTTAGCCGACCTCTTTCCTGAAGTTTGAGTATTTCTGTAAATCTATAGAACTTCCAGCTGTTCCTTTACAAATGTATTTGCATCCTGCTTTGACCTGTGAAAAGCCATTCATTTTACACATGCAGGGTGGGGGTCAGTCGGTTGGTAAGTATGCTGTGGTGCAGTCTGCTCTGTTATTGAGCAGAACTAGTGAAAATGTATAGTTGTTTAGTGTGATGGGTCAGTGAATCTAAGGAAAATATGATTGTGGCACATAGGTCAGTGTGTAAGAAGAAAGTTTATCTTCATTCTGCTGTGTCGATCCTTAATTATAAAATTAAAACAGCATCATTTTCTTTTTCATTTTCCCCCAAAGAAACTCTGTGCAGCCTGTTACTGCTATATCCTTTATATCCTCAGGTATAATGATGGTCAGCAACCATCAAGCAAGCTTACATGTGTAAATCTGGCTAGCAGAAGGGGATTAATTGTGTGACTATGGAATAAAGCTTACTTTTTCAGAAGACTTTTAAAATAAATTGCCCTTTGAAAGAACTCCCCAGAATTTGTAACATCAGTCTCCCTGGGGGATGGAAGGACATACCTTGCACCTTTTTCTGTAGGTGATGATTTCAAGTGCCTGCATACTGAGGTGGTTTATTTCTAGGGATGTAACAAGGCTGCCTCTCTTTTAGGGGAAGTGCTGCTCCCTGAGAAGACTGTCTGGTTGTTTTTCAGATGTAGGAAAAACGTCTGTAACTCTCCACTACCACTGATGGTCCATCAGCTCCTAAGAGATTTTCTTTTAGCTTTCTTTTGTCATCTCATAGGTGACATTAACTTCTTTACAATTCAGTGCCCCAGACACATCTATTTACCTGCCCGTGTGTTTGCTTAGAATGTTGGAAAAGGATAAAACCGATCAAACAGTTTCAGCAGCATAATGTCAGTGCACTTTTCATGCGCCCTGTCAAACACCACTTCAAACGAAAACTAAAAATCGCCCTCCTTCCCCCTCCGTCGGGAAGAATCCTCTGGTTTCATTTTTTGGGCTTTGCTCAGCTTTTCCCCGCCGAGCTCCGCAGCAGCGTTCAGCGGCAGAGCCGCGGGTCTGACTAATCTGAAGTGCTGCGGCCTCTTAGCGGGGAGCGCTAACAAGGCTCCTTTGTGAGTCTAATTATATCCTTAAGCTGGCGATTAGCACAGGACAGCCGGTGGCCGAGGCTGAGCAGTCCCATGCTCCGCCGGCATGGCCCGCGTCTGCCCGGGACAGAGCCCAGGAGGGTGCTAGCAACACGCCCCGGTGCCGCCTCGGCCCCACCGCTTCGCTCTTGGACTGGTCCCGCTCCATGAGGGAGCCTGCTCCGCCCGCCGGGAGCTCTGCCTGGAGCCTGGGGGAGGAGGCAGCGCCCAGCACGGAGCCTGGGTAGGTACCTAAGGCTGTGCCAGGGTGAGGAGCCTCCTGCCAGGCTGGACAGGACGGCAGCTCCTCACCCCTTCGTTCCATTGTTGGGATAAGTCAGTGCTCAGGGTGCCTTTCTCTTGCCTTTTTTTGTGTCTTTTGTAACTTGTTAGATGAGGGGGATAAAAAAAGCTATGCGTTGTTGTCTCAAATGCATCCGATTAAAATTTCATCCTAGGATTGTTGGAGTCAGCAGGTGTGAAAGAGGATAGGCGACTTTGGAAAGCGTATTTTTTTGTTTGCTTTCAAATTTGCCTCCCTTTTCTCAGGCAGGCTTGGCTTCAGTGTGCTTTGTCTTGCTGAGCAAAACCACTCATCTCCACTGTGGTTTGCAGTCGCTACCTTCTAAGAGGTCTGCAACCAGTTTTCTTGTGCTGGTCTCCTCATTCCCAGTATGGGATGGAGACCAATGGACTGGCAGAGTCACTCTTAGTAAAACTCAAAAGTGTCAAGGCCTGAGAATTTTTAAGCCTTGAGCTTTAAGTGGTGTGAAAAGAAAATGCAATGGAAAAAGTTTCCCAGGCTGTGAGCTGTCTGCCAACATGTGCAGAACTTACACAAGAGTGAAGAGGGATTTTTATGGAACAGTGCAAGAGGAAATTAGTATGTTGATAAATGTAAGACCAAAGATTTATTGTTTTTCACAATAAATTTAAAGAAAGGGTTGTAGGATTTCTCCTTGGGAAGGAGAGGACTATGAAGTACTGAGCAAAAGTGGGAGGAAAACAGCCTACTCTTTTAAATACACTTGTCTTGCACAGTTTGGGGAAGGAGGAGGGAGTTTAATTATTAATTTAGGGGTTTTTTGGTTGGTTTTCCTTTTTTTTTTTTTTTTTTTTTTTTAATTTTTGTCTCTGCCAGGCAGTTACTCTTTCCTGCTTTTCAAGAACATATATGCTGTGAAGGTGGGGTGCTGGAGCAGCGTGGGCTCAGGATGTGTTTCTGTCTCTATCTTCTTAGTGGTAACCAGACAGACCAGTCAGCTCCATTAGAGAAATCCTTAATCTAGTGAGGCTAAAGGACCTTCTCACACTAGAGGGCTCCTCAGGTAGGGTCTGCCCACTGTATTTGTGGGGAAGGATCCCAGAAGAGTTAGGATCAATGTCTGCAGGTTACTGTTGGTTTATACTAACACATAGTAATAAATAACAGAGCACTGGCACCCATCACACATTTCTGCTGACTTCACTGAATTTATTGTAAAGCTATGAAATATTAGACTTCCATTAGCCGCTTGGAGCTCATATGTGGTATTCAGTGTGTCTCAGTGATTTTTTTCCCTAGATGAAGATACCTTTTCTATTTCTTGAGTTTGTTTAGACATCCTTGTGTGGAGCTCAGTACCACCCCAGAAGGAGCGTTAAAACCCAATTTTGTTTCCCATCTGAAAGGAGATGAAATGTAGCACATATGACGCAAACAGCTGAGTACTCACTGTTGGAGCTGTATTCACTGCTCCAAATTTAATAATAGTGATGTAGGCACAATTTGCATGTGAATGTAGTCATAGTATCTGTGTGATTAATTGTGAGATTGTCCATAGATAGATACCTTGATTTATGCAGGAAGAATGCGTGGATGAATTCAGTTATTAAACTACTTGATCATTTCAGAGGGATGCTGATATTTCCTGCAGCTTTTTAATAAACAAACTTTGGCAGCAGGAGTAACTATGAATATTAACTAGAGAATTTTTTCGTGTGTTTTGTCATCAGTTGTAACTGATCTGGGTTTGGAAGATTTAGATAGTTTCTGACTTGATTTCTGTTTATCCAAGCACATAATGGGCATTCATTATTCTCTTTTTGCCAGATTTACTCTCTTGTAAAATTTATTCTTGGTGATAATTAGGGTGGCTAAAGTTTGAGATCTGAAAGGATGGTGTGAGCTGGGCTGGAAGAAAAGTTATCTACTGAAGATTTGTGTTTATTGCTGCTAAGTAATTCTGTTTTCAATTTCTCTTGGAAAACAGTTCTTATTTTGCTGTGAAGTGACAGAATCTTTCAAGTTTAATAATGTTAAACTGGGTGCATATCTTGGCACATTCAGTTTCTGTAAAATAAGCCTAAAAACCTAGTTGCCTAAAACAAAATCAGTGCTGTTTCATGAATCCCAGAAATGTGAGTTGCCTGGTCATTATTAAAGTTCTAGCTCCAGGTGATTGTGTTTTAAGGCTGCCATATATCTGCTTAAAATAAGGGTTAGTACTTATTCCTAGTGTATCCAAATCAAGGGAAACAGCTCTGTTTCTTGCAGAACGAAATGTCAGAAGATGAAGCAGGACATAGAAGCAGCCTCAGCTTCTTGCACCTGCCTGACTGCAGTCCCTATCTTCCCCCTAGGGATGGAGGGCAGTGCCTTGCATTCCTCAGGGTCGTGCTCCTATGCTGGGTTGTAGGAGCTCTGAGACAACATCATACCTGCCCATGCAGATTCCTTCTACTTCCACTAAGAATCTACACAAAACATATTTGGCCTGAATTAGTAAAGGCATAGGAGGAGAGCAGCTAATGCTCCAAGAAGTTGCAGGAAAATATCTGCCCCATGCCAGTGGAGAAATGGCAGATGGATGCACAAGTGTTTCCAATTGTGCTGCTGTGTGTTATAATGCTGTTATGGCTGCAGTCATCAGTTGGAGATTAAGAACAGGATTTAATTTGGAACTAACAATTAACTTCACCTGAAACTTGAGCTGCCCCGGGAGGTAAGGAGGGAGAGGTTACCTTGGATGATTGTGCAACTGTAACCACCTTATGCCTTGGGCTTCCAACACGTTAAGGCAGCTGAGATTTCCTGCCCAAATTACGAGCTCTGTAATGTGCCAAAACTCTGATGTCTGTTTTAATCTGAAAATAGTTTTTATGACAATAAAAATCCTTTTTACAAACCATACCATATATCACAGAGTGATTTACAGTTGCATAGCTACCTCCATTCAGTGAAAATGTAACTTTTTACATGGACTTGTATGTGTAATCCAGAAGGGGGTCCTCAGAAGAGGTTTTCTTTTTACTTCTTTTTTTTGTTTTCTTTGGTGTTTTTTGTGGGTAGTGGTTTTTTTTTGTTGTTGTTTTTGGTTTTTTTTTGTTTTGTTTTGGGGTTTTTTTTGTTTTGTTTTTTGGTTTTTTTGTGGTTTTTTGTTTGTTTGTTTGTTTTTGTTTTTGGGGGTTTTTTGGGGTTTTTTTGGGTTTTTTTTTTTTTTAGGGTTTGGTTTTTTGTTTGGTTGTTGTTTTGGTTTGGGTTTTTTTTTTTGTGGAGTAATTTTTTTCTTTCAAATCTCTATTGTCCTTATGATACCAAAATGCCTCAAGGGAAAATTTCTACATGAAAGACTTATTCAGTTCCTTATTAATATGGAAAGTACTGTAATTTTTTACAGTATTACTCTCATCTTTTGTCTCAGTTAAGGCTAAGCCAGAGTAAATGGGTCCTGGATGCTGTGTGTTGTGTCCAGTATTTATTTGGAAGATTACTTGAGAAGTCCAAGTGTTGTAAGAATAGGCTGAGAAGAAATACTAGAGTACTTAACCAAGTGCAAGCTTTTAAATAGATAATCATAAAGACTTTCTGGGCCTATTGAGTTGGTTCTACTTCTTACTCCAATGGGGTTTTTTGAATGAAAAGAACGATATTGTTTCTAATGGTGATTGGTAGTATTGTTCTAAATATTTACTTAATTAAATATTTCATTAAATGTTCCTGTAGTGTATCTGATTTAACCATTCCTTTTGTGAACTTGCCAGATATAAATCCAGACAGGATTTGGCTTCATCTGAAACAGAGTTCCATTCAGGCATTTTTTTGTATTCAGGGAGTGACCCTAAAAGAAAGGAGGAGATGGTATATGTTGTTTTTATAAAGCTCACTACGTATCTGTGAAAGTCAAAGGCATGGCCCTAAAGTTCTTGCCATGATGTTATTTTCTAGGAGTTTTTTTGAGTTTATTGCTCACCATGAAAAGACATTTTACACATCTTAAGTTTAATCTCTCTAATATAAAGTAAGGGTATGATGTCTCTACAGTTAAAATTTCCCATGCTGATGTTCCTGCCTCCCCTGGGAAGGCCCTGGTTTTTGGCTTTTTGGAGGGGCTAATGCAGTTACTGTATCTTCTGTCCTTACTTGAAGGGACATTGGAGGCTCTCCTGGATGGACAGTCTGAATGGTGGCACAGAGTGAACTTCAGAAAAAGCATTTAAATTGCTGCCATCCAGGACAGCAGGAACTTGGTGCATCTAAGACTGAATCTGAGGGAAAGGCAGTAGGACAGGCTTAAAAGAAAGGAAGTGGCTGTGGCTGTGATGCTCTAGAAGGCAGCAGAGGTGAATTCATAAGTGGGGTGTGGGACAGGTTTTAGCAGTGCTTCAGTGTATTGGGAAGACCAAAAAATCAGTGGCTAGAGTGCAAAACCATCAGCCTGCCTAGAGAAATTGTGGGCATATTTTGAAACTAGCAAAGCCTAAAAAGTCAATTTGCATGTATGTATATATCTATGCATGTATCTACATCGAGAGATATGTATGTGTGTATATATATATCATCTCTATTGGATATAAGTTTACTTCAAAATATATTCTGGAAGTTGTTTTTTTTTAATTTGGGAAATAATTTAATATACAATTTCTGCATGGAAATTTTCAGGGGGGCTTTCGGTGTTTTTGGAACTCCTCATATTCTTACACACATACCACCCTCCTTCCTTTATTTTTAAATAAATGAAGAAGAAATAAAGCAGAGACTGTTCAGAAAAAGCGTTCCACCTCAAGTTTTGGATTCTTTGTCCTCACTTGGTTTGCCATTACATCCAAAGATATAGATGTACCTTTATGTCAGGAGACAGGACAACACTGAAAATGGTCAGGGAAAAGGAGCAGAGAATTGTATTGGACTTAATCAAGAGCTTTTAATGGAATTGATAACAACTAGTTTAGCCTAAATTAGGATTACTCTTGCATGTATTTAATTACTGACAATGACACAATAAACCATTCCTTACAGAGTTTTGCTGCTGGGCAATAGCTTTTCCCAAATTTTAGATACTTCATTCCCATATTCTGTGGCAGATAGATCTGCCAGTGGTGACTAACGTACCATGAAGCAATTTGAATTCTAGGAATACAGTTGTCTGAGATAAATAATACCAAATATCTTTGTCTGTATAGGATAATGACTCTTTTGATATTCTATAGAAAGGAATGTTGTTTGTCTGTTTTAAAGGGAGGGTAAGAAAGATAAAATTAAGTGCTGATTAAAAAAAAAAGTTATTTTAGAAAAATCGTCCAGTTCTAATCATGAGCTCCCATGTTAGGCAGTTGGATGAGTTCTTTAAATCTGTAGTGACAAATACATAAAACAGTTTCTGGAATTAAAACCAGTTACATTGTTGATTTATTTTCATTTTACCCTGTGGGTAACTGCAGACTCATGGTGGCTTTCAGTCTCCTTTTTTTTTTTCCTGCCAAGGATTCAGCAGACTAATAAAATCCAAAAAATGTTTTTAATACATTGAATAAATTATTTAGCAGTATCTTTACAGTGGCTTTTTTGCATACCCAGTTAATTACATTATATGTTGGTCTTCTACTGTGTTTTAATTTACTGAACAAAAGATTGATGAACTGCAAAAAACCTCCATGGATTGTGAAAACTTTTTTTCACCCATCATATACAGATTTCCTAAAAAAAAATTAGTTAATGAAGTATTGGTATGTCTACCTTACAGTTTTTGTAAGGGAGGGGAGGTGAGAAAGATGAGAACTATGAAGCTGTTTGGGGATTTATAAGTGGACAAAACAAGGGCACCTGCACTGTCACTACAAATTCCTGACATTTTCCCTACGTGGAGTAAAAAAATAACGTGTAAGTGGCTTGCTGAAGATGTTCCAAAACCTGAACCCCTCCTAGCCAATTTGCATGGCTGGCATGGGGCAGCTGTGTATGTAATGGTTGTCTGTTTCTGTAGGACAAACAACTGCAGCTTTGAAACAATCTGAGGGCACCTTGTGAGCTGTACCTGACCATGCGTGCAGTGCTCGAACGTGCTGCTTGTTTGAGAATGCCAGTGAATCGTGCATTTGGCCTTTAAGCTTCTGCAGGTTTGCATTTTGTCTCAGGGCTGCAGCCTTTCTGCATTTCCTTAGCCCTGCATCTTTGACATGTCTTGTAGTCAATTACACTGGGATTAGGCCAAATTTCTGGTTCCAGACAAGGTTTAAAATTACTGCCAGTACTTTGAGTTTGGACCTTGTGCTGCAACTTTGGAAAAGTGAACTTGGGCTATTTTGAAAACAAAGTTTTTAACAACACAGAAGGGCTTTGCTGCGCTGTTGAAAAGCTTTGAGTTGCTTTGTGGTGAATGGAGGGAGAAGTTTTATTTTGATAACTGCTGTTCAGCATCACTATAATGACTGGTTCCCAAATTCTTGTGTTTTTTTACCTTGAAACATGGTCTGCAGTTGTCTGTAGAAACTGAAGTGACTGAAAGGGGAATATCTATTTTTTAAAAGAATCCTTAATATAAATGATCACTAGAACAATTTTCACTCAGATTAGGGCTGACAATGTGTAACAGTAAGAGTTAAAAAGTACAGATGCTTCTGCTTTGGGTTTTTTTTCCTGTCTTTGTAGATTCAGCTTAGTTCTGACTGAAGCCACTGACTTGTACATTCTTTTACTTTCGAAAAATTGGGATTTCTTGTTCAAAGCCAGGTTTTATTAGGTTGAGAACCCACTTTGAGTACTGCATCCAGCTCTGGCAGCCCCAGCATGGGAAGTACCATTGACTTGTTGAAGTGAGTACAAAGGAGGCCACCAAGATGATTCAAGGTTTGCAGCACCTCTCCTATGTGAAAATGCCAAGGGAACTAGGAATGTTAAGCCTGGAGAAGAGGAAGCTTTGGGGTCATCTAATGGCAGTCTTCCAAGACCTGAAGGGAGCCTAGAAGAAGTTGAAGAGAGACTATTTCAAGAGCATGTAGTGACAGGACAAGGCAGAATGGCTTCAAATTCAAAGAGAGTGCGTCTAGATTAGATGTTAGGAAAAAAAATCTTTGCTCTGAGGGTGGTGAGGCACTGGAACAGCTTGCCCAGAGAGGCTATGGATGGCCCATACCCTAAAAACATTGAAGCCAGGTTGGATGGGGCTCTAAGCAAATGGTCTGATCTAGTGGAAGGTGTTCCTGCCTTCATCAGAAGGGTTTGAACGAGACAATCTTTAAGGTCTCTTCCAACCCACACCGTTATTTGATTGATTCCATGATTTATTTCCTCTTGCAGCAGATACAGATAACAGTGGGCTACAGATGGTTAGATGGGCTGTGGGGAGCGCTGGCTGTCCGTGATTACAGCCGATGTGCAATCCGGGCTGCAGCCGCCAGGACACAAAGCACCAGGTGTGATCGCAGCCGAGTGTGCCGCTCCGCCGGCCTGAGGGAGCTCACTGGGATGAGGGATAATCCCAGCAGCACCCGGCAGGGGGCGGGGCAGCGACAGCAAGGCCGAGAAAGAAAGGAAGAGATCCTTGGAAAAGCGCTGAAGAAGCAATTCGGCTTCAGGATGAGGGCACATCCAGCCTCTGTCCTCTGGGGCTGCCGCTGCTTGCAGGGAAACGCGCGGCCTCAGGCGTGAGGTGTATGCCAGCAGTCAGGCCTTTGCTCGTTCAGCACGGGGCTGGAATGAAACATTAACGGACAAATTAGATATTAGGAAGAAATTCTTTACCGTGAGGGTGGGGAGGCACTGGAACAGGTTGCCAGAGAAGTTGTGGATACCCTATCCTTGGGAGTGTTCAAAGCCAGCCTGGATGAGGCTGTGAGCAACTGTTGGAAGGTGCCCCTGCTCATGGCAGGGAAGTTTTAACTGAGTGATCTTTAACTGACTGATCTTCCAACCCAAACTATTTTGTGGTTCTATGAAATAAATTCTAGCAACTGTTTTCACCTGGATGCGGGTCCCTGAAACTGCCTGTCACCTTTTTGCTTTAGTTGCTCCAAATTCAAAAGCCTGAATGGCAGGGTTACAACAGAGGTGCTATTTGGTAGATAAGAATGATACAATCTCTGTTGGAGAAGGTGATGCTGGGGAAATACATGCTTCTGTTGTTGTATCTGCTGGCCTTTTATCTTCTCTCCTTTGTAACCTATCTTCTATGCTCATCAACATTTTCCTTCCAGCAGCTTCTGTAAAAGCACTGGTAGAAAGACACTTTCAGTGAAATGTTTTTAATAAGGCTTCCATTAATGATGGAGATTTTCTGAGTTGTAGGTTCAGATGATCTCATTCCGTCACTCAGAACTAATAGAGAGATATTACATTAGAATGTAAATGCTCAGCTTCCAGCTTCCTTAGTTGCCTGCAAAATATTCCTGTTTTGAATCTTTTAATCTTTTCTTTCTAGTCCTTCTATCCATTTGGTGAGTTTTGGATTCAATATTTATGTTGCAGTCCACTTTTTAGAAAAATGGTTTCTCAAAGTGCAAGATAAATTCTTACCATTTAATTACAATTACTATCAGAAAGTACTGTTGACTACAGTGAATTAATTTTTAGTAACGTTGTGAACTTCCCAACAAAAGCAGGTGTCTGTGTGATTCCACCTTATAGGTATCCCACCAGTATTTTTAGGCTGTTCAAGCTGTTATGTAAAAAAAAATAAACAACACCCCCCCCAAAAAAAAAAAAAAAAAAAAAAAAGCCCACCAAAAACCTTTCAAAAACACTGTGTCCACAAATACAGAAAATTGAACAGAACTTGTAAATTCTTGTCCACTTGCCTTGCCTTATGCTTCAACTCAGTCCAGTCTGTTCCTCCCCTTGCTTGGCTGCTCAGGAAGATGAAAGTGGTGGTGGATATTGTAGCACAGAAAATGCCTTCCGAAAATGACATTCATGTAGCGAGGAACTATCTTATCAAGATCTTGACAAGTTCCATGAGGTACAGTACTGACTTTACATGTGCATCCTTTCTGTTTCTTCCCAGTGATTGGATTCCTCCTGCCAATTGTCAAGCCCAAATAGTCGCAGAAGCCCTCTTCCCAACCTTCTTTTCCTTACTCTCCAAAAGCTGCTTGTATTGTGCTAGTTTCCTAGTCTTGTGCTTCCTTACTGGTACACCATAGAAAAGTAATTGTCTCATAAAAGATAAACCTTTTCAGCTGAATTGATGTCTAGGAGGTCTGTTGAATTTGCCTTAATGCATATTTGTGGTTTGCTGAGTTGGTGTCAGTACTGTTAAAGGTTAGCAGTGGGGGGAAAAGGACATGTGATGTTCTCTGCAGCTGAACAGGGAAATCATAACTTTATCCATGCTTGCCAGGCTTGGAGCAAGCAAGGACTGTCTGGAGCCCATCATCTCATGGCTGAGCAGAACTTTTTGCACTTGTTTGCACTAAGAGTACTGGGGCTCCTGCACTCTCTGAAGGTCATGTCCTACCAAGAAGGAGCAACTAGAGATGCTCTGCTTAACTCTTTTCTCTTTTGTCATGCTGAGAAGAGTAGGCTTTTGTTTATGGAAACAATTACTTCTTTTTTTAGTGACAGTAATGATGCTGCAGTTTTGTAGTGGAATTAGTTTCCCTGTAGAATTGTTATTCTCCTTTTGTTATCGTGCATGCAGAGTTTGGAAAGGCAATTCATCACTGATTTCTTCACATCTTCCTGAATGTACTGTGAAAAGCCATATACTCAGAGCTGACCTGTTTTGAGGATACCTTAGTTTTGGTCTCTAAATGCAGTGGCTGTCTGATAACAGACAAATTTATAAAAAGGGAGAATGAGTAAAAAAATGTAGAAGTGCCTTTACACTTGAAATTGAAAATATAGAACGCTTTTTCAGTGTCGCAAATTACTTCTGTAACTCAGACAAATATCTTAAATACACAAGTGCATTAAAAAAAACTTAAAATCTCAAGAGCCACAGTCCTGTAAGCCTTTAGTTCAGACTCAGATTTCAAAAGATGGATCTTTTGAAGGGTCTGTACAGGATCTCTAGACAAATGCCTATACTTGGCATCTGCTCACTGAAACAGAAGTAGCTGCTTTCCACCCAGAAAGCTTATTTAACCTTAGGGAAAAAGTTCATGAGTGCTGAGAGGTGTAACAAACAGCACGTTCTTGGAAGGCAGTGCAAGCTGTAGTTACTAATTCCTGAGCAGAAGGAAGAGGGTAGAGGAGTATGGAGAAATTTTGCAAAACAGTTTTTAAGGTGCAAAGCTCTGGCAACAATTGTACTTACTATTGTACTTCTTAGAAGGACTCTCTTCTGTCACAACCAGAAACATTTGGAGGTGATATCCAGGTAGATATTTGGGGACTTACATAATTTGCTGAACTAGTTTTGAGATGTATTCTTTAAAAAACAAACCCATAAAACACCAAAACAAACAAAACCTCTCTGCATATCTGGGATGCCAAATATTTCAAGAGCTGAAGCAGAATTTGCCTGGAGTTGATCTGATTGCTTGTATCACTAACTTGTATGAAACAACTTACACGGCTTTAATCCTTCCTGTCATTAACTCCTTTCTTCCTAGCTCCTCCCATATGCACCTACCTACAGTGAAATCTTACCAAAGCCCTACTGTTATCATGTTGTAAAAGTCTCAGAATTAGCTTTAACTATTAAAGCTCTGGATACGTGTCAGGCACTTTAAAATTTATTAGTCTCTGTTCCTTGTAAAAAAACACCCACTTCACCATCCATTTAAAAAAACCAACAAAAACCAAAAAAAATGAACTGGCATTTTACTGCATCTCAAGCATTTTAAAGAAATGGTGATGTCTTTTCAAAACTGGCATGCATGTAGAAAATTTTGCTGTCATTTAAAGTCATTATGCCTCTGTCCTAACTGTGAAACGTTTTACTGCTGCCCCGGTAGATTTTTTGCTGCATATCACCCTACTGAACTGTTTGCATTAAAGCAGCACCCTGTGCCTCTGTTGTTTTCAGAAGGAATGACCTAGCCTGCAGGCCGCACTCCTGGCACGCAACCAAATTTACCGAAAGTCAACCTGAGGCAGCCACGTCACACCTTCCCTCGTCTAATGCCTGCGCCTCCTGGCACTCCAGCTATCATGCAAGGTGAGTCTCTGCTTCACTTACACACATTCAGCCCTTAACAGCGAGGCAGCAATAACGAGGTCATGTTGTTGAGGGTGGGTTGTTTTTTGTTTTTAAACAACCATTGCAGAATCGTGGTATTATACTTCTTTAGAGTTGCCTGTCCTTGCAGTGCATGAAGGGGGAGCTGGGGAAGTTTGACGTACGGATGAGTGGATTTCTGAAACAGTTTGTGATATGTGCGTGTGATTGAAAGGTAAGGAACTAGTTTTAAAGGCAATCACAAGGTTATGCTTCTTGCTCTGCATTTCCTTTCAGTGTCCACTGGTAAAATCCTAAGGCAAAGTAACCAGCAAAATTAACATTCAGAAAGTGAAACAGGAAAGGGAGAAGAAACAAAAAAATACCGTTTCAAACAACGAAAAAGGCTTTTTCAAAGGAGAGGGTGCATACTGTGGTCTTTTAAGATATTACTGGTTTAATTAGTTAAACTGTCTTTCTGTAAGCCTTCCCTATGTCTGTGATCTTGCTTGTCTAGAGAGGTAACAAGACCGATGATTTTCAGTCGCTGTTTAAAGCACCTGAGTATTTGTTAGGTCACATTCAACACTAATGGGGAAAGGCTGACACCCAGGCAATTTTAGCTGTGAAACTCTAAACCTTTAGGTAAGGCCTGTTTGTGTCCGGTTACAGGTTTGTTTCCTGCTCCTAGGTGACATTTTATTAATCATTTTCATGAAAGATTTTCTTGATTCTTAGGGAAATTTGGGGGGGTAGGGGGTATACTTTTTTTTGTCTTTTGTTATTTTTTCCTTCTCAGTTCCCACTGGGCCAGTTAAAGAGCATTAAACAAAATTAGTCTGGTGTACAATCCCAGTTTGGGAAGTAGACTTCAGTTTTCTATACTTAGTGCTGTACATTTTCTGCTGAATCATTATTTCTTGAGGTTAATATTTTGTGGTAGTCAAAACAAAAGAACATTAATACTTCAGTATTTTTTGTCTAATTTTTAAAATTAGATGAACATTTATAATGTTTTTACATTGTTTTCTTTAGGAGCTCCTTACTGTTTTTAAGCTAAGTTGCTATCTGCCCTTGAATATAGTCAACATTAGGCAGAAAGAGGTTTTTTTAAATGTTTTTTGTAAAACTTTATTGGAGGAAATTTTAGAAACTTTTACAATTTATGCTGTTTTACACTGATTTAAAGTTTGTATTTAAATATCATGTAGATAGGTTGATTCAGATTTATCAATTTTAAGACAGTAAACATCCTTATACATAGAAACAAAATTTAGAAATTTCTAAAATCTTCTATGGAGTTCCTCATTGTAATGCTATAGCTAGAGTATTTCTACTATTAATGAGTCTTCTACACTAAGCTGTAAATCACTGTGTGCTTCCCATTTTTCCTCATGGTCGTCCTTGTACCTTGAAAAAGTAAACTACTTACAAGCTGTGTCTCAAGGTGTGTATTGATAGGAGCTGGGTGTGTCCCAATACTTAAAAAAGAGAAAAAAAATGGTTGAATGCCAGTTTGAAATGGGGTTTGATCAGGAAATTGTGGGTGTAAAGGAAAAGGGGGATGGGAATAGAGCAGTCGTCTCTCCTCACATATCAGAAGTAGCAGCAACTGCTGGCAGACACTAATACTAATAAAAACAAGAGATTCTTTCTCACATGCTACTGAAAGATTTAGTGGCCTTGGCACAGTCTAATACCACAGTTCCCAGGTCACTGCCATTCTGAACCCCTTGGCTACCTGTGCTGCCCACTTAAAAAGGTGATGTATTTGGAAGATTTTTCAGCCCTGGTGTTTGTTGTACAAGACCAATTCAGTGGCAGAGCTGTTTTTACCATGCTGCTGCTGGAGGAGACCCGGCATTGGCAGCCCAAGGATTTCAATATTTTGGGGATCTCAGTTGCAGAGTGTGGTTTTTTGGGCTTTCTGATCTGCAGAAAGAGGTGAGCAGCCTCAGAGATTCCCCACATTACAAGTACACTTCACAAAAGGCTCAGCTGATGGGAAAGCACAGCAATCAGTAGCTGAAAGCAGCAGTATGCAAGGAGATAATGGAAATAGCCCAGGAGGGGATATTTCTAGTCCAAGTCCCCCATCCCTGGGCTATTTCTGGAATTTCCTATCTTTCCTTGAGCTACGCATCTGAGATTGATATTCAAAGCCTAAAATCTCTTCTGAATGTGCCTACCTGCATTCCCTCTGTGAGTGTGACAATTCACTAAATCACTTGTCAAATATGGAGAGTTCATTGGGGGAGGGGGGACAACACTTTTTTTGTGTTGCTGTGGTGGAACACAGCTGGCCAAAACAGCCCCGTGAAGATTGTCCATACTATCTACTGCTAGGTTAAGGTACGGGCAGTTTGATTTGCTTTAGGATTTTTTTGGTCAGTTGGTTTTGCTGGGGCTTTCTTTTTGCCAGCCTGATGAATTTGAACATTTGAGAAGGTGGATGGAGAAAGACAGGAGGAAGACAGAGCAGAAGAGGCTGCACCAGTATATAGGAGAAAGGGTGGTCCTGGAAGCCAGTCCTCCACATCTAGCACTATATGTATAGAGTTTTCATCATGTGACTTTAAGGCAAAAATTGCAGGTTATCTTGGGAGCACTAGGCTAGGCCTAGATGCCTCTCATGCAGGGCTAGAGAGTTAGAACTTGAAGGCACTTCTTCTGCCTTCATTTCCCTCTGCGAGTCTTCTGTCTCTTTCACAGATGTCTCACCTTAACAATATGGTGCAGACTCTTTTCCTGGCCTATCCTAAACAAAGGCTGAGTGCACTTTTCTGGGAGGACCGTAAATGAACTATCTTAAGTTGCTGAAAGTTTAAACCCTGCGTTTTCTTGAGGTAGGATATACTACAACAGAGGAACCTTTGGGCTTTTTTTCTGTGCCCCTGGTTGTGTAGACGAACCCAACCACTTCTGCTTCATTCTGGTATTACAGGTGTGGCTGTGGGACAAGGGTGCTTTGAGAAGGCTACCTAAACTGAGGTTTGGGGGCAGTTATTTTGTAATGCCATGCAGTTGCTGAGATGAGATAATTTCTGTAAGGGTCCAGGAGCAGAAGCTCATGCGCCTCAGGGACTGGAAAGGGCCAATGTGGCCAAGGGATGGGTGTTTGTAGATTGTTCCTGGACTTCACCTCCAGACTTTGACTAGCAGTGCTTTTATGAATCTGCTCTAAAACAGCTATTGAGAGAAGGATGTCCTGGGATGCCAGCCAGGCTCAGGCAGACAATTGGCTTTTGGACTCTCTTCCATGTCAGGGTTCACAGGAGGATTGCCCTGCGGCTTAGGACCACGGAAGGCCATGCTTTGCAGTAACATGCCATTAGAAACCTTCCTGTCCTGCTTTAAAGTGTTTGCTGCTTCTGCTGGGTTTCCATTAGGCATTTTCTAGCAGGGCTTTGACCTCCTACACCGATGATCTCAGCTTCACATTTGATTCTAGCAGACTTACGTAAGAGCTGTAAACTGAGGCTTTCTTGCATCTTTCTTTTAATTAATACCTAGTATCTCTTTGGATTTTATGAACTTAAAGGTTTTTTCCAACTTCAGTGTTTCTATGATCTCCTTAGTGCTCAGGGGAGTGGGAATATCAGCAATTCGTAGTAATATGTGGCTTACATTATTCTATGACAAAAAAATCCTAGTAAATGACCTAGGTACTTTTTTACAAGAAACACAGTATCAGCCTAAGATGACAATTAAGACATTTTAAGGATTCAGCAAGATGTTTTAAATGCTGAAAAGAAATGAATGAAAGAACATAAAACCCCACAAGATGAGGCTATTGCTAGTGTATCTTGTTAATAAAAAGCTTTTAGAAAATAAGCGTAAAGCAAATCTTTTCTTATTTCATACAAATTGCTTTTGTCCATGTTGTATAAGAAGTAGAACAGAGGGGGAAAAACGCAATTCTGTTTATACTGAATTCCAAGGAACTGTTGAGTTGACCTTTGCAATATTTTTGATAGAAGAAAAGACCTATCACTCTTTGTATTTTTATGTGGACTAATCTGATTTCATTGCTAGCTTTCACAGGTCTCTTTACAGCACAAGACATGATAGATGCTTAATATAATTACAGCTACAGGGAAGTGGAATAATTCTGGGATTTCTACCAAGGGGCTTTGCATGCAAAGGCAAGAATTTGAATTTGGTATATAAAAGCAGGAGGAGTTGCCAGTGAAGTTCAAACAGGGAGATGTGATGAGAATAATTGGAAAGACTGTCATCTCAGCATAAATGTGTTGGATTGACAGGACGTGGATAACTGTGAGAGAGGAAAAAAATGAAAGAAAATTAAACAAAACTCATGAGGTAGGAGAGTAACAGAAGCAGTAGGATTTTGGAATAGTGTTTTTGGCAAAAGACCTGAAGAAAGTACAGTTAAAGACGATGTTTTTGTAGAGGAAGGAATGGTAGGGAGAAACTGGTGGCAGTAAGGATTCTCTAGGGGAAGTTACAAATTTGTCTGGCCATGCAGAGCTTATGCTGCTTTGGCATCTCCTCCTGAAGTTTTCCTGCCAATGTTGTGGAACTGTGTGGAATTGAATGTTGTTGTAAGAGTGTCAACCTGAGAGTGGTTTGAAACCATACTGCCAGAAGTGCATGTGCAGGTGGTATTTGAGATAAATGCATTTAGTGCATCTCTGCTTAAAAGTTAAAACATCAAACAAATAGGCAGATGTGGATATAACTTTTTGGGAGTAACTTATTGACAAGAGAGTAACATTATGAGCTGAAAAATTCATATTTCAGAAATGAAGAGAGGAAGTACATGAATTTCATAGCTGGAAGAATTGGGGCACCTGGAAAATAAGCTGAAAAATAAATTGGTGTTTGTCCTGAGAAAGAGGGAGCTAATGGAGCTCAAACTAAATTTTTCTAAAAGCAAAGTCAACAAAATCAACAATTTGCAGGTGGAAAAGGGACCCTTCAAGGAGATAAGTACATATTACTGGCAAACTTACATAGGGAAGCTGAGTTAGTGGCTAAGGTTTCAAGCTTTGAATCAGTGGTGGAGTATAAAGTTGGAGCCCTGACTTTGTGTTCAAACTTTCAATTTTGTTAGATTGTTTATTGTTAACTGCTGTGCAGATTGATCTTAACCAATATTATTAAAATGGGTGGTTATAATTATGTTGTGGTATTTTTTCACATTTTTGATATTTATTCTGACATTTTTGTTTTTTATTTCCTTCAGTAGTTGTTCTTCTCATGACCTGTCAAACTCATGGGATCAGTCAAGTCTATATCGCACTTCTGACCACTTCAGCTCTTTGGGAAGTATGGACAGCTGGGACCACACTCCCCAAATAGTCCAGTATGGAAGACTTTCTTCTGCAAGGTCTAACAGTAGCATTGATCATCTAGGGAGCCAAAGTAAGCGGGACTCAGCCTACGGGTCTTTCTCCACGAGTTCTAGCACCCCTGACCACACTCTGTCCAATGCAGACACTTCTTCAACAGAGAACATGCTGTACAAAGTGGGCCCCTGGGAGACTGCTAAGCACGGAAGCAAGTCTGGCCAGTTTTTGAATGACAGCAGTGGAGCAGAGGACAAATCTGGGTATTTGCCAGCTCCCATCCAATATGAGAACAACAAAAGTCCTAGAACAGAGGAACACCCCGATGGCAAGCTCGCTAGCTTGGGAAGATCCAGTTTTGGACCTGTCTGGTACGTTCCTGATAAGAAGAAATCTTCATCTCCTCCCCCACCACCTCCACCTCTTCGTAGTGACAGCTTTGCTGCCACCAAGGGCCACGAGAAAGCCCATGGCCCTGTGTACTCAGAGGGTGCCAGCACGCAGCACTTTACAGCCCTGAACCGATCTCAGCCCAGGAGTGACTGGAGTCTGGAAACCGCAGAGCAGCAGCGGCGGCCCTCCAGGGCATGTGACAGGAGGATCAGCTGCTCAAATTACAAATCTGATCTCAGTTCAGAACATACTTTTTCTTCAGCTGGTGAAAGGTACAGTAGTAATGCAGGAACTGTAAACAAACTGCAGCCATCCTTGTCCAGCACCGATGTTAGGTTTGCCCAGCCTGCTTACACTTACCACCACCAGCACCAGTACAGTGATGAAAGCACCTTTTATCACAGTGCAAGAATCTTAGCTGCACCTAAAGATCAGCAACATTATCTGTCCTACAGTGGCATTCAGGAGTTAGCTGCAGATCATTTTCATGGCTACAGTCCACACCAAGCCAGTCTGCTCAACACTTCCTCTTTGAACAGTGCTGCTGAACAGAAGGTGGACAACACTGGACAAAATCGATATTATTGTGTGACAGCAAAACAGCCTGCTCAGGGAAGCTCAAAGCCACTACAAGTCAAGGATGACAGTTGGAAACCTGCAGTGGGAACTGATGTGTCACTTGGACCTCATGAAAATTCTGCGGTTATTACAATGGCCCCAAACCCAAAATATTATCTACCTCAACAATCTATTGAATCTTCACTGACAAGGTATGAGAACATTAGTAGTCATTACCCAGTGGACAGAGAGGGAGATGCTAGATGTGCTGTAGTAGAAGAATCTAAAAAACCTAATCATACTGAAAAATCTGGACAAAAGAAGAGCTGTGAGAACAGCTCTGAGGAAAGTGAAACAAGGCACGGTCAGCAGGAGTATATAAAGGGCTGTGCCCTTACCACTGAGAACAGATCTGCCCAGAAAGATTTTAGGTGGGGGAAAGATGAGAGCAGCAAGATTTCTCCTCAGAAGACACCAATGTTGCACTCTTTGGCTCAGGAAGGGAAAAAACAGTCTGAGAACAACCCAGAAGAGGTAACAGAACGACAGACCTCATTTGATACTCACCTGTCTAAACAGGCACGAAGGAGCGATCGTTTTGCAACAACCCTCAGAAATGAGATCCAAATGAGAAGAGCAAAGCTGCAGAAAAGTAGAAGTACTGCTACACTAGTAGGGTCATCGGAAACAGAGGAGTGCAGTGAGACCTGGAAACCAGATTCAGCAGAGAATATCACCGCCTCCCCAGACACAAACTTTACCAGCACCTACAAAGATCACCTGAAGGAAGCACAGGCCAGGGTTCTGAGCGCAACGTCCTTCAAACGTCGGGACTTGGAGCCCAGCCCCGCTGAGTATCTCCCCAGGTCACCTGAGCGGAAAACTGGTAGTTACAACTCTTCATTGCTGGCTTTGGTTTCTGAAGATGTCTCTGGATTCCTTGAGGCTACACAAGCCAAACCAAACCCTACAGGGAGTGGCACTCATCACGTTTCTCGCATTGGAGCCAGGAAGAGGTTCACAACAGAGCAAAAACTGAAGTCATACTCGGAACCAGAGAAGATGAATGAGGTAGGCATGTCAGAAGATGAATGCCATGCTCACTGCCGTCCAAATATACCAGAAGAAGCCCTGGGCTCATTTGCAGACAGGTGGAAATTTTTTGAAGAAACAAGTAAGCCTGCATTTAGAAAATCATCACAGAAACCAGGTCCCCATGGTCTAGCAGAGGGTCAGCCTGAGAAGCCAGATAGGAAAGCACAAGAGGGGGAGGAGCTGTGGTATGAGAGAAGAGGCCGGGTAGCCTGTCTTGGACCTGAAACTGCTCGTGCTTCAAAAGATGGTGCCCACCATAGCAGCAGCAATAGGGCTGCTGAGAGAATTGGGAAATCTGCACAGCCACAACGCCTGGGAACCTTTGCAGAGTATGAGGCATCATGGAAGGAGCAGTGGAAGCCAATAGAGCCAAGGGGCTCAGGAAGGTACCATTCAGCTGATAATATCCTCGATACAGGCCATGAACAGCATGGGAAATCCCAATACACCCATGAGAGGTCTAGATCATCCCCTTCCACTGATTTCTACAAACAGGTACAAGTGTCTTTTGCATTATCCTTTAAATTGCCCAATGTGGTGGGGGACAGTAGAGGAGTGGAGAGGTAAAGAGAATTTTTATGAAAATTTCTAATCTAGGAACACTGTTTGCCTTTTGTCAGTAAAAGAGTAAATGTTATAGGTAGATCTCTTACGTAAAATGAGGAAGATCAAAGTTTGTAATGCACAAGAGCAGTTGGATCAAAGTAATTTCTTATGTGTCGTAGTCAGATGAAAAAAACATGATTAACTTGCTAATACGCTTTTTTTTACAGTAGAGATTTTGAAGGTTCAAATCAGTTTTCACACTTTTTCATTGGTGTGGCTGTATTGCCTGTATGAATTCTCTGAGCCTATGGAGAAAAGTGTTCCAAGTGTAAATAATACATACTTTTGTCTAATTTTTAATGGTCTAATAATTTCCATTTCCTTTTTTCTTTTAAACTTGCTTCATGCAAAAGCTACGTAGGACAAAACTTCTGCCTAATAAAGTTTAGAGATTACAAATATTCCTGTTAATGTTAAAGCCACAGCAACAATGAAACTGCTTAATGTTTTGTTTTATGTCAGTTTGCTTGATTTAAGATGTATACATTTATTCCTTAGAGAGATGCCAAATGTCATTCAACTTGCAAGTAAATATTACATTAATTTTTAACTGAGCTGGGCCAGGTAATGGTTGGCAGGTGGCACTGGAAGTAAACAGAGAAACCAAGTCTAATTCTCTGTTAAAATATGTTGTTCAAGTTACTACAAGATTGCCTGATATATATAAGGAGTCATAGTGTGTTCAACCTGTGTTGAACTTAAGTCTTCTGCAAGAATAAAATTGAAGCAATGCAGTTGTGTATTGCTTTTTCTTTATTTTTTCCCCTCTTGGTAAAAAAATTGCATTCATACATTGACAGGTCACCTCTGTGTGTGTAGACATGGAGTAGAATGAGAATAGCTCAAAAAGAAACAAAAATGTTGATCTCTAAAAGTTGTAGACTGCCTTTCCATAAGTTTTTTGTGCCTTTAAGTTTGGCAAAAATTATTTTTGAACTTTGTGTGCAGACTTAACTATGCGGATCATTTACTAGGGCAGAGATTCCAAGGACTGAAAATATTCACCTGGAAGTTATTTTGAAAACTGAATTCACTAATTTATTAAATAATTGCCTACCCAGCAGAAAAAAAAATAATATAATCTATTCCCTGTATGCATTTCTGGTTTATTAGTCAGTGCCTTTACATTCGGTATAGGCCTCCCGGGGCAAAAAGCAGACACCTGTTTAGGCACCTGGAAAATATGGTGATAAGTGCATTGAAGATGCTTTACAACAGACTGAAGTAAATAAAGATGTTGTTTTGCATATATGATTCAGATTATTCCAGTGCTAATGCGCAATTAAATTTCCTGTAGGTTCAGTGTTTGTAATGCAAAGCTATGCTTTGGGTGGGGTTGTTTGAAGATAGTGAGATAATAACGTTGGGGAACAGCACTGTTGGTGTTTTACTGAGAAATTAAGTAGAACGCATGGGGGTTCACAACTTGCTGCATTCTTGCATCTCTTAAAATGTGAGCAACTCTTCCGTGCCTCTTTTTTGTTCTATGTTTTTGCCAAATGGAAGTTACAAACGTTTATATAAATGTTAAGCACTTGTGTAGATCAGCAAAGCAGCAACGCGGGCGCAGCCAGGTCGGGAGTGCTGCGCAAGAGGTCACAGAGCACACTGTACTGCTTAAAACCAAACAAGCTTAAAACATGCTATGCTGTTGACTTGCTGTATATTCAAACAGAGCAAACCCACAAATAAGAGGTTCCATAATCGTAGATGTTTTGGGGAGTGAAACATGATGACTTGGTCTCTTACTTGTACTGCAAACCTCTTCTAGGAAGTATCAGTTGAAGTAAGGAGGCAAGCAGAGGATTTAAAGGAAGATGGGGAGTGTATTTTATCTAACATTAACAAACTGGATGAAAGGAACTGCACTGTAAGGTAAGAATAGTAATTCTTAATTTCTTTCTCTAAAGGATTTGGTTTTGACAAATCTTTTTGACAAATCTTTTTGACAAATTTCTCTGATCTGATCTTTTCCTGACTGAAAACTGCAAGTTCTGCTGTGATGGTTTCAGAGTTTCTGCAGTGCCATTTTCCCTTATTTTTCCCTCCTTCTCCCCACATATTTTAAATGTGCATGATAGAATTAATGTTGGGACTGGAATTTTTGGGGACTCTAGTGTGAGCTTAAAGAAATTGTTGAGTGTTGAGCATATTATGGTTTGTTCAGAGGCAGTTGGTTCTTATTTGTGTGCATGGAATGATAGGGTTTTTTTCGGGGTAGGTGGGGGCCCTGAGGTTTCCCAAAAGAGATCCTCCAGTATTATCCTTGGCAAAGACAGCATGCTGCTGAAACATAATCGTGCTGTAAATTGGACTTTCCTTTTCTTATGCCTTTACAGAATATAGACATGAATGGAAGACTCTAAAATTTGTTTTACTGTTTGAAGAGCTCCAATTTTCTCTGTTAATGCATATTTTAATTAATGTACCATGCTTTTAAACCCTTTTCAAAACTATGACTGTATGCACAGTGTAGCTAGGATCCTTTCAATGTCTAGCATGCTGAGTGAGGGTTGTCCTGGCCCTGGCCCATTGTGGTGTAAGCAGTGATTTCAGCAATCGCTGATTCTGTGGCTGCTGGAGCCGAGCTGAGGTTGTGCACACGCTGCTATAGCCAGGTCTGACAGCTCTGCGTTTCATAACAGAGGGAGCCCATGCCTAGGAAAAAAGAACCTCGATAGGCTTTCCTCGGTTCTGTAAGTGCTATTAATCTCTCAAGAGAGAGGAAATGATGAACTCTAGCACGCATACACTCTAGCTGTGACCATAAAACCTTGTAAAAAGTATTTATTTGTGGGTTCATATGACTGTATTTTACATTGCTTATGGTTTAGCTGGAGAGACCACCCCCTATTTTTCTAGTTCTTTGTAGCCCTTTGCACTTACCGTAGTGATTCCAAAATGAGCATCCCACGGGGGCGCGGGTGTGCGCGGAGCGTTAAAAGGGAAGGAGGGAGGGAAGCAGGGAGGCAGCGGGGCAGGCGGGCGGGAGCAGCCGGGAGCGGGCGGGTGCCGGGGCGGGCAGCATCTCTGGACAAGTAAAGTGATTTCCATCTACCGGCGCCGCAGCCGAATCACAAAAGCATGCGAGTGATACTCCTACGCCAGCATTTTAGCAGTGTTTGTGCGGCACAATTCTTGCTTTATAATCATGGAATCCATGAAAATCACGTGACTGGGCACCAGCTGCAGTAACTTTTTTTTTTCAGCTGGAGCCTATTTTGACATACTATTTCAGATGTAGTATTTGGCCATTTCACCACATTACATAAGGTTTTGTGAAATGGTCTCTTTCACAGTCTTTCTTACAACATTTATATGCAATGGGTTGAGGTGCCTTCTGTATTCAAAAAGCTAACTAGTTAAAATCTGGGCATTTAATTCCTGTGTTGTGAACTATCACTGCATGATAATGAATGGCTGCCTTATGGGAAAGAATATATATTTGTGTGCTCTTTTTTTTTAACAAGGCATTCTTGTGCTCAAAAGGGACTGGTCTCATGGCATGGATTGATTTTATTATTTTTGAGCTGCCCTAAAGGCATTTAGTTTTCTATTTTTAAAATCTAGCAATCTGCAAATGGCTACCAAATCTACCTAATTCGGGGTATATTCTAGAACATGAATAGTAACCAAACCATATTCCTTATGGTCATATTTAATTCTCTCTTCTAAAATTTATGTTTGGATTAACTTGCTGGCAGCTGTTATTTTGTGCTACTGAGACCTGTGTGCTGAGGTTGCCTTTGTGCTACCAAAGTCAGTGTGATGGGGCCGAACACAGGAGTGGCCCTTCTGCGTTTGTGGGTGTGAGATTTGCAGTAACCCAAGGTGGGAGACAGCTGTGGAGTCCAGGTTAGAGACTGTCCTTATGCTACAGGCTGTCTCTGACCTCCCTCCCCTTTAGTTGTTTTGACAAAAGAAAAAAGAAATATTAACTTGAAATAATCTTTGAGTATTTACCATTTACAGCTTCCCTGATTATTTTACTCAGAAATATGAATCTTTTTAATGTACCGAATCTAGAATGAAGAAGGGTTAGAATATTGTAGCAGCAAATGGCTTTTTAAAAACAAACAAACAAAACCAAAGATGTTTGATAAGTTTTGCTTTCTCCTGAGCTTTTTGCTATAGTATTTTCTTGACCATTCTTTTTTAGCACAGAGTTGTAAAACCTAAATTAACACTACTTAGGAAAACGGGGCGGGGGGTGGAGGTGTGAATGTTGAGTTGATGTAGATAGTTTGTGAACCTGTTTCCTCTTTGAGCTCTGGTTTTTTTTCCCCTCTGAGATTACTGAGTGTTTCCAATAAATTCAGGTTGTTTCATCTCCCTTTTTAGAAGAGCTGCAGCATGTTCTTCTGAACTGCAGTATTTAATAGTTTATGTTTTACTTTTGTAGGAAGAGAAAATAGTAGTCCATGGCAGCCATTGTCATCTCTTACGGAAGAACCAAAACACTCTTGTAATGAACTTACAGGGAGGCAGTCATCTAACATGAAATGAGCATTTTTATACTGGGGGGTTGATGTGATTTTATGTATGTTCTTTAGGACAGCATAAAAGCATTACACAGTTCTGCTGATCCGTAAAACAAAAATTGGTGCTTTGCATTTTAATTGCCACTCTTTCTATTTCCAATTGGTTACAAAAGCTTACATTTTTACAGATGCAAAATCTGTGCTGCTTTAAACATGTCTCTGTTTCTGCATTTGTAAGATGACCTATACTGGATATATAATTACCTTCCTTATAGAAGTCTCCACAATTTCTAAGCTGAAAGACTTTCCAAAGGTTAAAGAGGGAAATGGGTGCTCTGACCAGCAGTCTGTGGCTTCCTGCAGTATGACATGCACACATAAGTCATTCTGCATCAAAAGAATCATGCTTTATGATCTAATTCTTAAGATTGCCATCTACTAGAGATGTTTACAGCCATTGCCTTTATTTACTTTCTAAGAGCATTTGACTCCTAGCTCTATTAATTTGTTCCTGTGATGTCTATTAAAGTTACATAACTTCAAAAAGTGAAAAAGGATATCTGAGATCACAGGCTGCAGAAAATATTTCAACATTTAATAGGTGTCAAGTCCAAGAGCATATGCATGTCAAGTGTAAGACCATAGTGTGACTCAACTCTAATTAAACACTGTAAAATATTTCTTTCAGTGTTTTCATACCTTAGTAGTTACTCCTATTTGAGTTGAGCTCTTGAGGACAGAGGAACAGCCTTTACAATACAAAACCAAAATAAAAATAATTTCATGATGCCTAAGTTGTCCTAAATGCCCAAGTACGTTTTAGAAAAATCTTTGATAATGCAGAAACAGGAGCCTATAGACATATTTCCAAGTTTTTTATTAGGCTCGTTATAAGGAAGATTTTTCAACACCTGGTGAATATCTAGGCTCCATGCTCACCAGGAGGAGCAGCAAATGTGCAAGGAAGGAGGAAGACCATCAGCAACACAGGAATGCGAGTGACCTTATATCTTCTGAATTGAGTGAGATGGAGAAGAGTTTTAAAATGACCAGTAGCCATTTGCATATGTGTTTATTTGTATCGTGCATGTATGGATGTTGGGGTGTGTGTGTGTGTATGTATATATATACAGAGAAGCATAAAAGACGTGGCTATATTGATAGTTATTTCTCTTAGCTTTTTCTGATTTGTGACCATGATAGGGGTTGGGGTTTACATATCTATGAGAACTAATTAGCAGTGGGGGGAAAAAAACACCAACAATCCACAATATACATTTGGACAAATTAGTTCCTCATATTTACAATGGTAGATGGTGTAAATTAGTTACCATCTAAATCAGTGTAAATTGGAAATATACAATGTTGGGATCAGCTTAACTGGGAACTGGGCTACTGAACTACATGACTTGAAGGCTTGGGGGTTTTTGTATGTAGCAAAAGGGCCATTTCCTTAAATAGTTAATGAGAACTTTTGTTGCCAGCATTGTGTTGCATAGTTATTTTAAACTTCTTTATTAAGAATCATAGAATCCTAGAATGGTTTAGTTCACAAGGGAACTTAAGAATCATCTAGTTCCAACCCTCCTGCCATGGCCAGGGACCTTTCTACTAGACCAGGTTACTCAGAGCCCCATCCATCCTGGTCATTGACACCTCCAGGCATGGGAAGGCCACAGCCTCTCTGGATAACCTGTTCCAGTGCCTCACCACCCTCACAGTAAAGAATTTTGTCCTAATACCTAATCTAAACCTGCCTTCCTCCATCCTAAGGCCATTCCCCCTAGTCCTATCACTACATGCCTTTGTGAAAAGTCCCTCTGGTTTTCTTGTAGCCTACTTTAAGTACTGGAAGGTGCTGCAAGGTCTCCTTGGAGCCTTTTCTTCTGCAGGCTGAACAGCCCCAACTCTCTGAGCCTGTCCTCAATGAGATGTTCCAGTTGTGTAATCATAGTAGCAGCCCTCTGGACACATTCCAACAGGGCCACGTTTTTCTTTTTTTGGGAACCCTTGAGCTGAATGCAGTAATCAAGGTGGAGTTTCACAAAACAGAGTAGAGGGAGAGAATCCCTTCCCGTGACCTGCTGGCCAGACTGCAACATCAAAACGTAGCCATTTGGCTCTCTGAGCTGGGAGTACACACTGCCAAGTCATTATTGAGCTTTTTGTCCACAAACACCCCCAAGTCTTTCTTCACAAAGCTGGTCTGGGTCTGTTCTCAGCCTGATCTTCTGCTTGGGATTGCCCTGACCCAGGGGCAGAACCTGGAACTTGGCCTTGTTGACCTTCCAGGGGTTACTTATTTATTGTTGCAGTTAAACAGCCAAACTGTGAGTTGCTTTTCCTGACTCAACATTGTAGGACAAGTATGTCTGAAGCATTGAAGGACTCACCAAGACATTACCAGAGCTATGAAAGTAAAATGTTTTCATCCTTTTCCATGTGAGGAAGAAATAGTATGATCTTGTGCAACTACTTTCTTAGAAATCAGTGGAAAAATTACTTTGGCAAACATATCATGCATGTGTTAACAAGCTCCACAGAGCTTTCTCTTCTCCAGGCTGAACAATTCCAGCTCTCTCATCCTGTCTTCACAGGAGAGGTCTTCCATCCCTCTGTTCATCTCCATGGCACTCCTCTGGACTTGCTCCAGCAGGTCCATGTCCTTAGCATTTCTTTACCATGAGATACAGATTATTAAGGCATTTCTCACACCAGTTATTTTGCCAGTGATGTCATTGCATGTGTCATCTAGCAATGACACAGTACTGTCTGGGCTGTTGTGAAGTTTGTATTTTGTCTGAAAATGGGAAAAACCTACTGTAGCTCTTCTTGTGCATATAGAGGAGAGTGAGTCTACAGCATCTATTGATGATATATGAGAAATCCCCTGTAACCTTTCATCTTCCTTGTAATTACTTCAAGTTTCATTGCCATGAACCATTGTATCCTTCCAGTGTGCTAGTATTCATGACTGACTAATAACAGATATATAAATATCACACTCTGGGACAGTGGAACCTTGAATCACTGGTACAGGATGGCAGCTGATGGATATTGATGCTTAAAGCGGGCCAAAGGACTACCTAGGCAGGTTTTTTCTCTGTATGAGTGTACTGGTTTGAAAGCAAAACCAGTGAGAGACTCCAAGTCAGAAAATACAATTTAATAGGAGGAATAATGGCGAAATAAAATAAATGCAAATAATACAACCTGACACCCTATTAGTTAGGGTGGTGGTGGCAGTCCAGATGAAGTGGTCTTGTTGAAGCAGTGATCCCATAGAAAGGTCTGGTAGCCCTGGTCCTCTGGGAGTCCAGCAGTCCAGATCACTCTTGTCCCTATGGGAAGTGGCTCTTTCTAAGATTGCTAGTGCATCTAAGATACATCTTTTCTACAAATGCCTAAATTATTCTTTGTCATTTTTACTCATTAGTACAACTGCTGAATCTCTTAATGAAATTTCTACTTTTTTGCTTATTTCAGATGTTAAGTTTATGATTCTGAGGTTCTCCAGATTCATAATGAGCTTTTTTTTTTATTCTTGCTCTCTTTCTCTGGTTCTTTCTCTTCGGCACCCTCACACCTTCCCTCCCACAACAATGGGTGTGTGTCACTGTTTTCGGTAGCTGTCCAGGTATCAGAGGAATGGGTAGCTGAGCATCACAGATCCCAGTTCAGCAATTTCCTGTGGAAGTTTCAGGTGATTGTCATATGGCCCAGGTAGCTTACAACCATTCACTTTTAATGGTGGTGCAGCATCTGAGAATAGTTCTGCAAAGGCTGTCCTTTTTTTTTTTTTTTTTTTTTTTTTTTTTTTTTTTTTTTTTTTTTTTTTTTTTTTTTTTTTGGCCTAACACCCTTAAGGATTTGTACCTCAGCTTTGCTTTTAAGTTTTTTTATTTACCATGTTTTGCTTATACATCTGCTTTGCTAGATTAGTTCTGGATTTTCCTAATTTGAGTAGGACTTAAGTTCTGTGGTGGATGTTCCTTTTAATTGCTATTTAATTCAATCTTTGAAGGGGACAAAGAGAGGGAAGGAAGAATGGTGGTTGGGTGTTTTGGTAGGTGTTACACATTTCCTCTCAGTTCCATATATTTTATCTTCAGTTGTATGTTATGTCTTAGCGTTATACCATCTGGCTTGTTCTTTTAAAAAATACTCATCCCATGTATGTAAATGCCCTTTTCAAAATAGAATACCAGGGTGTGGATTCTTAATCTTTCATAAAGGGTTTCTCTAAATGCATATGGCCACTGGCACAGGGTAGTTCTTCAAATAGAAAAGATTTGAACCAGATTCTTCTCATACCCCAGGATCAAGGCAGAAGTTGCGTGATAAATTGTCCCACTTGTAGTCTTTTTCTTCTTGTTGTCCTTTCTAAAACTTTCAGGCTGGTTGAGCTGAGAGATGTGTGGGCATCTTCCTAAGCATCACAAATGCATTATTTTGAGATTTGGGGGTTGGTTGTGGCTAAATGAAATTGTTAAAACTTGCAGGCTCCTGCCACTGCCTCCCTATTCCTCACTTTCCTGGCAGCACTCAGCCAGCGGCTGTCAGGTGTGCATCCTGCAGATCGGTGAGATGCTCCTCTCAGGCACACCAGCAGCTGCTGGATCTCATTAAATGGGTGCTGGACTGCCTCCAAAACCTGTGGTTGTTTTACAATACACTACAGTAATACAACCCTGTTTCTCCCCCATCCAATTTGTGCATTCTCCACACCCTTGAAAATGTGGACTCTCCCTCTACCTTCATCAGGTGAACTTTGAATATGTTTCTAAACTTTGGGGGTGGCTATCCCATCTCATATATCCCCTTTTTTCTGCTTGCAGCTTCTTGCTACCTAGTAAAGTTATTTTTTGCTTTAATTGTTCCTGGCATATCTGTTCCCCTCTCTGTGCATGCAGCTAGGGATATGCGAGGCCATCATGGGCTGATAAAAGGAATTGTTGGAGGGTAGTTTCTTCCCTGTCCCTAAGTTTCTTCCCCTGTCCCTACAGGTAAGTGTTACCAAGCATGAGTAGCTGGAAGAAGTCCAAATGATTCTGAAATTGGGAGTGAGTGAAAGAACAACACACAAAAGTGTTGGTAGAGAGAGAAACGGATAAATTTGTACCTGTTAGTTAATTTTTGTATTCTGGTTTGATTTTATTGTTTTTCCTGGAAAGAGGATTCGAATGAAAACCGTCTAAAGACATGATTAGTTGTGTTGCTTGAAATCCAGCTATCTTCACGTAGCCCTATTGATGGCAACAGTTGAGTATGGAGATTTAGAGCTGATGTAAGATACAGTTTCCAGTGGTTATAGTCATAAAAGCATCATGTGCTGATGCACTGTAGATTTCATTTTCCCTTAAGTTACTTGATGAAAAGCATAATTGGAAATAGGTGACTGATTTGTCTCCTCAGTGCAGCAATTCATACATTTCTGACATATGGAGTGGCTTTATGGTGTTCTGGTACTGAGAGCTAGCCTGTGAAATGTTCACTTTCTGCTGTAAGCCCTTAGGCAACATGTTATAGTTTGCTGTCATGCAGGAGGCTGTTTATGTCAGTAAATGTGAGTGAAGTTTTGTGCTAGAAAGTAATGTGGCAGCTATAGCTTCCATTTCTCTGCATGGGCCAGCCAGGCTTGCTGCAGTCTGTTAACCAGTTGTATTGTATTATGTAAACTGGTGTTTTTTCTTGAAGTCATTCTCTCTATTGAAATCAGATAGGCAGCTTTGGGAGGCAGAAAAATTTTAGGGGATGTTATTGACTGGATATCTAACTGCTCTATGTGATTTTGTGTGCAGTTTAAATAACATTTTCCTCTTAAAGTGATCATCTTTAAAATTATCTTTTAATACATATTAAAGCCTTATCCACAACTTCTCTTTTAAGTCTTTAATGTTTCTTGTAGAAGAAATTGAAAGGAGCTTGAGCTTTACTCTCTGATGAAAGCCACGATGCCTTCTAAAGATGGAACGTGGGGGTGGCAATGTGCTCATGCAGCATGAAAGCATTCAGTTCTTTCCCTGCAGAATCTCCTGCAAGAGAGGGCGCCTGTGCACACAGCACATGCAGAAAAATTCAGGCTTCAGGGCTCTTAGTGAAGACTCTCCTTTAAAATTAAAGACTTGGATGTTTGAATGTTGTTCAGAAAGGAAGCTAATAACACACTGATCTTTTAAAGTCATTGTAAATAGATAAAACTTGCAGAGCTGTAGTTGTGCAAATGTGGATCATGATTTTCACAAATGAAAACCCTTAAAAAATTCAAGGACTTTTAAGTTTTGTTTTATATTTTTTTTTAATAAGCAAATCCAGGGGATGGGGGTGGGGGAAAGGAAAAGCTTTGAAGTCTCTGAGATCTTTTCCCTGAGGTCAGAAGTTTCTGGTGATATAACATACAATACAGACTAAGCCTTCACTTATCAAGGTTAAAGTTGACAGAGCTTGTATGAACTTGTCAATCATAGGAAGCAGGCAAAAACAAGCCAGCTGTTGTGAGGCATGGCTTTGAAAATCCTCTGTGTTACAGTAAATGAGACGCAGAGGTTGAGACAGATTCACTTCTGCAAGGCTTTTAAACTGGCTGGCACATTTGCAAGGATGCAAAGCTCACATATCCAGTGAATATGGGTAAAAAGCTGTAAATCCTGGTAAGATTGTCTTGTCTTTAGTGTTAAAGCATGAAAGAAATGGCTAGAGGTGTGTGCCTTATGTACCATTTTTTTGTCAGTTCTGAACAGAAATTTGCAGTATTAATTCATACAGTATTTCTTTTGTTCTTCAGGTCTTTGAGCACAGGCTGCATCTTCTGCCTCTATCAGCAGGAGCTACAGTAGCAAATTAGCAATGATGCAATGCTTGGTACAGAATTGTATTTTGCTTAGTGCAGTCGACTGCTCTGTTTGCTCATGGGTCGGGGGAATGGGGGGAAACGCGAGTTAATTCCAGCGAAGATGCTCTGTGTGCATACGCTCGCACACACGCGCTGTTTTTAGCAGCTTTTGTTTTCACAGTTGGCATCATGTACACTGGAATTAGAAGGCAGTGCCTTTGGAAAATACTTGTTTTCTGGACTGAGGGCTGCAGTGCTGTTGTTGTGGCTCAGGGTGCCAGGCTCGGGGTTCCTCTCGGCTAGGGGTGGTGCGAGAGCTTTTCATCTTGTTATTTGCCTGGCAAGCCTGTTACTGTGAGTACAGGCTTGCACGAAGACCTTTCCACAGCAGCAGGAGCTGTTAGCTGGGAGTGTAAGAGAATTGGATGTGACTATTAGAAGCAAGCGGTGAGTGTGGCTCAGAGTGAAAAGATGGCTGTTGAAATGTGTGCATGTGCATGCTAATTAATTAAAATAACTGGTTTAGGATTTTTTTTTTTCCTTTAGAGATGAGCTAGCTGTGTGTTCTTTTTGGTGAGAGAATGCCTGAGAATCGCAGGTGACCTAGTTGTTATTCACAAAGTGTTTCATTTTATAGCTTGTTTTCTGTTACCTAATTCTTGTTCAGCTGCAAGCAGCTGTTTTCAGTAGTAATAGCAACAAGAAAATAGCAACAGCATTATCAGGACAAAAAAGTCTAAATGAAAAAAAAAATCAAAGGAGTGGCAGCTGGAATGTAGGGGGTTTTTTAGTAAATTGACAAAACAATCCTTCTTCTTCGAGCTTTTTTTTTTTTTAATATCACTGTGATTTCCTTGTTAGCAGTGTTGGAAAATACTGTCTTTTGTCTCTGCAATGGTTGCCATTTGTGTAATATGATGGTTCTTGCTGTACTGTTGGGATATTCTGATGATTGAATTCAGTGTGTAAGTACTGAACACATTAACTGGTTGACTTGAGTTTAAGTAATTTTAATTCCATGCAGGTAATCCCCTGTGTGCTAGGAGAAGCATGCAATAGATAAAGCAATAAGAATACAGCCATAAAAATTATCTTTTGTAATTTATTTTTGATGTGCAGCAGAGTGGAGGAGGGGCTTTTGTTTTCTGAACTAAGGAAAGGAAAGCATCCCTCCCTCTGCCCTTTCCCACAAGATTCATCCCTTCTGCATAAAGGCTCTTGTGTTGCTATAAGAAATATAATTTTAATCAGATTTTATTTCTGTTATGGGCCTATATCTTTTGTTGTTACCCATGACTGGCCTACATTCATCCATCAACATAACTTTATTTATTTACTGCAGAATTAGAGTGGATATGTTCTTTATTTATTTCTGATTTTCATTGGGAAGAGGTAGCATTTTTAGAGAGACAGAAAGAGATGAAAACACGTTGCAGTGTGTATGTTGCCATGTAGGCAGGACAGGAGGGAAATTCTGGTGGAATCAATGGACTGGCAAGCAGTGTCTGTTACCATATTTCATTCTGTGATAAAGACAGGTGATAATGCAAGGATTGTTAAGATAGAGTGACATTTGCTTTATCACATTGGGTGCAACAACTAAGCTGTATTTAGTGAGACTGACTAAACAGATAGCTGTCATTGAAGTGAAGATAATGTTAACAGGCTTTCAGAGACAAAATTGAAAATCCAAGACTCGCACCATGATAAACGGGTTGTAGTGTGCCAGTGATGTGCTCTGGGATATACTTCGTGAAATATCTTGCTAGTTTTGTACCTTCAGTTTTCTTCTGACAGGCCTTTTTTTTCCCTTGAGAGAGAGAAAGCATTCTTTCATCATTCAGTATTTATTATCCTTTTCATCTTAACACATGCTTTGGTTTTAGGACTGTTTGCTTCAGTAGTGCTTCTTGGTTGCCATCATCTGTCTCTTCAGACCAAGGCAGTGGACAGCTCTACTTCTTTTTATTGGCTTACATGCTGTGCTTCTTCATGGCATGACTGTTAGGGTACAGCCATCATGGTTCTTTAGAGGGTTCTTTATTCTCTGCATTTGTCTTTAAAGATTTCTAAGTAGTTTCATAGACTCTCATTTAGTGTCTCTGGAATATGCTTCATGTGTCACTATCTGGTGGATAGAGTGTGCTGTACTGACTCAGTAGTGATAGCAGATAGACAGCTCATTAGAAAAATGAATCAATGGTAATTGCCCTGGTATTACATGTCCAAATTGTGGTGGTGTGTTGTCAGTGTCTCCTGAGTATTGCAATAGTAAAACCAGTTTAAGGGCTTAAGTGATCCTGGACCCTCTGAAAGAAAAAGGGTATGGAACTCGGATGAGGATTCAGATAACTAATAGAAGGGAGACGTCTATGTGCAAGTGAAGTGCCGAGTCAAGTTATAGTCCACAGAGAACTCAGGTTTAATTCTAAGTTGGCTAAACACACATATCTAGTGAAACTTGAGATAGCCCAGCATATACCACTTGGCTTCCAGCTGCCACCTCTTAGGGGAACTGATGTCTTTGAACCTTGAAAGTTTCGGAAATTATGGAAGACATCCATCATGCATTAGTTAGTGCTTATCAATATGGATTAAAATGTGACATTAGACCTCAAAATTTTCTGAATTTCCAACAGTCTTCCCTCTGCACCGCATTCTAACTTCACAACATTGTGTTGTCTTAAGCAGAACTATACTGGATAGAAGAAGCTACCCTGTTTTTTTGTTGGTTTTTTTTGACTATTGCAGAAGTGCTTTTGGATCCCAGTGTGCCACGTGCCAGACAAATACACAATGAAAACACAGGTTCAGCACATAAAGTTCATAGCTCAAAAAGTATTGGCAGGAGCTGTGCCTATAAACAGGATTTTGTCATATGCAAAGACAGTATTTTCCAATTGCGTTAAGCCACATAATGATCTGTTTCAAGCCAGGTCGGGTCCTTGATCCAGTTTTCTGTGAGGCTGTACAATTCCTACTGCTAGTACGCTGAAAAGAGCAGGAAGACAAAGCTCAAAGTGTCTAAGAAGGAGACTGCCTCTTCTGGCAGAGTATCTGCATAAGGTCACTTTAAAGGGACTGCAAAACCGTGGCCTTGATTTTGAGAGTGTTTGTTTTTATGTGGTGAGGACTTTTATGGAGGAGTCATACTCAGGTATGAAGGCCTTTATCCAGTGTAGCTTGTAGTTCTTGAGAAGGAATTTAAATTAAATCAGAAACAGGCACTCCATTTACTCTCCTTTGCCAGTGAGTTAGTGCAAGACATATCTTTGGTTACATAACCATGCTTATGTTTTACGGTGAAACTTTTGCACAGAGGTCAGCTCTTTAACGAATGATGCATTTTTCAAATGTTGGCTAATGTATTTTTGCAAAACTTATCTAGTCTGGGATTTTGAAATTGGAGCGTCTCGTGGCACTGTTTGGTTTGGCCTGAAATGTTCTCAAGAAACTGTAAATCAGACAGATAAAAATCAAACACATTGAGTTTATTGAAATCACTTTCATTTTTTGAGGTACAACATTCAGTCAGATCATTCTATCTCTCTGTACAGATTTAGTCACATCTTGAGTAGGGGGCAAATGAAGAAAGTGATTTGGAGTTGTTTTTTTATGGCAACCAAAAATGTTTTTCTTCTGATAGGCATCTATACATAATGATTCATTTTTGTGAATGCTCACTGACTCCAGTGGCAGGCTCCTGTTAATGTATGTGTATATGATTTAACCTTTATGTGAGAGCTCACATTACTGTTACCTCTCTCTGGTTTCTTAGAATAGCCTGTTGTATTATTGCTGAGAGAACTGGAAGTGTCCAGGCTGGGGATGAGACCTGGGAGTTTTTTGCCCAGCTTAGTCTTTACATGGCCTTTACATTTCAGTCTTGGGTGTGTATGCCCCAAGCTAATGGAGCCAGAAGGAAACTGAGAGATGTACTTGTCTGTTTAGGTAGAAAATACTTTGTGCCAGTATGGAGATCCCCATTCCCCCCCCCGCAGTGAGTGATGCTGGTGTGGCTATGGCCACCGGGAAAGTACAAGACACAGAGCAGAGCTCCTCCTGCATTCACTGACTCTTGTCTCTCCACACAGACCCCCTCTGGGAATGCTGAGCTCTCTGCTAAATGAGAGCTTCTCAAAAATGTGAAGGACTGGTTTATGTAATGAAGTAATTCCTCTTCAGTTAGAAGCATACATTGGGTTTCTGCCTCCTGCCATTTAGATATGAAAGCTCCTACAGCAAAATACTAAAAACAAGTGCAACAGAAAAGGCTCATGTTGGACTTCTGTACTAGACTCACCCTTACTGAATACCACTTAGTAGCAATAGCATAAGACTCTTAATTACACTTCCTTTGCAGCTCGGGTGAAGTGGCTGGTGTAAGTCGTCTGACAGCGAAAGCTGTAATGTGCCGTGCTGGGGTGGGGAATGGGGTGTGAACTTTGCCGGTTCTGTTGTCTCAGAAAGGCTCTGCCACTTGGGCAATTGTGGCATTGTATTGTGGGGGTGGGGGAGCTTTGGGTTTGAAGATAGCTAAGAGTTTAGTGTTTTTGATGTTGGTTGGTTTGTTATCTAGAATGAAAATAGTAATTAAGTCAATTGTGTTTTCAGATGGTTTAAAACTGTTCTGTGTCTCTCACTTTGTGATGTTTGGTTATAAATGATAAGTTCCTTTCAGTGGTATGTTATCTTTGCATAATCCTATGGGCCTCATTTCCAAACCAGCTGTATTCTGGGCATATTATTACATGATGCACTGACAGATAACAAGCAGCTTAGTGGACTTCTCAGTATTGATATTAATGTAACACCTTTGCAGGTTCTTGCCACTGTCTTCTCCTGGGGCTTGAAGCTTATTTTCTTTTCCTCCTTTCTGAACAGTAAGCTTACATCTCTCCAAAATAATGTGATGAGCATGTTTTGCATGATGACACACACTCACACTGAATGCAATTTAGCTTCAGTGTTGGATCTAGCCACCACCTCTCCTCAGACCATTTTTGTGTGGCACTGCAAAATTTTTGATTAATTTTGTGGAAGCTCTATGAAGTCCTGTGTGTAATCTCTGAAGATTATCTCCATGTTTGCAAATATGGCATCTCTAAATGTCTCTCAGCTGTAATTCTTTGTGACCTTTTGCTCAGTTTTGGGAGGTGACAGGACTGCTAGAGCATTCATTGCTTCTGAACCAGAGTACTATATATATACACACACCCCCCCCAATATATTGGTTACCTGTTTTGGATATGCACCTGTGTCAGATTGGTGGTGTTCTCTGTCCTGTTTGCTTCTACCAGCACTCCCAGTCCCCATGTGCATGCGAAGTTCATGGTACATTTTGCAAGCTGGCTGAGGTAATGCATGTAAATTGGTGTCTTTGCAACATTTTGTTTCTCACCCTTGGTTTTTCTGTGTATCTGACAGCATCTGTTGCACTGGTTTTTGTCATGGCTTATGGATGTGAAGGTGAATTGGGAGGCCTGAAGAGCTTTTGCATGGGTTAATGAGGAGAAAATTGTGCTGTTCATGGGTTATCTAGACAATGAAAAATGCTGGTTTAAACACAGTATTTCATATGTAAGGCCTGCACTCTTCATTTGGTAAACATTTCCATTAAAATTAATGAATCTACTTACATTCAACTCACTAGGGAAAATGAGCTGACTCTTGAGATGCCAAGATGGACTGTAACCAAATCTGAATATTGTTGGTCTTTCTGGCCTTTTGTATAATTTTTTATTTCACAAAACTGTCCTTCATTTACTGTTAAAAGAGGAGTCAGTAAATACTGTTTTGAAAATCTGAATTGACTCTGAATTTGTCAACTTGAAATTGTCTCAACCAACAACTCTTACATGGAGAGCAATATGGAGAGATCTGAATGTCAACAATCATTCCTAATTCATGTTAAAATTTACCAGTTGAAGTAGAATTTTAAGGTTTAACACTTCACATGAGAGAAAGATTGTGTATATGACTTCTCAGGAATCCACATCTAATCACTTGTCTTTCCACAATACTTCATTTTAAATATTTGTTTAAATTTAATTAAAATAGTAATGCAGTGTGTAATTACTCCACCTTTTTCTTCTTATATTTATAATAGACTTCATGCTAATAGTTATTTTATATGCTTTTATCTCAAATTTTGTTTTCCTACACACTGGTTTTATAGACATTCTCAAAACTGGTACAGTGATGTTAGTAATGTGTTTACATTGAAAAATTCAAGTAAACCTTATTTTGCAAATAGGCTGGGAAAAATACCTTTGTCACAGTCACCTCAAAAGAAGGCTTGGGCAGTGCATGACTACAGGATTACTATTTAAAAATACAGAGACCAGCACTGTCAGTAACATAACTTACATTAGTAGCTCTCAGAAGCCTTTGCCTTCTTTGTTGCATCTTGTTTTCTAAGCTCATAGTGTCTCTTCAGCCTCCTTTAAAGCAGAGAGGAAACCTGTCTCCTCTTGGGGCTCCAGAGGTACTTTCCTCCTGCTTTCTGGTCCTTCCCCAGTTTGTCTTTATCTGGTGAGCACAAATGTACTTCTTGTCTTGTGGGAAAGGACAAGCATGGAACTGAAAAAGGCTGTTTCCTGACTAAAGAGACAGAGAGTGTGAAGCTGCAATAAACCCCAAAACATTTAGGATAAGATAAGGCATTTTTGGCCATTGTTTGTCATTTGTGCTGACAGGGCAAAAGAGGTTCAACCTTAAAATAAGTCTGACTGGAAAATATTATCCTTTCTAAATTTCCTTTTCTGTCTTAATTCAGGAGATATTATTTTTCCCTTTCCCAATTTTTTAGGAAAAAAATTCAGCACACATTTTGTTTGCACTTCTTTCATTTTTCAGCAGATACACAGAAATTCAACCTCCAGATTCATAATTAAAATTCCTGGTATTCACTTCACATTTTAAAATGTTACTCAAGTATTACTGCGCCTAGATAAGAAATGTGTTTCACACTCTTTGTTACTGACTTTGGAGCAATAAGAGAAATTTTAGTATTGGGATTCCTCTTCTGGAGACAGTTTTGTTTTGTGCCAACATTTGGCCATTTGGCTGTGCATTTTACTGAGTTGTGCGCACTGCAGCGCCTCGGGTTACTCAGAGGTTGTGTCACGTCCTGTGGCGCTCCATACCCTAATTTAGCCTGACATTATGTTTGGACTCATCACGTTAGATTAGGAACACCATGTGTGCCCAAACATGAGAGGATGTTTTTGTGATGTACAGTTGCCATAGATTGGAGGAGTTGGTGTTCAGTGTTGATGTGATCTTGGTGTTCAAGCTTTCTGGGTTGGTGGGTCGGCCTTGCATCGAAGGAAATAAATCAGCAGCATACTAAAAGCATGTTCTTTTCTCTAGGCAATCTGACAGAGGGGCCCTGAGGGAAAACCCACAAGAGAAAAACAATCAGCTGGACCAGAATTTAGGCCACAAGTGGAAATCTTCTGTCAGGCCTTTGCACGTGCAAGAACCTACAGTTCTGCCTCATGAGAGTCGGGGCAGGTCTGGGACATTGCCTAATGACTACCGATACTCTCAGGAAAATGTGAATGAGAAGAGCAAGGATTGTAGCCTGCCTCACCTGCCCTACTCTGAGCCACAGACCTCGAACGAGAACCACTCCTGTCAGTCCTGGGGCAAAGGAGAGGAAAACCACAGAATAGAGCCAGTGCTGCTGAACAAGAAGCGTGGACCTGCTCCTCAGAGGCCGCCACCACCTAAAAGAGATAAATACAGGCGACCAGATATTTCTGCACCAGCTCTTGGCACCTCTTCTGAATCTCTGTTGGTAGCAGCCAGCCGGCCCTTCCTGTCCTCATCCCCCAGCTCCACTGAAATCTTTGCCAGTCAATCTTCTCTCTGTCAGAGTCCTGCAGCTTTCAGTGGAAAACTGAAGAGTGCTAATCCACAGCAGCTCCAGCAAGTGTCATCCACAGAGAATGTTTGTCAGTACTTAGAAGAAAAAACACACCTTAAGTCTGAGTCTTCCAAGTATCAGTATCTTCAAAAACCTGGCATGGAGTCATCAAGGTCCCCTTCTCCCCAGTTTGCACCACAGAAGCTCACTGATAAACCTCCTGTGTCCCTACAGGATGAGAACCCAGCCAGGTAGTAGATGTAACTCCTTTACTATCTTATTAACGCTTTTTGCCCAGTTACACCTTATTATTGATTGTTTGTTCATTTTTTTTTACGCATCCTTCAAGTTAATTGAGCATTGAGCCACTGCAGCATATTTTAGAGACCACAGACTTGTATGAAATTCCTTTTGATACCATTAATGTCCTTCAGCTGGTCTGTGGTTTCTTTTAGTTGACTTCTGCTGCCCATGTGTTACACCTGGTAGTTCGTAGAAAATGAAAAGGAAGGATTTTAAGAGATTTTCCTCTGACAGTACAGGCAAAGTCAGAAAATCCCTGTCATCATTTCCCCTACCTGAGTCTATATATAAATATGAATCAGTGTAAGGAGGGACGAAGCAGATGTGGGAAGGGAAACTAGATCCTTTGTGAGAACGTGTTTTGAAAACACACGAAGTAATGTACACTGGCCAAATTGTGACTGATTTTATGTTGCTTTTACAGTGAAATGTGGCACTTTAGGTTGTCTGTGGAGGGGTCCTCAACACTCTATGTTGACAAGGACTGACCACTCAGTAGGAAATTGTCCGTCCTTTCCCAGAGTACATAAACTCAGAATTAGACAACTGACTGAAATCAATTGATTGCTGCCTCTGTCATATGCATCTGCTGCTATGCTAACATCATAAAAGGTTATTCTCCCACAAAATAACAAACTCTTCCAGGAAGCTCAGGAATCTTGGTTTTCATAAATCCTTCAGCACTATAATTCATGGTTAAAGAATGAAAACAAAACCTCTAAGCTGAATTCATGCAGAGGTTGCTTCTCTGAGAAAAAGAGTTGGCATGGCTTTACTCTAATGTAAATGGTTGTTTTTCATTTTGCCTTATGACATGAAAACATGAATCACTTTTTTCCTAAATAGGCCTTGATGTTTTTCCGCTTACAACTGGAGGAAAAAAAGTGGTTCCATTCTGCAGTGTTTTTAACATGAAGCAATAATATAATTTACAGTGAAAAGTGCAATATGTCATATGAACCCTAGAATCCATGTGCTAAGGTAGATGACAATAATGGCTTCCTTAATATTTTGCTTTGACTTCCTTAATGTATTACTTTATGAACAGATATGAAGGATGCATATAAAGGCAATTGTATTTGTCCTTCCTTCTTGGTAAGCTTTAATGTTGAAATGAGCATGGAGGTGTGCCTAATTATATGCCATACCTGAATGATAAAATACTTACCCTGTGAATCTTTTGCTAACATTTAAAATTCTTAGGACCAGACAGCTTTTGTTTGCACACAATGTATTGTCCCCAGTTGATAATTAAATTACTCACTAAAACAGATTCAGCCAAAAAGAACAAGCATGGCAGCCATACCTCAGAACTTTCTATATGGTATTATTTCATGTGAATAAAATATGTTAGGTAGATTTGTCTTAATACATAGTTAATCAGATTTGGCTTATTATTTCTTTTGGCTCCTTGCATATGAGCTTTTGGACATGCCACTTTGCATGCTGGGGCAGCTAATGTTTGATGATACAGCTTATAGCTTTTGTACTCTTATAAGAAAAGTGTCTTGTTCATCAGCAGGCCAAGGTGAATGTGTGTGCAGGGTTTCCCACAGTGAATTAGGTAAATTAAAATTATGTGTGGGGGGCAAATATTGATGGTGTACACAACCCAGCTATTGTCAAAGACAGCTGTTCAGCAACAACAAAGCTGAAAAGAGTGCATCAAAAGATTTCCACTAAACCTAAACTCAAGTCAAGGAGGACTGTTGGTTGGGTTGAAGCTTTGGAATGTCCACAAACAGAGTTGCTGCAAGTCAAAATTTCATGCTGCCTTTCCACAAATGTGAAACCTTCAGAAATTAGGAGGGTAGTGATTGCAGAAACAAGACTTCTTGAAACCCCTGGTATTGAACTGTCTTTGCTTTTACTGAAAGCAATCGATTTAATGATGCCTTAAGTTTCTGGTAAAATCTTTGACTGGCCTGAGAGGAACATACTCAAAGTTTTCTACAGATGCTGGGCATTTTAGATGAAGAATTGCACTCAGCTCACTTCTTTTCCAGTTGCCCCCCATACATTTATGCGTTCATCTTGTATTTCCCCCAAATCCCAAAATAAGTTCCCCTTCACATTCTAGTGGAGTTTCAAATGTGTGGGCTTTAACTAAAATAAGCAAAAGAAAAGGTAGGGGGTGGTGGCTGGGCACTGCCCAGCTCTGCTGAAGTCAGAGGAGAGTCCCAGTCTGGAGGTGGGGAGCTGGGTCTAAGCAGTGGGAACACACATGAGCTTGTGAAAATGACCGTCCCCTGGAATTCAACAGCCTGATGAAATGGGAGTGGGGAGGTTCAGCATGGGCTGGAAAACCTGCCCCAAGAATTGGATCAGTATGTCAAAGCACATCTACAAAGCACTTGTGGAAAGTAAAGATCTACTTGGGGGGCTGCATGTTCATTCAGAGGCAAATATACCATTAAAATACAAGATACAGCTTCTGGAAAATATCAAGTCAAACAGATTCTGCTCTTACCAACAGTATAAAAGTATAAGCTTATTTTAAGGAAAGTGACACACCCACACTTAGAGGAAAAGAGCTGTAGTATGTCTTGGTCACTTATCTGAAAGGTGGCAAGCTACCCAGCCAGATGAAACCAGATATTTTAGCTAGTAGGCAATGTTCCTTTCCTTGCTGTAAAGGTTCCAAACCCACATTATAACAGTAATGTTAAACTTTTTGCAAACTCAGAACCACTAAACTAGACTTTAGTTTCTTGTATGGTTTACATACAGTACAGATGTTTCTGTAATGTTATTTAACATGTTATTGTCGAATTAAAAAATCTAAGTTAGCCTCTGCTTTAAATAGCTTTCCTTACTGAATGGCTAAGGTGGCCCTTTGTGCTGTGCATTACAGAACTTCTGGTACAAGCTCCTCTTGAAAAGAATATCCAGAATTGTATATTATCCTCTTCTTTAAGTAGAAAACTAGGACACTATGGTGGTATCCATTTATTAAGCTTCTATGTCGTGTGTGAAATTTTATAAATGAAGATTTTTTTTTTTTAACCGTGTAATTAAGTTTTGAATGATTTCCAGATTTCCCATGTGTGATTCTTTGTTATTCTTGTAGCTCAGCAGAAACCTAGCCTGTGGGATGCTCCCATCTGGTCTGTTGTCTCTTCCCTTGGAGGAGCTGAGAATTGATGTGAGGGCATCACAGACTGCCCAGGCAGCTCAGCTGCCTCTCAGGCCAAAGGCGAGGGCGCTGTTGGATCTGTGTGAGGCAGTGAAGATGGGCTGAGGTTTTCCTCTGTGCCTGTGGCAGCAAAGGGGCAAAAGGCAGTTCAGCAGCACTGTCTGAAATCCAGGGCCTGACTGCTGAGATTGGACCCTTGTGTTCATGGAAATAAACAGAAGTCTTGTATCATGAGTATTGTACAAGGCTGATGTTAGGATACCTTACAAATGAACTAATAATACTATTTAAAATCTGTGGGCAGAAAAGAATGTGTAGATTAGGGTTTGAGATACAGTGCTAGGAATAGTCCATTACCTCACTCTATTGCCTGTGTTTTTGGGCTTCCTGTCTGATTGGTAGATATGAATTGAGATTCAAGGTTCTTCCCTTTCTGAGGATGAATTCTGTTTATTTTCCAGAATTGAAAGGGTTATAGACAACAATACTACAGTGAAAATGGTTCCCATCAAGATAGTTCATTCTGAGAGCAGTGCAGAGAAGGAGAGTCGGCAGAGCCTTGTCAGTACCATGGAGCCTCCTGCTTTACCCAGTGGTTTGGAAAAGGACCAGATTAAAACACTCAGCACTTCTGAGCAATCCTATTCACGATTCTGTGCTTACACCAGGCAAGGTGTAGAGCCAGAGCCAGAGGCCAGAGCCAAACCAGTTGACCCTCAACCAGCTGAAGAACCTGGGAGCAACGTGAAGGACAGCAGTGCTGCCACGCAAGCATCCAGCTATGTAAAGGCCAAAGAAAAGACCTTTGAAGACTGGAAGTCAGAAGAACTTGCCAGAGAGATTGTGGGAAGAGATAAATCTCTAGCAGACATACTAGATCCCAATGTGAAAATAAAAACAACAATGGATCTGATGGTTGGTATATTCCCTAAAGATGAACATCTCCTAGAAGAAGCTCAGCAGCGCAGGAAGCTTCTGCCAAAAGTTCCCTCTCCAAAAATTTCAGAAGAAAAGTGAGTATTACATTCTGTAAGCTGGTATGTCCTTGTAAGCTTCTATCCAGAGTGTGTCAGTATTCCATGGAGGCTACAGGTGAGTCTTCCTTCTGTTGAGGGTCTTTTCTGAGACTTCTGTGACAGAATAGTAGTCAAGCATATACTACTAATGGTACCATTAATGACAGAAACAGTGTTGTACAATATGAAAAATTTACAAGACATAGTTGAAAGCCAGTTTTTAACAACTTAAGAAAAAATTAACTTTTGCCATTTCATTGTGATTACATATTTTATCAAAGTCATCCAGTCTAGTAACTGGATAGAGAAGGAACAATATTCTTGCTTTTTTATGTGATGAAAATTTACAAAGATGACTTGAAACAGGCATGAGGGATTTCCTAGAAGTGAATGAGATCAAAGAAAGAAAATAATAGAATTCTATCCATGTTGATGTTCTGTGGGTTTTTGTTTTCTTGATATGAATTATCTGTTAAGTTGTATTCTTCTTGAGAGGTTTGTTCATGTTCCCTAATCAAAAAGTTAAATACCTATATTGTACTATCCCAATCCAAAAGGATACTGTCCTGAGGTTTTTTTTGCACTACTTTGTAAAATGTAACTTTCTATTTTGTTTCTAGATGCAACATCTTTGATGCATTTCAATTCTTGTAATAATGTATGATCTTCTGCATGATTTCAGTTTTGCTGAGCATATACTGAATTCATATAGATTTTATTCACAGGCAGTGTTTATTTATCTTATTTACACAGGTAATGGTTTTGTTTTGAACCTTGTGCTTGCTTGGTGAAATGATGGCTCTAAAGCATTCTCCTTTCTTTTCATTGATTGGGGTGTCAAGGCAGTTAATGAAAGTTTTGACTTTTTCCCAGGAAAGAGGAGCAGAGTGCACCATCTGCCATCTCCCTGACAACCAATTCTACTTACTACAGTACATCTGCACCAAAGGCAGAGCTGCTGATTAAAATGAAGGACATGCAGGAGCAGCAGCAACAGCAGCAGAGTGAGGATGATTCTGAAGATGAACTGGATCATGACTTGTCAGAGAAGAAGGTAAAATACATTTCTAAAATTGTAACGGGAGTTCTGAGTCTCTTGAGTTCTGTTCATTACATTAACTGTGAATTTGTTGGGCTAAACACCACTCAATAAAAGGCCTTCTACATGTACCAGGATCAGTTAGAAAAAATCAGCCTCTTTTGGTTCTGGGGTTGGTTTTTTTTGTTTGATTTTGGAGATGAGTTAAGTGTGCACCTGTGAATTTAGGAAATTTATATTAGGTGCTTCTTGCAGCTTGTTGCATGTTTTGGAAAGTCTCAAGTGGAAAAGTCTTGAGGTTATTTAAAAATACATTTTCCATTTGAGGTCTTTCTGTATTTCTTACTATGTAAAAAGAAACAGCAGTCCTTGTGTATCCCACTGAAGTTGGTGGTGGTTTTAGTTGTTCCAAATTTTTGAAATTTGGGTTTGTCTTGAGAGAGAAGGAACATACACACACCTTCTTTTTTTCTTTTTTGTTCTCCTTGCCCTTTGTTTTCATGAACAGCAAACTATTTCTCCTGCCTCCCAAATTAAGCATGTTTGTGGGAGATAACTAATTAACCTGGTGGATTCAATGGAAGTTGCTTGTCAAAAGGGAAAGAAGCAGTCTTCTTATTCATCCCCATGCTTTGGTGTTTTATTTCTGATTAAAGGTCACCATAATTTCCTAGATACTACAATGATGATCTGACATTTGTGTGATTGGAGAAAGTGTTGTCCTACAGTAAAATTATTGCATTCATCTCATTAGTAACTTGGCACAAAATACTTTAATCGTTGTTCCCAGTATGGATAAGCTGGAGGAAATGTTCTGTTTGATCAAGTAAAGTGATGTAGTTTAACTCTGTTTACCTAAGCCAGTAGTGTAGTGGTGTGCAAACCTTTTCTGTCCAAGTCAGCTCTCTGCTTAAAAAGCAGCTGCCAGAGTGTACTTGGTAATCCAGTCCCAAAGAAATGATTTTTAATTATTAGGACTATATTTAGTCCCTAAGAATGAGAGATTTCCACCTGTGGTTCAGAGCAGGCATGGCTGGCACTGCAGTTGAGTGGGCTGTTGTATTTTCTGTTGGTGTTGTTTCAGCCTCCCTCTGCTGCCTCTGCCTCACATGGTTTAATGTGCTGTGCACTGCCAGGGGCATGGTGTGGCTGCAGCGGGAGCCCTTCCCTCACCCTCTTGCTAAACAGCTGCCATTTTAAATAATTTGGTTATATTTGGTGCCACACATGATTGTCACATTCATGATTTTGCTAGAATTAGTTTCCATCTCATTAATTACAAAACAGGAGGGAGGTAAAATTAAACCTTTCTTGTTTGCCGAACAAACTAAATACTACAACTTTTATAAGCAAGATTGCAATTTACTTTTGTTGGCTTCTTAACAGGAAGATCATGTTTACCATTTTCATCCTTCTCCATGCATCCCCCATAAGCTATGTTAGTGCTACATAGCTTCAGTATATACCACTAATCATATGAGATAGGAAGGTTTTCATGAAGGGCTTTTAGCAGAACCCTCCCATCTTCTCCTCTAAGTGCACACCCTGCTGCTTGCTTCTCTCCCTGCTCTTCCACATGGAGATGGAGCACTCAGTTCAATGGGCTTTCATCATGCATCTTGTCAGAAAATATAGAAAACTCTTTGTAAGTGGGTCAAGACATCTTTATTAAATGGATGGAAGATACAGCTTGGTGGAGCTTCTCAAATTTGGCAACAGTTTAACAAGGGATTGTTAGGGACCTGAATATTTTAATGGTACACTTTATGACCTCTGTAGTTTTAGACATCTAAAACCTGTTTCTTGATTCCTGGAAACTGGTAGTTGTGTTATGAGATACTTTAATTGCAGTCCACTGTGGAATGATTCCTGTATTTGTCATTCCCTGCTCTGCAAACCAGAAATGTGTGGTGATTTTTTTTTCCTCTGAAAGAAGTAAAGGAATTTCATATAGGGTTGTTAATGCTTTTATTTTTTATTTTGATTTTTTTGAGCCAATTCCTGTATTCTGAGCTAGCAGGAATTGAAGATGTGTGTCTTATGTACTGAATTTAATATAAGTTTACAATTACAAAACTCAGATTTTGAAGATGCTATAAGAGTGTTTTTCTGTAGTAAGGAAAATCTATGTGTGGCTGTGTAGGAAGTTTCTACTTTGTTAGGAAAATTTCAGCAACTGCTGAAGACTGTAAAAATAATTCATGTATACCAGTTTTTATCTGGTTTGAGGCTTGAGTTCCTTAGGAATGGGGTGGTGATCTGAAAGCACAGTATAATTTATGTAAAAGCATGCCAAGCAGTGAGCCACCTGAGCAGTGCTCTGCTGAGCCACCTTCTGTGTTGCCAGTCAGATCAGCAAGAATGACTTTATTGTTTTCTTGTGTACTGGTTCAGAATTCACAGCTATAAATTATTCATCTGCCAGTCTCAAGATGTAGACTGCAGCTCTTCTGGCTCAGTAGATATTGAATTGAACATAATACAGGTTTTCTGCTGTGTGCAAAAGGATGTAGTCAGTTCACAGTTGCTGCATGCAGAGGCTGCTTCGTCTGGGTACGAAGCAATCAGTAATCATAATTCAATTCTTAATAGATATGACAGTCTTGGTATTTATGGCCTTCTCACCTGAAAAAATCTGGCTTTAGAGGTTATCCTCAGCTGGGAAAATGACTCCTTTGTTTTTTAAAGAAAGGAACAGAGAGCTGATCTGGTCTGGCAGACCATATCAGTAAATGCTGAGCAGCCATGTGGCTTTTTTTCTTTAATTAAAGAAAGTTGCAGCACAGCTGTAGATGTGAAAAAATTTGAGATAATAGCATAGAGCACCACAGTATCCTGCTGTGTTTCAGATGGTGAAACAGCAGCATAGTGCATGTCATCTGAGGGAAATGAGAGCGTAGTACTGTGACCTACATAATCCAAATCAAACTGCATTTGCATTGAGAGAAGGGGGGAAAAACAAAATCCTGCAGATTAATCAGTCAGTAAAGCAGGCATCTGTAGAACTACTTAGTACCTTAATCTTTTGGGCACCAAGGCTAACAGATAACCCAGATCCAGATTAACCTGGACTGAGTACATTAAATCAAAAAGGAAAAAACCAGTATGGATAATCCATGGGTTGAAATTCTACTTTCAAAATGTTTTCATGGTGTAGTTGCTTTCTGTTAAGATGGCAGACTTAGTTTTGTGTTGGTTTTTGTTCCCAAAATAAATTGGCAATGACTGTTCAGTGGCCTCTGTGAGCAGCAGCTGCTATCAGTATGTTTCTCAGTAATCACAAAGACGTGTATTCAGATTTGCATTTAGAAAGCAGTGTTCTTAAAGAATGTCATGAGTAATTAAAAAAAAAAAGCTAGGGGTACTGTGAAATAATGACTATTTTAAAGGATGTAATTTTCATTCAGAATTTGCACTGAGGTGTATGTTTAGAGAATGCTTTGGAAATTTTTCTTACTTGAAATTAGCTGAATACCAAATAGGCACCTACATTTAAATGAATGAGGCATTTTTAGGGTGTGAATTATCTCAGAGCCGACAGCTGGCTGAGCTAACTTACACCACTTGTGCACCAGTGAAAGCTGATGGGCATGTAAGAAACAAGACCTCTTGCCCAGAAACAAGACCTCTTACCCAAATGCAGGGAAGTAGCACAGAGGGACCACAGGTGATCAGAGGAGATCTGAATTCTTGGTCTGGTTTCTCCTGGTTCTGCACCTGGCATGCTTTTATAAGGCAGTACAAGTGCACCTCGGGCAGTGGGGACTACAGCACAGAAGCCCCCCAAACTCCAGGTGAGGTTGTGTATTCCTCTGGCCTGGGACAGTGATGTTTCTTTGGTCCTTTGGCAGAGCCACTTTGCACAGCTTTGCACAGAGCTGCTTTGTACAGTACAGTAGATTTTATTCCCTGTGCCCTAGGGATTATGACTATCCTACAGAAATGTTGTAAGGCACTGCTAATGCTAAGATTTTCTGAGAGTGGAAGGACTGCTATTGGAGGAATGCTAATATTATGCAGAAAGGAAAAGAAAGCTTGACAGTGCCCTAGTTTTAACTGCATCATGTGGAAAATACAGGATTGTTTTTCTAGTAATGTATCTTCCTAAGTGTAGCTCTTCAGCAAGGTGTTATGGGCCTGATATTTAGAGACACAGGCATGTGCTGTACTTTCTGCTGTTCATAGCAGGCTTTGAAGCTGTTCAAAGAAAAAGCAAGGAAGGCTTGTTGGTAGGGTGAAATGCCTTCATCTTTTTCCACAAAGGTAATTTGCTTTAACACAGACCTCAACCTGAGCATCGTGCAGCTACATCCTGAACCTTTGAATGCAGAGGTATAGCTTTGACACAGGCATGTATTTATTTGTTATGCACTTGTTGTCAAAGCCTCATGGGAGTTTGGAATATATTAAAGTGCTAGCTGACATGACTTTCAGAAGTAGGGAAAAATGCAGTAGTGATAATAAATTCTCATCTCCTTTATTTTCCACAGCAAGAACTTATTGACAGCATTAGTAGGAAGCTGCAGGTGCTGAGAGAAGCACGGGAGACACTTCTGGAAGACATCCAAGCAAACAATATCCTGGGGGAGGAGGTGGAGGCCATTGTGAAAGAAGTCTGCAAACCAAATGAGTTTGACAAATTCAAGATGTTTATTGGTGACCTTGACAAAGTGGTCAACCTCCTGCTGTCCCTGTCTGGTCGTCTGGCCCGTGTGGAAAATGCTCTCAATAACCTGGATGACAGCACCTCTCCAGAAGAACGGGTGAGGAGGGTCAACAATAATATTCCTGCATTTAGGGAAGCTCTTGGGGGAGGGGGTTTTGCCTTGTTCTGTTTATCTAAATTGCAGCACAGAACATGAGGGATAGTGTGTAGATAAATCTCATAAGGTCATTGTTTTAAGATTTCTTAAAACTTTTCTCTTTGCCTCCTTTTCTTGGAATACTGAAACTACAAGTGTCTTGCTGAGAAAAAGTGGGTTTGGGGTGCAGTGTACTAGAAGACAAACTTCTTGGCAAAAGCTTAAAGAAAAAGGGAATCTACTCATAAGAGCATAAAAAGGAGGCAAACAAAAATATTACAATTCAAGATGTGAAAAGGAGTTTTTGTGCTGTAATACAGAAAGCCTGTGGACTTCTTCATGCACAATGAGTGTCTTGATGTAAGTCTATAAGGTTGTTACAAAGAAAATGAGAAGCATTTTCCTTCCTCCAGTTTCCTTCCACAATGCCTAGTGAGGAGCAAGAACAAGAAACAACAGAAGAAGAAACCTTAAAAAAAGGGGGGTGGTGAGGGGAACAAGGGGAGACAGGGCAAAAAGGATTTCTTTAGTAGAAAACATGTTTTACCCAAGCAGAATAGCATGGTAGTGAGTGGAGGACTCCCAGCAGAAGTGAAAATTTTGGGAGCAGGAACATTCAAGGTGCTCTTAACATGTTGGATTCCATCTCTGCTTGCAGCAATTTGTTTAACTTCAAATCCCATCAAGCCTTACCTAGGAAGGAGATACATAGCAATAGAGATATGCACTAAAGGAGATATGTAGATATGTGTGAAACTTAGGCTAAAATAAATAGAGAGTGTGGAGGGGGGGTGTGTATTTCAAGTGAGTTTAGGTTCCACAGTTAAATGAATGTGAAGTAGGATTTTCGGCTTGTAGCTATGGGCTGAAATGCCAACAGTCCACCTAAGTGCTGTAACAGAATTTTTTCCATGGGCTGTGGCTTCATGTTGTTTCTTTAGTTGCATTATTTCACATATAAGAACTGATCTGGAGCTGTGCTTTTACTGTTTGGCTTTAACATATTTGATTAATGGCTGTTCAGACCTCTCTCTGACTGAGGTGGAAGGAAGAGTATTTGACAGCTTATTAAAGGGCAGATCAAAGCTTCTGACACTTGAAAAAATTTAATCCCTCGTTAGACTTTTTTCTAAGTGTGGTTGCAGTTGCCTAATAGAAAAGGAGCTACCAAATGATATGTGCACATAGGAAACACAGTTTGAGAGTTGTGATAAAAATAGCTTACTGGCTGGGTAGGGAAAAGTAAGATGGTGAGGAGGTGGTGTAGTCGCGACAGTCAGAAATTGTTTGTCTATTCTGATGTCAAATTTATACTGACGGAACTCCAAATCCCTAACATATTTTAATCCCCGTTCATCTTCACATGCACTGACACCAATCTTGCCATAGAAACATCAGCAGAGATCCATCGGGACTGAGATGAGTCCTGGAGAGGAAGACTTGGGGGTATTGGTGGATGAAAAGCTCAACATGACCCAGCAATATGCACTTGCAGTCCAGAGAGCCAAATATGTCCTGGGTTGAATCAAAAGCAATATGGCAGCAGGTCCAGGGAGGGGATTCTGCCCCACTGCTCCTGTGAGACCCCACATGGAGTGCTGTATCCAGCTCTGGGGCACAAAACACAAGAAAGATACAGACCTGTTGGAACACATCCAGAGTAAGGCCACTCAGTTGATCAGGGGCTTCAGCACTGCTCCTAGGAAAACAGGCAGAGAGTTGGGGCTGCTCAGCCTGGAGAAGAGAATACCAGAGAGGTCTTAGAGCGGCCTGCCAGTACCTAAAGGGGGCTTACAAGAGGGCTGGAGAGGGAGTTTTTACAAGGGCATGTAGGGATAGGACAAGAGAGAATGGCCTTCAGGTGAAGGAAGACAGGTTTAGATAAGATGTTAGGAAGAAATTCTTTCCTGGGTGTGGTGAGGCACTGGAACAGTCTGCCCAGAGAGGTACCTGCCCTCCTCCCTGGAAATATTCAAGATCAGGTTGGATGGGGCTTTGAGAAACCTGGTCTGGTAAGAGCAGGGGTTGGAACTATATAATCTTTAATCTTTGGTGCTTTCCAAACCATTCTATGATGCTATGAAATACATCCAGAAGTGTTGAATTTCGATTGGTGCTTGTGGCTTTTTTGGTTGTCCTTTAGTCTTTTGTAGGTTAAATGATACGATGTGGTGAACCACTAATGTACCATATAAACAAAACAGGGGATTTTACTTCCATTGTTGGAGAACATATTCCCAGTGACCACTGATTTTTCTTTCCAAGATGATGCTGTCTAAAAACATTGCTCTGATAGCTTCCCACTTTCTAGGAGCCAGCAACAGCTTACCAGACTTCCTCAATAAAAGCAGTCATATAATGACTGCTGAGTTAATACTTTGTCTGTCAGATGCGCTGCTATAGGTCTCTTTTTGCCACAGGGAACAGCATCAGATATTTCAAGTTCAGCTCCTGAAAGGGGCTTCATTTGAAGAGCTACCAGCCCCCTTGTTTTTACAAAGCAAGGCCAATGTCTTCTCATTACTTGCACTTTGTGTCCATGCCCTCTTGCATTCATCAAATCCTGACTGGTTACTGCTGCTCAGCATGCACACACCTGCAAGGCTGCCCTGGGAGCAGTCTAGCCACACTCCTGAGTTTGAGGCTGTCTTCTGCTTACCCTGGTGAGTTCAGGAGAACTGTTAGTTCCATCTCTGCAGCAGATAATTGTGCTTGCAGCTTGCAGTGGGATTTTTTTTTTCTCCTTGAGCATAAGCTCAAGAGAAGATTAAACTGTTTTTTCTAATAGTGTGTGATTTTTCTGACTTGTCTTCCATAGCTGTCTTGAATCCTGAGTTAATCTAGGCTGTGTATTTTAAGTACATTGAGAGCACAAATCTGAAAACATTTCTCTCTTGAGCTTTGATCTGTCTGTAGAAAGAGTCAGCACAAGATGCATGTGCAACTCTGACAGGTAGGTTTATTAAAGCTCAGTGATCTGTAGCCCCCTTTTGTCTCATGCTTCCATCTTGAAAAGACTATTTTATATCCTACAAAAACACTTCTTTGTAAATCCTTCAGGCTTATTAAACAGCATGTGTGATTTAACAGAAGGTGCAAATTAAAAAGATGGACACATTTATTAGAACAGACGGGAAGTTTATTTGAAGAAAGCTTCTCAAAGAAAATTCATCTCTGAAGCAAAGCTAGAAGTTATGGATTGGTACCTCTTAGGGATACTTTTTAATTAAGTTCAGACATGTGCACAGAATTCTTGATGTCAGAGCAAGCCAGCCATACTGTCACAGCAAAAAGGCAATCACTTGTAGGCAGACATCTGACACAGGTTGGATTGATGATGCTCCTGTTTTCTCTCCATGTACTGCCAAAGGAGTGCACCTGGGTGATCCAGGTGGGACTGTTGGCTGTGCTGGGTGACGCTGGGGGAGAGGGATATAGCTGCTGTCTTCTGCTGTTCTCTTTGTGCATTCCTCCATTCAACCTCCCTTTTTCCTATTTTGTCTCTTGTGAAGTCACAAAGCAGAAAGTTTACAGCCCTTTTTGGAGAATAATGCTTTTTTGGTTTTGCTTCCCTTTTGCCCTTCTGTTGTCTTGCCTCAGCTTTCACTCTTGCTCATGTCTGCAGGGCACAGGACTTCACATGTCATCGGGAAGGCTTGTGGATGCAGCAGAGTTGCTAAATACACTGTGTCAGGAGCTGTATAAGAACAAATTGCTCCATTAATTGATTTGTTTCTGGGTTCTGTAACCACAGCTGTGCCAGTGCTGTGTATGGAAGATGTAGGAGAGCTGAGTCCTAATTTAAAGAACTATTCTTCAAAGGCAACTATATTGTATACAGCTATTTATAACTATTAAATAGTAAAGGAGTCTTTGAAGTAATGCTTTTGAAGCCAATAGGAACTAATGGTGCATCTTTCATTGATTTAACTACATTTTTATCAGTTTGTCGATGTATTTTATTAGTTTAAATTTATAAGGAGCATTCTTTTTCCACCTTTCTAAACATTCAGGGAGGACTCTGTAGACAAAACAGACTTGAGATTTGAACAGCGAAGCTGTTGTCCCAGCCTAGTGAACCCAGTGATTTTTTTAACTGTTTTTCTTTTCTCCTAAGCGGACATTGGTCGATAAGCAAAAGCTGCTGACCCAGCAACACGAGGATGCAAAGGAACTGAAGGAAAACCTGGATCGTCGAGAGCGCATTGTCTTCGACATTTTGGCAAACTACTTGAGTGAGGAGAACTTAGCAGACTACGAGCACTTTGTGAAAATGAAGTCAGCCCTCATCATTGAGCAGCGAGAGCTGGAGGACAAGATCAAGCTGGGCGAGGAGCAGCTGAAGTGTCTGACTGACAGCCTCCAACCCGAGCGGCTCAAATAAGGGCACCGAGTCCAGCCAACAATGGGAAAAATGGGAAAGAAGGAAGGGATAGGGGAGTTTAAAGTAAATGAGTATCTTAGCTTGCTTGAGTGTCTGGTAGAGAAACAAGTACACAAGAGAAAAAATAGCTCTCACAACAGCAATAATGATTTTTTTTTGAATGATGTATTTAATTTTTTAGAATACATTTTTATTGCTGGACTCTAAAGCTGTTCCACATTGCTTAATTTCCAGAAAGCTCCACAAAAGAAGAGACGCTCTTAACCTTTCTACTTGGTATGTTCAAAGTCTGTAGCAGTTGTGCATGCAAACAGCAGTTTTAAGAATGGGTTGTATACTTCCTTTATGTTTAGATGCTGCACAGTCTGCTGGGAAACCCTACAGCAATTCATGAATGCATACACATTTAAAAGCTCTAAATTTAGTGGGGTTTTATGCTTGTTTTTTTTTTTAAAGACACATTAAATAGGGGAAGCAGGCATCTTATAGCTAATATATTCAGATTGCTGAAATGCAGTGTCACTCTGATCCTGTGGCATCAGACACTTTTTTTGTAATATTGTATATAGGATGGAACTTCCCCCTTGCAGAAAACAACTTTAAAATCAGACTAGTTAAATGCTTCTTAAGCATCTTGCAAATCACTTAATGCCTACCTTGCTGAAGATTTTTTAAATTATTTTGCAAGACATATTTGTATGCCCTCTTAATGCAATGCAAGTGATTTTCTTTACCAAGTTGTACTTGATTTAAGAAACGGGCTGGAAGTACTGTGCTGATTTTACTCAAAACATTTTTCATCTAAATTATTTAGAAAGCTCGTTTGCTTTTTTTATGCATGTTTTTATTCTTCTTGTCCCAAACCCACTACACTTCGTGGAAATAAATGTAGGTTAAGGACACTGCTTGTGTTTTTCTTCTGGTTACTCAACGTTATGATGGTTTTGTATAGACAATTAAGTTATACTGAAGTTGACCTACATAATGCTGTTTGTTCCTCTTTCTCAGACTACCGAATGCAATAGAAACAATTCTGCCGTGTAAATACTGTGCATTACTTGGAGCAACTCTGCATCGTAACTGTGAATATTAAGTGGGGCTGTTTGCTTGTTTTTTCCATTGAACAGTGATAAAGGAGAGGATGTTAGTTCACAGTATCAGATCACTGCTTGTGTTCTCCTAATACTGCTAGTGACTTAGATAATTTCCAGTAGCTCTAAAAAAAAGGTGCTAACTCATGTTTGCTGCACAGTAATGGGTTATGCTGACTTGCATAGATACCTACAGTGAAATTCTGTAGTGTCTTAAGCGTCAAGTTCTATGTTAAGATAAAATTTGCAGGCAAAGAAAGTCTTGGAAGACTTTGTGTATATGCCATTTTCATTGTAGTAAGGAAAAGATTTATATCTCCTCTGACAAATAGGTTCCCCAACCAGAAGCCATTTTCAAGGCTGATGTGAATGCCAGTCTGTAGCTAAGCAGGTTGAAAACATAGTCAGTTTTTTTGAAAAGAGAGCAAAGAATTCTTCCCACTACTCCTGCAATATGGCAGCACTCACAAGAGTTTTTCTGTCCTTCTTACCTGAATCCTCTCTTTCGTGGGGAGAGAACTGGAAAGGCACTGATCAGTGAATTCCTTGTGAGTTGGGGAACTGGAGAGCAAAAAGTTCCTTTACAGACAGGTGCAAACATCAAAAGGACTGTTGTCCCCACACGCACCCTTATTGTGCCCTACTTCGTATACCTGGACCAAATTTTAATTGAAATAATGTTGGTGTGCATCAGTTGAGGTCAAATGGAGCTGCCATTTTATAAGACCTACAACTGACCTTAGTTTCTCCCTCCTAGTTCAGAAATGTAGTCTTCTGACATCTCACAGTTATTTGCTGCTATGTTCCTAGGACAACTGGTCTCTTTGTCCTTAAACCTATCCCTTAACCATAACAATTTCAAAACTAAACATAAATTATGCTTGTCTTTTAGCTTGGAGAAAAGTGTGCATCGTTTTATCTGTGGGATTTAAAAAATTTTACATATTGTGGTTACTCTGAAATGTGTATGTGAAATGTGAATAATACTATAATTACAATGTGTTTGTATACAGTACTTTGATTTAGATCTCTGATAAAAGGTAGCAATATTGTGAAAGCTATATCTATTATCCTTTTCACAGAACAGTTGTGTAGACACTTACCTCCTGTCCTTTTTTGAAACTGTTGAAAATCACTCACCCTGGAAACGTGAAGATGGTGGCCTCCCAATGTTATATGTAAATCTGTAAATAGCTGTACTGTTGCTCTTTGAAAAAATCTGGTGCTAATGTTTTGCCTTTGGCATCCTGGGGATGGCTGTTTCTTCATCCTTTGTTGTTCTCAATTCCAGATCTCTGTATAGTGAAAGATTTCCACAATGCTTCTCCAACTGTTTGGATCCTGCAGCCCAGAGTGAAAATGTACAGTTTTCCTGCCTGACACTTAACACGTACCTACTGACAAATGGTATTGCTTGACTTTGAGAAAATAAACTGTATATTTCAATGTAGAGTTAGTTTTTGTGTGCAGTGTTCATGACAAAAGCTACTGCTTTGCTTTGCTCCTTTGCAGTGTTGGCCATCTCATGGTGCCTGTCCAATAGTGCTCTTCAAGGCCAGGCCAGTTATCTTGTGGTCTGAAGTAGTTTTTTTTGTCTTTGTGCAGCTTATTTAATGTTTTAAGTAATTAATCATTCTCAAGTTTCCAGTCTAAGTACGAGAAATGTGTTTGTGTCTATTTAGTATTTTAAGAGTGTGAATATGAGATGGCAGAAAGGTAAGATGTGCTACGAGGTCAATAAAATAAATGGGTCTTTCACCAATTACAGAGTACACACCAGAGGAGCAGTTTAGATTTTCCTGCTTAAGCAATTCCACTGTTTCAGCTTCATCCCATGTTTAGAATGGACACTTCATACAGAAATGTCTGAAGTCACTGGTGCTCAAGATTTTCTGCAAGAACAGAACACTTGTGAACTCTCCAACTCTGACTTTCACAGAGACTTCAGTTTAATGGGTGTTCTCAGATGAACTGCAAGATCTTCTGCCTTTTTGGGAAATACTGGCAAGTATGCACAGATTTATAGTAGAGCTGACCACAGATCACAAAACCATGGCTTGATCCTGGAAATCAACTGTCTGTGATTGTGAAGGTCTCTATAAAATCTGGGGAAAGGGAGTTAGGGAAAGAAAAATACTCGGGTATTTGTAGAATTTTTCTAAACTTCTTTTCACCCTTCTTTTCCTTCTTTCTTTATACATAGACCCACCTGTTTATGCCTGTTTTTGTGAGCATTACATATAATCCAGGATGGCAGCTTCAGAGGAATAACAATCTAGTTTTTGAGTACTATTTGATTTTTTTTTAATTTGCCTTTCTTTAAACTGAAATTCAGCTCTTTATTTTCTCTCGTGGGGTACTTTGAGATTTCAAAGGAGTTAACCATTTCACAGCATTCTTTCTTAATCAAGTTCTAGTGTTTAATTTTGGTGTACTTAATTGTCTCAGTTTTTACAGCTGAAGTAACCTGTTGGCAATCCAGTAACTCTAGCACGGCCTAATGATATGGAGTAGAAAGCAACTCCTGTATTAGTGGTGTCTGGTCTTCTCAGGTGTGCAGGCTTTTTAGAGGATAAATTGTTTTTTTCCTATACTTGAGCAGATCATGCCCACAGAATGTTATGAAAATTAACAATTACATCTTTAAAGTGGATTATATATTGTCAGTTGTCAGCAGTAGTAAATTGGTCATCACATTAACTTAACACAGTTCTAGTCTGCAACTTAACTAATTATAATGATCATAAAATTAATTATAATGATCCATATACTGTAAGATGGGTAATCCATGTGAATTAGCAATTCACCTGTGAAATCTTGGGTTTCATTCTTTCTACCTGCTGTTTTGATAATGTTTCTATCAATAAAGTTGTTCCATTTGAAGTAGGTTAGGTTACTACATTCTAGAGGAAAATTTGAATTGAAATAAATTGCAGTTCAGTAGCAGGAGGTAATTTTCACTCAGGCTACAGTAGCATACCTACAAGCAGAGCAAGTATTGCTTTAGGACAGGCTACAATAAACACCTTTTTCTTGGTTGTGACCATTTGGGCCAGTGGGCTGTTGTGTATCTTAGGCTGAGTTTTGTTTTAGTCACAGCAGTGGAGCATTTACTGAGCACAAGGCTAGTAAAATGCAAATTTTTTTGTCACATGTTAAAAATCCTCACAGTGGCTTCATTTTTAGATGCTTTGATATCTGTCTTGGAGGCAGGCTCCTAGGTTTTGCAGGGGGAGGATGGCCTTGTGGCTAGGACGTGCCTTCCACTATGCCAAACACATCAGTGTTAGTTGGAACCTGTGTTTTCCCTTCCTCTTAAGTCTCCCCATGCAACAAACTGCTTGCTGGTAAAGATTAAGAAGAAATGTATCCTCAGACTGTCATTACCTGTTGCCTGCTGCTGCTGGTCACCTTGTGCTGGCTGCTGCCAGGGGTGGGATACCAAGAACATCTGCGGTGATTTCTGGCACCTCTCCTGGGGTGAAGCAGAAGGAGCAAGTCTGTCTTATCTCCTCCTCTCTAGGTGTCATTTGCTAACCTATAACAGTGCTATTAGAGAACAACCAGATTCCCAATGCATTTCATCTTCTATTTTTGACTATTTTAATTTGCTGCTTGTGATTGTCTTAACACAGGAGAGATTTTAATTAAAGCAAATGGATTTGTGACTGTGAAGCTGAAGATCTAGTGGAAGATACAGAAAAAAAATCATACTTTCAGTAACAAAATCTCCAGTAAAAATGGCATCTAAAAAGCCTGCATGCTACATGTCCCAGGTGAGAACAGTCAAGAGTTTTAGGTCCATGTTCCTATATTTTAATGGAATTAGTGAAAGAAAGCATTTTCTTAAGCACATACCAAGCTGCAACTGTGTTATAATATCTATTATATTATTATATATATAGGATAGATAGATAATATCTATACTATACTAATCATTCCAAGCAGCTTCAGTAAAATGAGCCTGTACTGTCTGAGGAACCTGTGATCTAACGTTACCAAGAGTTGTTGATTTGCTGCTGTTCCTTACGGAGAACATGCTCTAGAAACAGCGTGATGGATGTCTGCTTATAAGAGTTTTACCAAAACATTGTTTTGGTGGAGCTGTGAAGTTCAAAAGCCTAAGAAGAATTCATGGTGAAAATCGTTTAGTTTCAACATGTCACTTCCCAGCTGTCTGCTCTTCATAGTGTTTGTTACTGATAAATTACACTTGTGTCTTTTCTAAAACCCTTAAAAATACAAATACAATGAGCAGTCACAGGGTAAATAATGAGTAGTGGAAAGAAGATAAGATTTCTGTCTCAGTATCTAGATACGAAAGGCATGAGTCCTGTGAATACTATTCATTGCCACTCCCAGGATTTGCAGCTTCAGCAGCTTTCTCACACAGGTATGGTTCCTCCTGAGATAAAATGGGAAAACAAGCTGTGATGATTGAAAGTGGCCAACACTGACTGGAAAGGGGTGGAGCAGGCATTCTCTTATTGATGGGGTGATATGTATTACAAGGAAGTGAAAACCTGGAAGGGTCAGTGCCCTGAAGGAAGAAAAACTAAACCAGTGGTGGTAAAGTGCTTTGGGATTGTGAATTTCCTGTGTTTCTTTTTCCGTACATTACACTGCAGAAGTGTTCTGTCTCCATGTGCTAGAGCAGGCTTTTTAGTTGCTATGATGTAAAAAGACCTTAAAACATCTTTGAAAATTAAAGTTATGGGGAATAACTTGGAATTTCAGAATCCCAGATCTCACTGTGTAAGACCATCATGGGTGTGTATTCAGTGACACCCCTTTCTTGGCTCAGGAGACTCTGGCACTAAGGAGCCTCGAGGAAGTTATCCTTTGAGGAAGAAGTCATCCTTTCTCTGTAGGCATCCTAAATTCACTAAACAGCCCAGCTATAGCTGGACATGCTGAGATGCTGAAGTCACACAAGCTGGGAGATGAGGGTGTTTACAGCACAACACACATTTACAGAATGAGTGACCTGGCTTTTGTGTTCCCTGGAGTTTTGCTTGCCTAATTTCCACCTCTTCAGAGCTTGATTTAATACCAGGCTTCTGGTAGGACAGATCAATACCCAGTTGGTATTTACATTGGATCATTGTCTTCTGCCAGGAAAGCATCATTTAGAGAGTAAGGAGTTGAAGATCTAAATATTCAGCCTTTCCATCAATAGGGAGTAGAGGATCCTGGGTTTCTGTTCCCAGAATGTTCTTACATAGTTCATGGTAGGCCATCAGTGAATTTGAAAGCAGAAATATTCCATGGGTAACTGTGACCAGAATGTGCTCCATTAAAGAATTTTTTAAAACCAACACTTTTCTTCCTATTTTTACACTATAGGGAAGAAAAAAACCTAGGTGAGTAAACTTGATTGTCATACTGGTTTTGCAAAGGTGGAGTTACTTAGGTCAGCATTTTTTGCAATGGGCAGTTCCAGCAAACCAATAAGGGATTATTACAACAGAAGCCCAGTGATAATAGTCACTGTTTGCAGCATGTATGGCAAACAATGAAGAGGAAAGTTGCACAGGGAAAAATTGGTAGTTTGGGTGTGTTCAAACAAATTATCATTTCATATGGTGACGTGCAAAGCAATTAATCAAGGAGAAAATTATGGCGACCACACAGACAGGGCAATGACAGACCAGACTCTCTAAACCTGTCTGGGATCACAGTGAATGATCAGTTCACATGAGCTCTATGCTCTAGGAAATAGGAACACAGGAAAAGTACTAACTTGTGATGCAGTATTGCTGAAAACTTTATAAACTTTCTAAAATGTTGTGTCTAATCCCACAATCTATAGCAGATGCAAAGGACTGGAAAATGAGAGAAGAGATGTAAATTATTAAGACAGTAGAGAGTATGTCATAAGAGCACTCACTGATCAAAACTGGTATTTAAAAGTTGTGTGTGTGCTATTGAGCATCACATACAGCATGAGACTCATTTGAGCAGAGAAAGCCCTGTCAAAAACCCAGTGAGTGCAAGACAAATATGTGAAAAAAATTAGGTGTCAGGAGTGCAGTACTGTTGTTGTGAATGACTGGGAAAGTGCAGTGTGAAGGTTGGCCATAAAGTCTCTGTAAGTCAGGAAGCAGGGAATGAAAATTTTATGGTCACTATAAATCCACCTTTTGTGTTTGCTGTTCTTACATTACACAGTCACCTGAGGTGTGACTACTTCAGTAAATATTTAGATTGCCTACAGTTTTATAGCAGGGGTCTTTAAAGAGCAGCAGTAATTAAAATGTGTTTTGGAGCAAACAGGTTAGGAAAACAGGTGAGAGTTTGCAGGCCCTTAGCTTGCAAATAGGGCTTGAGCACTCCAGGCAGCGTGGCTCAGATTATTTTTTTTTTTTTCTTCCATTAAAGACCCTCTCCATCCATGCACTTTGAGGAGCTGCCTTCTCCTTTTACTGGTTCAATTAGTTACTAAGTGTGCTTTGGTTTTCTCTCCTGTGTTTGGGGTTTCCTACCAGCGCTCCTGTGCTGACCAATTTAGCTATCCATAAAAGGCTTCCCTTCTTCATCAGAACCTTCCAGGTGGTTGTCCCCACATTTTGAAACTGTCCCAAGCTCCAGCATGTCCCAGAGCATTGATGACCTTTCATCTCTGCCTTGTAATTTGTAAGCTGGCTATGGAGGGCTTTGAGGGAAAGCGGGGGCAGTGTGACACTTCTTTCCCACACTGCCCATGTAAATGACAGACCAGCACATGGATAAAAAGTAGAGCTGTCCTGTCTTTGCATTGGAGATGCTGGAATGAAATGCTTTTGAAAAGCTGCTTCCCTTCACATATTTAAGGAATTTGCCCTGTCTGGAGCTCTTTACAGAACTACATCCTTCTGCTCTCCACTGGCATCCAGTTTGTGGCTGTTTGGGTTTTCATAAGAAATCTCTTTTGCTTTCTGCAGTATCCTATTTTACTTGTGTTCTGGGTCACCGGAATATTTCTATCTACTTCCTGCTGCATTAATCTAAATAGGGTACTGGTCAGATGAAAGATCACAGTCATTGTTTAGCTACTGCAGTAGCCAGGAATTGGGGCAAAGGAACAGAAACCCTTTTAGGGTGTCAGTAAAGATCCCAAAGATCTCCTACCTCATATCATGGCCATGATCAGCTGATGAACAATCAGTTATTCATATGGTTCCCCTAAACTAGTACTTTAATACTGCCCCATCATTTCTGCAGGGAGTTGCTTTGTAAAGCTGTTAAACCCCCATGCTCTGTTACCAGCTAAAGGTTTCTATTGATCTCTTACTTTCATTCCGTTTAATGAAAATTCATTGGTATTTGATTTCCTTGTCACTTCTAACAGCTGATAAGAACAAGCTGCTACAGCAGCTCCAGTGAAGTGACAAAAGCCTGGTGGTTTAGCACTGCAGCTCTCTCAGAAACACTGCCAAGGCAGAGTGAAACCCCAGTGTGACGTGTTGATAACATTCTCCCATCAGGTGGTCTTTTCAACTGGCTCTAAAATGTCAAGTCTGAGGAAAATGTCTTTGTTAAGCTTTGAATGACCTACTTTTGGGTATCTGGGAATAACCAGGAGCCTACCCAAACCACAAGAGTGCATCTAATTTTAGCAGCCCTTCATTTCATACATGCCAGCTTTTGTATTCTGCATCTCCGGGAAAAAACATCAGCTTCTTGCTCAGCCAAAGAAAATTTTATTGGTTTAAAATCAGCCCCTTGTTGAGACACAATCACAGTGAAATCATTCCTCTTAAATTTTTTGACCCTCTAATAGCTCAATTTTGCTTCAAAAACTAATAGTGAGCCCATTCCAATGGATCTACACTTGCTGGTCTCTGAAGAAAAGGTCTAAACAGCCCATGCTGGAGATGGCCTCAGCAGCTATGTTTGTGTGTTCCCACTTCCTCCTGGTTTTTAATTGACCAATAGTAAAAGGCTCAGATTCTTTTTAGGAAGTTTCTGTGAATCTTCTAGCTCGGTTATAAGGGAATCTAGGGAAAGATAAGGACAAAAATAAAGGGATGTTAGTGTGTCAGCAGGGGCTCTGAGGACACTGCTAGTGGTGTAGATGCTGGACAAAAGGTCTCTGACATGTTCTGGATAGAAGAAGCACTAAAAAGTATGTGACCATTGTTAGGGATATTAGGGCTGTGCAAGATTGAAAGGAAGCAAGTTCAGACATGAGGTACGGTCTTCCTAGCTTGTAACACCTAAATTGGACTTTGCTGTTTCTCTTGCTGGGAGGGATATAATCCCTCTCATATAATGTTGGAGTCCACTGTAATTTTAGACTAAAAAAAAAAAAGTGTTTAAATCCCACCTGGACTGGACAAGTGGAACTAACACAGGATAGTAGGGACTGAGCATTGTGGATGTTTATTTGGAACTTCACAAAACAGAAGAGGAATCAAGGCCACACAAAATATAATGACATAATCACAACAAACCTATTAGCAAGTTCTCTGGAGCCAGAAAACTTCCCAGCCAATGGGGTTAACCATAAAAACAAGCAGCACCTGCTGGCAGCTGTAAACAGGGTCGGTATAGTTTGGGATTGAGCTGAGTACCTGATAATGTGTAGTGCTTCCCTTTGGAGTCCTCTTGAGGCTTGCAGTTGGTGGTCTCTTCAGAGGCAGCTGTTGACAATATATTTGTGTTCCCTCTTTGAAGAGACCTGGGCAAAACAGGCAGAAGGTCAGCTGCTGCTGGGCTGTGAAGCATTTAATAATGAGAGATGTGCTGAGTTTGGTAGAGGTGTTTGTCTCATCTCTGAATTTCTTAAGTTTTAAAGGAAAACTTGGTTTGGTCTTAAAGGTAAACAGTTAGGAAAGCTGTTTATGGAAATAGTTTTCTTAGACTCAAACAGTGGTTTTAGAGGAAGTAGTCGCCTTTATCTCAGAAACAAAAAGTGAGTACTTGTACCTGAGCCTACGAGTTGTTTAGGGGCTCTCTCAGCTGCCCACTTGCTGGGCAGTGAACCTTGCAGTGTCTTTCTTTCAGGCTGGTTTTTCAATGTGTAGCAAATAAAAGGAAAAATAACTTGAAACAAATATTTCCTGTTCTGTGGCATTTAACAATGAAATTGTAAACCACAGAAGGGATCGGGCTTGATCTAAAGGTCTTTGAAGTCAGCAGAACTATTTCCACTGATTTCAATGTGCTTTGGGTCCAGGCCATGGTGGAAGAAGGCAAATGTTTTCTGCCTCAAAAAGTATTAACCATTGGCATTCAAGGAACAATAAAGTCTTTACATTTCAAATGTGTTCTTTTAAATAAAGTAGTTAATTTCTATCTGCTTCCTAATTCTTTGTTACTATTGCACTAAAAAAAGAATATGTTTATAGAAGTCATAATCATACACTGAGAAGAAAAGACTTAATACTGTCATTTGCTTCCATTCCCTTTTGTGTGTATTGATTTCTCAGTAATGTAATGATGCTTATGCTGATGATGGTTATCACAGATTGAGCTCTGTAGATTTCCAGTTGACTTAAACTTCACTGTAGTGATGGTGGCTGACAGGTATTTTGAACTCATTATTTTTCAGTACATCACAGTGGATTTGGTTTTGTTGTTGTGTTGGGTTTTGCTTGCATTTTTTGTGACTGAGAAGAAATAGGTCAGAGACAGAATTTGGTGAGAAAAGAATTGTTCTTCTAGGAGTGGTGTAGGGGATGCCCCTCCTATCACAGGGTGAGGCACATAGGGGTGTGCAGCAGCTTCATGTGTAAAATCAGGAATGGTTTTGCCTGCAAATTTTATCCCACACAGTTATTGAATGCAAGAAAAGGAATCTATCTATCTACCAGCTGCCTCCTGCCCAAGGATGCTGTCCTTGTGAATCAGCAGCCCTGTCAGGCTGTCAGAAGGCCATCCTGGAGTCTGGCAGATGACAGCAGCTCACCGGGGGGTGTGTGTGTTGGGCTTCTTGTCACGACCAGCAGAGCCTGAGCAGCTGAGTTTGCCTGTGCACCAAACCAACCCCATCCAGCTGTGAGGACAGAGGACATCCCAGGCTGCAGAGGACAAGACTCTGTTGGCATGGCCAGGCTGCATTACCTGCACAAAGAACCAGTGATCTGGCATTGCCTAGAAGATACAGCAGGAGAGGATTAAACGTGATGCAGAAAACAGGATATGAATTAATTATATTTTCCAGCCTTCTTTAGTGATGGCAATGACCAGCCATTGTGCATGTTACAATGAGAAGAATTTTTCAATGAGGCCTCCCCATTTCAGGGGATTTCTATGAAATAAATGTACTTGTCTTTTGACACCAAAGCTTTGAAATGTCACAGAATCACAGAATATTCTGAGTTAGAAGAGACTCACAAGGATCTTCAAGTCCAGCTCTTAAGTCCAGCTCATACAGAGATTGAACACACAATGTTGGTGTTGTTAGCACTGTTCTGTAACCAGCTGAGCCAGTACATCATTTGGAGTTTATCAGGGTTTAGGAGTTAACATTCTTCCAATTTGTAAGAGCCATTGTTTACATTCATGGGAAAACCATGAAGCAAGGCAAACATAATATAATTTTAAAAATGTGTCTGTTTTTTTAAGCATCTGAGATAGCAAGCATAGTACTATTTGTACTAGGTGCTGCCAACCAGAGTCCATAGAGAGAGCAGTTCAGCTTGAATTTACTTTGTAGAAAAACTCCTCTTTCTCCCCTATATTTCTTCCCACTGCAGGGCTGCACTAATTTAAGTTGCATAAATACAAGAAGAAAAATCTAACAAAGAAAGGATTATGAAATCACTTTGTTCTCCTTCAGATGAGATTTTTGTGTCCTTCATGCTGTCAGAATGGGGCATCATGGTGACTTCAAGCTGAAAAATCACATAAATCAAAAAGGTAGATTTCTGAAAGGGTACCTTACAGAATAGTGTAATTTCCTTGGGAGTTATCTATATGCTTTGGTAAGTGTTTTAAAGCAATTAGAATAAATGGTATATGACAAAGCTTTTATATTTTTATAATATGTTAATGATTAACTGACTTCCTACATCTTTGTTGACTTAGTGGGAGAGTGACAAGGAACTGTGAGGTACCTATTTGGTAGTGTAGCAAGTTGGATGATTTGCACGGGCACGTTTTTTCCACCTCCCTTTTGGAATTTGCTTCATCCAGCTGACACTGCTTCAAAGCCTTAGGCAACTCTCAGACTCAGATAAGTAAGTCCCCTTTTTAAAAAATATTACTTATTTTATGAAGTGCTGATAGAGAACAGATGGGGAGAGATTTAAGTATTTATTTGTTTTCTATAAAGAATGCTTTCCCAACTGGGAATTGAAGAATTAAGTTTCCAAGCATTAAATCACAGCGATATTGCTAAGAAGAGACCTTTGTAATTACTCTACTGTTGGGTGTTTTTTTTAAATATTCCCTTTCTGCTGCAAGACTTACATTAAATGAAGGGTTTAGTTAGTAAACCATGTTCAGTATAGTCCAATAAAGCTGCATCCAGGCTATAATACTTTTCAAAAGCAGGATTCAAATGTTAATTTTGAAATGCATGTGATGCCTGGCATCATCTAAAGCAAAAATATTTGCTTAAGACATAAAATAAGGGGAAATAAGTGAATTTCTGCTTACATGGGCTGGGAAAAATACTTTTATGCTTATTTTATATAAGAAGTGTTTATCATGAACTTTCTCTTTAAGCTGGTTACAAGCTGCAGTAGAATTCCTATTTTTTTGGCAGGCAAGTGGGTTCAGACAGGGAGACTCAGACATTGCTCTTCTGTTGGAACATTTTTTAGTGTATTTTATTTTAGCTGTGCTATCATTTACTAGGAAGCAAGTATAGCCTCCTATCCTTTTGGAAGGCTCTCCTTGCACCCACTTCCCCCATCTGTGAAGGAAACCTCGCCAGCAGGTTGCTGTGTGCAGGTTGCTGTGCTCAGGTTTTGTGCTCTCCCTCTCCCCTTTTAGCAGGTGCTTCCTTACGTGTCCTTGGCTCAGGGAATGCTCCTGCTTCCCAACCTTGTGTCTGTGCAGAATTTTCAGGCTGACATTCAAATTGCTTCAGGAGTTCTTAATTTCTCCTGCAGCTTCAGGAAGCATTGGTTCCTGTTCTTTTGGGGGGTGTCTCCTCTTGGGTGACATCTTCCCATGCCCTTGGTGTGTGTTCAGTGTCCCCATCTTCCCAGTCGTGTGTGAGTTCTCTGGGACCTAGATGTGGTTGCCTTATTTACACTACTGAACCCTTAGTGCTCTTTTCTCTGTGCCACACACCCAGATTAGGCAAACTTTTTGGGCTCCCCCTGCTTTCTGAAGCTTTCTGGAAGTATCCTATCTCGGTACAGCCAGGTTATCTGCCTTAGTTTTTCAGGGGCTCTCATTCCTGGAATGTCTCTGAACTGTTCCACTTTGCCTCTAAATGGAACTGCCTTCAAAGCACTCTGTAGCAACTCTGATATTAAGGGGTCATCTGGGTCCTGGGTTAATCCCATTGCCATCTCACTGCCTACCAGCCTTCAATGTTCCTCTATGCAACAAGAGCTCAAGATGGGCTCGGCCACAGAAAAGTAAATTAGGGTGTGAAAAAACCCTGAAGTGATAATATATAAAAATTATAATTTTCATTTTGTCGTATTATCAAAGCAAATCAAAACATTTTCTTGAAATAAGAAAAGGACTTTTACACAGCTAAGTTTCAATGTATTCTTACTTGATGGAAGAGGAATGATGATTGCTTTAGTTTGCTTGTTTTGAAACACAGTGAATAAATGGAAGCAGCAGAGTTTATAACATTGGACATTGATATTTGGAAGGACAGGGGACATAAAGCATGTTAAATATGGACATACCTTACAAATCTGGACAATACCCTACCATGACTTTTAAGACTCTAGACCCCACTAGTTTGTCTTTTCTAACTGAAAAAAAGTATGATAGTGACAGCTAAAATTTAAACATGAGATATCAGAGTTCAAGACTTCATGAGTGTCAGGGAGATGTATTCAAGGAATGGGTCACAAATGCAGCTAATTTTATTTCTAGGAAAACAGGAACAAATGGACTTTCACACTGACTGTTTGAAATGTCTATTGAAGAAGGTAGGAATAGACTGATTTATCAGCAAGTGGTGGCAATTTTTGTAGCCTGGACCACAGCAAGTAGATGGCCTTAGACATAAAGCTGTCATTCAGCCAGAGCTGTGCTGAAACAGTGATGGCAGAAGGATAAAAAACATTTCTGAAGCTAGAAAAATCCATATCCAAACTCAAGGATCCTAAGGCATTAATACAGTCTTTGAATATCACGCCAAGGATCATGGAATTTGTGTAAGACTTCCACAAATTTCCATGACAAGACCCAGCTTCATCTCACGTTTCCCTGCAGTTTCAGTGTTTGAGATCTGATATTCCAGGTGTTGGAGACTGGCCTACCTGGTGCCTCAGGTCCCAGAGAGGCAAGAGAGACTGCAGAGGGGATGCTGCTGCTGGGGAGTGTATTTACCAGCACACACCAACCAAAGGACCTCTCCTAAATGGCAAACTCCCTTCAAGGCCTCCCTCTTGCACTCAACTCCATCACATGAAATTATGAATTTAAAGACAAGGCTTGCAGGTGATGTGTGGTTGGGGACTTCCTTATGCCACCCCACAATCTGGACATCTGTCCCTGGCACAGGCCTTCATCCCCCTAGGAAGGAGCCTGAACCCCATTAACCTGAAAGGCCCAATTATATTTAAACACATGATTTAGGAGAGTTTGATAGGTTTTTTTTTCTCTCTTGCATTTGACTGCAGGGTTTTTAAAGTCTCTGTTTTAGGAACTTAAGGCAGGGTGAATTTTAGAAAGCAGATCTGAAATCCAATGGATGCATATAGACTACCGAATGTAATTAAACCAGCTTTTTGGAAGACATAGTATTAATTGCAGGAGTGAAATGCATTTGCTGTAAATGAGGTTTCTCCACCCTCAGAATTGATATCATAGCCCCAGACATTTCAAGTACTGGAAGTAAAATGAGTGTTGATGAAATTTCAAGATAGCTCCATTTCTGTTTTTTTCTGCTCCTGAGAATATCAGGAGGTGAGACTGTGGACACAAAGAACTGATCTATTCAACTGCAACATTTCATTTTAGTTTTTTTAAAGATAAGCTTGATGCACAGATGACCCAAACCCCCCTCTATGAAACCATTTGGCAGTTGTGAGACCAGCTTGCTTTTCTTTTTTTTTCCTCCTAGAAGCAAGCTTGCAGCTGTTGGAAAGTCAAGATGGCTCTCAGGCATCCTCTCCTTTTGCTGAAGCTAAGAGTGGGAAACCTATGTCTCATTCTGTCCCTCAAGTCCACGTGCAATGGCTCAAAATACTTTTCATAAAGAAAAGGAGCTACGCACTGTGCAAAGCTTAATTTAAGTAAAATCAGTAATAAATACAAAAGGATCCTTCAAGTTTCTATTTTTGAATTAATACACTGACATCTATCATCTTTTACTAGTAAATTCTGTCTTCTCTGTGCAAATTTGCATTGAAAGCTAGCATATTTACATTTAATATGCACCCCCTTATGAAGACAGGCTGAGAAAGTTGGGGCTGTTCAGCATGGAGAAGAGAAAGTTGTGTGAGGACCTCATAGCAGCCTTCCAGAATCTGAAGGGGGCCCACAGGAAAGCTGGAGAGGGCTCTTTGTCAGGAACTGTGATAGGACAAGGGGGAATGGCTTCCACTGAAAGACAGTAGGCTTAGATTAGAGATTAGGAATAAATTCTTTACTCTGAAGGTGGTGAGGTACTGGAACAGGTTGCCAGAGAAGCTTCAGACTCCCCATCCCTTGAAGCATTCAGGGCCAGGTTGGATGGAGCTCTGAGCAGCCTGGTCTGATGAGGGGTGCCACTGCCCATGGCCAGGGGATTGGAACAAGGTATCTTTAAGGTTCCTTCCAGCCCCAACCATCCTATGATTCTGCGATTCTGTCTTGCTTTTATTTTAGTAGGGTATTTAGTTAGAAACTTATCTGTGAATGAAAGCCCTTCCAAATTAAGAAAATTAAAGATATTTAGAGAGAAAATGTCTGCCAGGTGAGAAGCCTGTAGAAGCAGCTCTCTGTTTTGTAGCTACTGTTTCTAGACTTTCCAGAGACCATCCCTAGAAGCTACTGGGGTGCTTGTTGGATTGGATTCAGCAGATTTTAAATGAAAATATGGATGAAATCATGGGATACTGAAAGATGCACTGCAGCCACCTCTCAAAAACATTTCTCACTTCCTTCAGTGAAAAGGGTATTCAGTCATGCTTTTTATCCACTGACATAGACACCACACAGACCTAGCTTGTTCCTGCTGGCCAGGTTGCCACTGTAGGCTGACCCCATGCCATGAAGGAGCTGGTCTGCAAAGTTGGAATGCTGAAATCTGCAGCTCTGAGCGAGCTCCTGAATCAAGAACCATATGCCAGTGGCACTACCTAATTACTCAGAAGATCTCCTGATCTGACTGAATGTGAGTTCATTTGCCCTAAGACATTTCATCTAGTGATGGTGCTACATCATTGTATTATTCACACCATATAGGTAACCTTGCTACACTAATTAAATTAATCCAAAATATTTATGTAATTACTAAAGCATGAAACTGGGTAGTGCTGTTTGTGTTAGCACACTGCTATATGATCTGGGCTTTGAATTGTATTTTATCCAATATAGCTCAAACATGCAGGGACTGAACTTTCACATTTTTCTCCCAGAAGGCTGAAAAGGACATTTGCACAGGGACCAGACGTTTTGATTAAAAAAAAAAAAAAAAAAAAAAAAAAAAAAAAAAAGATTTTTTGGTTGTTTGTTTTTTTTGGTTTTTTTTAAAAAAAAAAAAAAAAAAAAAAAAAAAAGGTTTTGTTGGTTGATTGGTTTTTTGGGTTTTTTTTGGTTTTTTTTTTCCTGTGAATGACAAGTTGGCGTCAGATCAAATGCTTCCTTTCCAAAAGGGATGTGTCTGTCCTTGAAGTCTATGGGAATGGCACTGCTGGTGTTTGAGCCAAGTTCAGCACCTGCATCTCCCACCTCCTGTGGATAGAGACTTGTGCAGGGTCACCCCCAAGGTCCAGCTAAGGCAAAAGCTGACAAAGCCCTGACCCAGGCACTGCTGTAAACCCCAGCCTGCTGTGACCTACCTCCTTTCCTCCCTCCCTCCTTTCTTCCCTCTTGAGGTCTCACAGAAGGGAGTCGCTGGAATGGCTGAAATCCTGGAGGAACGACGCCCTCTGCAGCTCGCTCGCTCCCAGTTTTATTTGGCATCTGCAAGAGAAATGTCTTGTTTGGAGTTGTTGTTTTTGTGGGGGGTTTGTTTGTTTGTTTTATATATATACTTGCCACTGTAGTTCTGAAAAATCAATGTATCTACACTTGGGAGAAAAGGAGTTTCCCTGATCCTCTTTGCCCAAAGACTTCATTTAAAATCAATGCTTCTGGGAAATGATACATACCTGTTGTCTTTTCATTATGTCAGGAAAACCTGTGGTGTGTTTATTAATATTCATAGTGATAAAGACTAGAATCAGGAACTAGAACTTTATTTTTTAAAAATTCTGACATGTTTTCATATGTCAAGAAAAATTCTGTAGTTCTTTACCTTGATATTTTGTTCCTTATTTTCATGCTGAATCTCAGTACCAGGAGGTTAAGTATAGGCTTCTGTTTAATTTTCCAAAATAGACAAATGTGAGAACTGTAATTTAATTTCATCATCGATTTCAAAAGTACTTCTTTTGAACCTTGTTTTTTTCTCTAAGTCAGTGATACTAGGGTAGATCAAATGCGCTCCAGTGGGCAGGGTGTGGAAAAAATGAGCCAAAATGAATCATTTCCTACATAAGCAATTTTTTGTGTCTAGACACCTGATAACTCATCTAAAGCCCATCTTTGTTAACTGGTATTCTCCAGTGTTCTCAGAACTTTTGTATAAACCTTAAATCCTTTCATCCTGTGTGTTTGCTTGTTCTGTGGTTTTGTTTTTATTGGG
>WEIU01012890.1:318498-334289 GCA_013389925.1 Aegithalos caudatus | reverse complement strand
CGGGGAGTGGTTTTGAGAATCTTAAAGGGAAAAAGATCTTTTCCTAATTTTTAATTTTATAATTCAAGTCTGGACACAATTCTAAGTATATAAGCAGATTTGATAGTGGGCTTACAATCACATTTATTCTCATTTAATTCTGTGAGCAGACAGTTGGGTATCTTCAATCAATGAAGTCATATGCTGATAATATACTCTGAACAGCTGTTGATGATAAGGATTCACCTGCTGACATATCTTTTATGACCTTTATTATCAGCAAGTTGTTTAAATGAATGTTTATGATGTACACAAGAGGTGTTACAGATGTGTGGGCTCTACACTAAATGGTATCTTCACATGATGCAGGTTTGGCTTCTGTGTGCTCCACTGATTCCAAGAGAAGGCAAATGGAGTCAGCACAGGACTCCTCTGCTCACACCCTTTCCTGTCCAGCACTTTCCCATCACTGGACAGGAACAGAAATGATGCTATTTTGAGGTGCAAGTGGGACAGAAAGAGGGGATACTGTGCTCCGTGCCTGATAAAAAAACATTTAATTAGAAAGGGGGCTTTATAATCACTTTGTAAATAATGCAGCAAATTGAGAAAGTGTTTATAAAGTGGTTTCAGTTTAAGTACATAAAAATACAAGAGACTCTTCTGGAGCAACTTTCTCCATGCTGGAGAGGATTAAATGTACACTTAAAATAATGGAGATTAATATATCCCACAGGAAATCGGCCCTATTGGAGATACACAGATGAACTGGGAGGCCAAAATGATAAATTTGCAGATATTGCTGTGTTTGTCTGGCATCAAAAATCACTCTGTCCCATCCTCTCATGGCTGGCATCACCTTCAGGACTGAAGTAAGTATGCAGTGGTGTGAGAAGATGGACACTGTCTGCTTAAGGCCATATTATGAAGATATTTATTTTTTAAGATTTCCACAGGTGGATTTTTGCAACTAGATTGTATTGCTAACTGAATCTGGTTACTTTAAGATCAGTAAATAGAAAAATTGTTGCTTTAGTCTTTATGTTTAATGTTTAATACACAAATCTTTGTGGCAGAAATATCTTATTAGAGTCAAATTGATACTGTATTTCTCCAGTCTTGAATGAAATAGGAGCAGTAGAGATTTTAGAAAACTTATGAAATATACAGATGCCTAGAACCTGTCATATTTACAGAAATTTGAGGCCACATCTTCACCGATCACAGATCATTCCTGCAAGTATTCAAAAAACTATACAAAAGACATGGGAAATTAAGTGTTGATTTCTATTTTTTTTTCCCCTTAAAAAAAATACAATAAAACCCTAATTTGTACTCAGAATGTACAGTCAGCAAACAAATCTTAAATCCAAGTGACTAAAATATTTTCCAGCACATTTTTAGGATGATTTCAACTGGGGAAATTGGCTAATTTATAAACAAGTGGAGTTTGCAAAGGTAAAGCACCAATAAAACCTTGGGTAAAGTTTGAGTGTGGGAAAGCAATGACAGCATATCCAGGCTCCAGCCCCTGTACAGTGTTATGTTTCTGATTAATTCAAATGTTTCTGCTAATGCATTTGTGGCTAATTAATCTGAAAATGGCCAAAGTTCAGTGGTTGTTGTTAGACTTTGTGGCCAGGATTTGCTCGTGCCTCTGAACTGCAGCATTTTCTCTCTGACACTGTGTCCTGGTTTTGAAAGGACAGGTATCTGCCAGCAAAAGCTGGAAGTTCCCTTTGAATAGAGAATGTAAACCCCTCCCTCAAATTATTATAATTTTGCAATTAGGGGCTCTCAGGCAAAGTTTTGGGAATAGGAATAACAGTCTTTTAATAGGAATATTAAAAATACAAATAGAATAGTACAGAAAATAAAATAAACATGCAAGTAAAAACAAACAAAAACCCCAGAAAACCCTGAAAGAGTCAGGGATGTGACCTGACACCCTGTTGGTCAGGGTGTTAGAAGCAGTCCAGATGAATCCTTCTGAAGTAACAGACACAGTCCTGGTGGAGTAGAGATGGTCCTGAAGAAAGTCCGGTGGTGGCGAGATGGGTCCAGTCTTCCTCTGGGAATCCAGTGGAAAACAGGAAGGTCCTGCTGTTCTTATGTCTCCCCTTTTATCTAGGTAGGAATGCTTGGGTCGCTCCCAGCTGGGCAGAGCATCTCCCAATGGGATGATGGAATGTCTCATGTCATTGGTGAGTGTTAATGGCCCATTATCAGAAAATATCAGCTCCAAAACTCGTGCATGTTTTGGTTAAGTACCCAGCAATTAGTTACCTAGCAACTTAAAGGAAAAAATTCAACTAACACAAAGGAAACAATATCTAAGCTCCAACACACTGTTCCCAGCAGCTTTCAGTAAAGATAGCACAAAAGCTGAAGTCTGTAGAGATTGGGTTCCAGCATCAAAGCCACAGCTGCTGGGAGAAAGGAGCACAGATTCTGTTCTGTAGGATCTCTTGCAACAGTCAGGAACCAGAGGATTTTCTCAGATTTTGTTCTTGCTAGCCAGTAACTCTAGGGCTCCTGATTATGTGTAATGTGTATAAGGATCTTTGAGCATAATGGTTAATTAACAAAAAAGACAATAACTCGGAAAAAAAAATAATTTTCCTTTTGTGAATGTAAAAATGAGATCTTATGGGGAGCTAATCAGAGACTCTTTCTCCTCTGTGATACCATGACACATACAGAATTAAAACTTGTATGCTATTTGTGGATATTACATTTCAACAGTTCATTAAAGCTGGGGAAAGATGATTGCCATCTTCCCTCTACACTCTTTTTCACTGACAGGTTCACCTATTCACCCAAGTAATAACTGCCTTTGTAATTTTTTTTGCTTCTTTGCAGTGACTCTCTTCACATGGCAACTGCGTCTGTGACAGAGTAGGAGAGCTCCAAAGGATGGCCTCCCTGGTCAGCACCTCGCACCTCCAGCTTGCTGCCTTTGCTGTGGGCACAGTAGGCTGGATCTTGTGCACTGTTTCAATGGGAATTGTGGAATGGAGAGTGTGGCATGTGGACAACACTACTATCATCTCCTCTGGCATTGCCTGGGTGGGGATTTGGAAAGTCTGCTTCATCAGTTACCTTCATGTCTCACCTGGCTATAGAGAACAGTTTTGCCATAAATTCAGTGGCCATGACTCCTTCATCCCCCATGAAATTTTTGCTGCTCAGGGTCTCCTGTTGATTGCCATGTTCATGGGCTTGCTGGGACTGGCTGCTACAATATTTGCTCTGAGAAATGTGTATATGGGAATTACTCACAAAACTCTCATTGCCCCCTTCTTCCTGGTGGGTGGCTGCTTCTACATATTTGCTGGTCTGTGTGTCCTGATTCCCGTGAGTTGGAATTTCTATTCTGTAACTCACAACCAGAGCATAGCTTTTCCCCCTTCTTACTACATGCCCTCCAGTCCAGCGGCACAGGAGGCTGGTGCTGCCATTCCTGTTGGGATTGTGGCTGTTATCCTCCTGCTGCTAAGTGGGACATTTTCTCTCTCATACAGATTTCCCATGACCGCAAACACTGTTATGAAATCCTGACAAGACAAATCCCCCCATGCTGTTTCTGAACAGGAACATAGTCAAGAGATAAGGACAGCAGCATGAGTGCTTGTAGAGTTAAGGAACTGCAGAATTTAATTTTATTCTATAGTAGCCATGCTATTTTCTTATATGAACCAGTTAAGTCACCATCTTAGTACTCACCTATTACTAGAGGTTTGTCTTTAAGATAATTGCTGTTGAGCAGCAAATGTGATTAAATTTTGCCAGACGTCCTCTTTTGTAAATACAAACATTATTGATTAATTTATTTTCTTTGGTGTAAAATATTTACCATGCTCAAAGAGCTGACTTTGAATGAACTGTCCTGTAAGAAAAATGTGAAGTAACATTTATTAAATGTGAATTTCTTTTCTTGTCTGTACTTTTGTTGTTTATTTGGTTACATCTGTAGCAAAGTATGTTCCGTGACAAGTCAAGATTTTTAAAACCAAAAATATGATTGTCATCATGGTTGTGTCAAATGACTCTTCCCTGAATTGTCTTACAAATGTCTTGCCAGTTTCTCCTCTTCCTCGAGGGCACATAAAGAACCATTCCTTTACTGCTTCTGTTTTTATTTCAAGCTCTTTGCATTTTATGTTGCAACATGTTTGCCTGTGGGGAAGGTGTGCTCTTTAGTTCCCAACTGAGGCAGAGCCAAAAAGTCTGCAAGTGTTTGCTTCTTCATCTGACACCTCACTGAATCCAAATGTATTGCAAAAGACGGAAATAACTTGTACAAGTTATTACAAAACTAATGTCAAAATCAGTGCTCTCAGTAACCAGGAATACTCAGTGCAACTTTCATGGTATGATTAATCTGATGTAGGAATCTATATCTAAACAGGTTACTTCAGGTTCTGTTTATAATCAATGTAGAGACAAAGACTGCCTTTTTCCAAGATGCCTAGAATGGCTGGGAGCTTACATGCTCCCTGAAAACCTTTTTCTCTTAACCCACTGTAATGGCCACAGTAACCACAGTTGCTAATTGTGGAACATATAACCAAACTTCACCTAAGAAATATGTCCCAAATATTGCAATAAGGGCAATTAAAACAAAACAAAACCGAAGTTTGGAGATTGGGAGGAATGAGCCAGTGAGGAATGAGTGTTGACAAACAGATGATGTCTTTAAAGAGGTCCTCAAAATGTTATTACATTTTTAAAGAAATGCCATTACATTTTTAAAGAAATGCCACAGAATTAAGTAATTAGTAATTTAATTACTAATTAATACTACTATTACCACTAAGTATTACTACTACTACTAAATTACTTAGTAAGTAATTTACTAATTTAAGTAATTTAGTTTAACTCTTTTAATTGTCCTCCATTTTTAAAAATGCTCATGGATTCAAAGAAAGAAGAAAAGAATTTTTTAAAAATGTAATTATTTTTCAGATATTGCAAGACAAGGCAAAATGCCAACAAACCACGACATCTTGCTGGTGGCTTTTACTATCCCAGCTTGTTCTAGCAGTCCAATTTTTCCTGTACATCTTTCCTTGGGCTTGACTTTGCTATACTGTCTGACAATATAGAAACTCCACAGCACCTTCATTTCCTCTCCAGTTTCTTCTGAAATAGCAGTTTATCTCATCATTGGTAATTTTTTCATTGCTGCAAGAATCTATTTTTGACTGTTTATGATGCTATAAAGCACTTTCAAGTGGTGTTTCAATGAAGGAAGCTTAATAACTTGTTTCTTATATATTGTTTCCAGTTTGGTTTCTAAAGTACATTCTTTACAATATTGGTAGGTTTCAGTTTTAAAGGTACAAATCAATAGTACGGTCAGTAGTACTGTCATCCCTTCCCTCAGGGCCTACAATAATATTAGATTATATTGTATTATAGTTGTAAGAGAAAAAAAAAAAAAGATCCTCCATGTGTTGAAGCCACTAGTAAACTTATTACACTAGTAAACTACCAATATTCCCTGGCAAGGAATTACAGCTTTAGGAGAAAATTACTGATTCTTCATTTCGAGTTAATGCATGCACAGAAATATCAGCAACCCCAAGTGTATTTGTTAACTATATTCACTAAATCATTGGGTTCATTTGACTAAAGAAAAAGGAACAAACATCCTCAGGGACATGCCAGGTTTCTGTGTTGCTGCCACTGCTGTTTCCAATGGGAATTACATTCATCTGCTCTGATGTGTAGCTATGAAATACTAGTTGTGTGTCAAACACAGACTAGATGGTGAGGAAGTTCCTCAGCTAAGAACTGGAATAGATGACCTAAGAAGATGTGTGGATTTAAAAATAAAGTTTTGTCTAAAAGAAGTTTAGGCACATAGTGCCAGGAAGACTGCAGGTATGAGTGAGCCCATCTCAGGATAGAGGGCTTATCTAGATCAACTCCTGGCATCCTTTCCCAGTCTCTCAATAGTCGCATAATTCAGATTCTATGTTAATATATGGTAAAATATAATCTATGTTCAAATACTAATATATATTAAAACTCCAAGTCCTTCTCTAAAGAAAAGACAGGAAAAAAATTCTTACAGAATCATGGAATCCTTTAGGTTGGAAAAGACCTCTGAGATAATTGAGTCCAACCTTTGGTCATCACTTTGTCAACTAGACCATGGTACTGAGTGCTATGTCCAGCCATTCCCTGAACACCTCAAAGGATGGAGACTCCACCAGCTCCCTGAGCAGCCCATTCCAATTCCTGACAACCCTTTCAGTCAAGAATTTCCTCCTGATGTCCAGTGTGAACCTCCCCTGGCACAGCTTGAGGCCATTTCCTCTTGTTCTGTCACTGTTTCCTGTGAGAAGAGACTGACCCACCTGGCTACACTGTCTTTTAAGTGAGACTTACAGAGTGATCAGGTCAGCCATGGGCCTCATTTCTCTAGGTTAATCTTAGCTCACAACAAAGGAGAGGCAAAACTTCCATTGGTTTCAAAACATTGAGCCTGTCTGACCTTGATCCATCAGAGCAGGGTGATTCATTAAAATTAAGTGAATGCTTGTGTTCGTTACAATTTTGATATTGGAAGAAAGTAGAGCCCCTGTACTTTTCCTTCAACCAGCAAGATGGCATAATTTCTTTGTGTGTATTTCCATGACACATTTGTTTTAGATTTGAGAAGCTAAGTTACCTTTCAGTAGGTCAGTTTGTTAACATGTCAGTTGTGCTTACATAGACACTTTTAGGGGTTGTCTGTAAAATCAGGCAGCTGAAAGCTCAAAAATGCAAAATTAGTTTGGAAGACTATTTTTAACCTAGACTTCTTTAGAGACCTACTCAATAGCCTGGCCCCACACTCATTTGTAGCCGCACAATTGAGGACAGGTAAGAAACTGTAATGCAGGCAGGAGTGAGTGGCCAGGGCAGAGAGGTAGAGAGATAAGGGGCAAAAACCTCCTAAGCAAATTCCACCACAGAAGAGATCATATCACAAAGCTCTGTCTCTCCAGCTTCAGTGCAAACTGGGACCTGCTCCCTCCCAGTGACAGCACCGCTCCCCTTGTGGGCCCCACCCTGTCTAGGAATGCTTCCACACTGGCCTCAGTCTACACATAAACCAGTCTCGCTTTATTTTTTCTGAGTTGACAATAAACAACCTTGTGATTCACTCACATCTGAATTCATTGCTGGGAAATAATCTGAATACCAAGACCCCCTGTGAGTTCTGCTGGGTGATAATGATAAGTCCCCCATCTTTGACCTCCATAACATACTCCTGGGCATTAATCCACCACAGGATGCATTTTCTTAATCTTATTTACATGTACCATCCACCTTGCCTGTCCATTCACAGCCACAGACCAAAAAAATACAAGAATATACTGAAAGGATGGATGATCAAATAGAGAAAGGAGCTGAACAGTGCCTAACAGACAAACAGCCCCACAGCACAAAGCCTGATGAGATTTCCCCCCCAGATAAATATGCAATTCAGGACAACTGTCACTTGTATTCAGGTAAAGGAAGCAGGATGAACTGGAGACATTGTAGTGTGGAGTAGGTCATCAAATTTGTCAGGTAAACAAAATTTTTATTTGAGTCAGCAGTTCTATGTGAAGATTGTCTCAGTTGCAGATTTAGCTGACTAAAAACAATGCTAGGCTCAGATAGAAATGTCTTTGTTGTCACTTGGCTTATGGTATATTGCAATGATGAGAAGGAGGGTGTTTTCAGGGATACTTTTAGACCTTCGACCATTTCTCCCTTACAATGCAAAAACTGAAATGTCACAGCCAATTTCCTCCTTTTTGGGCAATTAAATACTTAGAACAAAGAGGTTTTGCTTAAAAAAATGTAACTCTGGCTGGCATAGTGTTAATGGGAAATTGTTTTCTTAAAATAGGAAACCCATGTACATTAAATTAAAGCTTCCCAGAAGAGGGAACATGTTCTCTGTGAAAAGTATATCTTTTTCAAAACTGAACTGGGATTCCTTTCATTCTTGTCAGCATCTGTATTGTCAAATCCAGTATCAGCTCATAAAAACATATTTTTCAACTGACCTATTTCCCTTTCCACTGCTCAGCTAATTTACTGTTTCCCTTGCTTGAGAGGGTTCAATAATTAGCTGGGTGCTTTGGAGTGTGCTGGCTCTTAATTACTGTGTCAAAACCAACTTCATGCCAAACAAGAAAATGTAAGCAAATCTCATCTCAGAATTATAAACCAAATAAATCATGGCTCAAAATTGGGAATGGAGGGCAACATGAAATGTTAATATCCAGTTCACAGAACGTCACATCACTGTCTTCCTCTTGGGCTATATGTGGGACAGACCAAGTACGAGGTTAATTCCCAGGATGCTATTTTGAAGAAGAACATCCATTCTGACTGTCCAAGGTTACTTCATGTGCAGGCCAATTTTCAGCAGCTGAATACATGTCCCCATTCTAATATAAATAGGGAAAGGTAAAAAATTAGATCTTGATCTGAATTAGCATTACCAAAATAGTACCAGATACCCAAGATCAGTTGATGAGGAAAATTTGTACATACCCACCCAGTTTGTCCCTCACAGCCTCAGGAATGACACTGCAATAGGTGAGATAGCATGTGAGAGGCATTCATGGTACTCACAACTCATTGCAGCTGCCAGATGACTGAAATTGGGGGCAGAGGGTGGGGGGGAATTCCCTTGAACACCAGAAGGGCTGCAAAACCCTGAAAACTACAGTACTAGAAATGAAGTATTCACTGGTTGGGGAAGAGATTTGAAATATTGGTTTGAAGGTATGGGAATAAAACTGGTCAATACCATCTCCAGATGTTTCATCTATCTCTGTAGGAACTACATAATACCCAGTAGCTATCTGTGGCTAAACAAAAAAAGGACTAGATCTTAGGGGAGTTTGAAATCAAAGCCAGATCCCTAGTGATTTATCCATATAATGATGTGGCCATCGTCTTGCTTGACTTTCAGAAGTCCTACTGAAACACTTGTCTGCATGTCATGCAACTTTCAGAATAATTGATTTCAGTGGACCTCACATCTGAGCTTAAGTATTCCAAAATGTGTAAGACCTGATACATAATTTTTCCATATGACAGTTACCCTTTTGTAAAATAAAGATATTAGCAACTCACAAAAAGGAACAATAATGAATACATTAAAGTATAATGATCAGTATGATGGAAACCACAGAAAATATTACAACAGATCTGCTGAACTGCTGTTTTTTGTTCATACTCTAAAGCCAAACTCAAGGATGCAGGGGTCCCCTGGGTGTGTGATGCTGCCTTGCTGTTACCAACAGAGCAGAGACAGAAGAAGAATAGTGTCATGCAAGGCAAAGGGGGGAAACTGGGACAGCAAAGGAAAAGAAGGAAGAAAGAGAGGGAATAAAAGGGAAAAAAAGAGGTAGATTGTAGAATGCTATAAAAATAAAAAGATAGTAGAACTGATTAACACCATGACAATATATATTTGACTAACAAGTGATTTTGTCAAATCTGGAAAAAAAAGGGTACACAACAAAAGAGGAATCATGTTTCAAAGAGAAGGCAAAATCAACAACAACAACAGAAAAATCAAATGGAAAGGGAGGTAAATGATACAGAAGGCAACACCACAAAACAGCAGAGAGGACCCCACCATGCCCACATCTAACCATGGCAACTTTGGCAGACTCCTCCTTGAGGGCAATGACTCAGATGGGAACTTTGTAACAAGATGGGAACTTACATCTTTTACAACACTGTGGACATCAGGGCCTCCACTGAGTGCCAGCAACAACCGTGTGCGCTGAACCCTGCTCTTCTGCCCAGGCCAGGAAGTAAAATAATTTGCTATACTTCCCTCTACCCCATGTATCCATCCTGGATGTGCTTGTCTATGTCGTGGCTGTGGCAGCTGTCAGAGGTGTCTGCACCATGCCCTGTTTGGTACCACCCTCAGCTGGTCTGCCTGAGGTAAGCTGGGCTGGATGCTGGCTGTCACCTCCCATGCAGCACCGAGCACGGCTTACCAGGGACACTTTTGTCACCTCCTCCAGCACTGCTCAGGTGGGAACTGGGAAACTTGTGTGGCCACTGCAGAGTCTCCAGGGAGTTTTCAACAAAGGTCTGTCACAGAGTTAGGTTCAGTGAAGACTTTACCCCCTGGAAACCCTGGTTGTTCAGAAGCTTACACCAGCTACTACAATTCTGGGAGCACTAGGAATTACCTACAAGCTTTCTTCAAAAGAATGGTTATAAGGGCTGTGCTCAAAATCCATATATCAGCTTTTTCCTAGCTGGGGGAATGTGGAAAATTATCACTGGCCTATGTGTGTTAATCCCTGAGAGCTAGTTTCTGGTCTGCAGTGTAAGCCAGGGTGTCTCATTTCCCCCTCTGCCCACGCCAGCCTGGGGCACAGGAAGGCACTGCTGCCGCTCCTACCGGCATCCCTTGTCCTGCCCTGGCAGTGGGACCTTCCTTCTGAACATAAACATGGCATTGTGCTGGATGCCAAGGCTCCTTCTGATAACACAGGCCTCAGATGCCTGTGAGAAATGTGTGGCAGCATAAACATAGCAAACCAGTGACTTCATCTGCCCAAGGGGCTCTCTGGGTTCAGCTGTGACTATTCAGTGACATTCATCCATTGCTGTCAGTTCATTCAAGGGAATGGAAATACACTATGTGACTAACTATTTTCAGCCAAAAATTGTTTTTTATTAGCTAACTTTGAAATGCTGCTGTATTTCATATGGGTACCTGAGTTCACTTCAGTGTTGCTGACGAGTGTTATTTCTAAAGTGACCTTCTGCATAGGTTGAACTTTTGTTTTGCAGGGATATCTAAATTCAGTGTTCATTTAATTGAATTTTTCCTGATGAATACAATGTTTCGTCAATGATTCCTTTACCAAAATGCACCTAAATTATGCTTTTTTTATAACATTGTTTTAGAACTAAACCACACGATTTAGCACAGAGATCATGGCCTACATTACACATGATGTTTGCCTGGTTAAGTATAGATTTAAATATTTTAACCTATGCTAGGAATAAAATGGGATTGTGGAAGTCACTATACTTTTTAATGTAAGGGCTTCAAACTAACTGGTATGATATCCATCCAGCAGGAAGGCACTGAGCACATGCCAGTTCATCCTGTCTTTCTGTGAGCACACACCATGTGCCTATCAATGGGATTAGTTGCAAGAGCCTTAATACCTTATCTTCTTCCTACTATTTCTCAGAAATATTTGTATCCACCAGAACATCTCTCTATAAATAGCTTTGTTTCCAGTGATAACCCATGAATTCTGAGACTTGTATTCTGCAGCTGTAAATAGTAAACATTGCTTGGTGTGCTAATAGTCCAGAATTCCCAAATGGTCCCGGTGATGTTCAAAACCAATGCAGACATTCACCAAAATTGGTGGCATCTTCAGTGCTTCCAGGGCCCTTCTAGCCTCCATGCTCAGTCCAGACCTTAGAACCTGCTGTAACATGCTGCTCATTCCTTTGAAATGCTGGTTATCAGTCCACTTGAAGAATGAATTCACACTACCGTACTTTATGTCAGCAGGAGTTTGGTCTACAAATTTCACAAGCTTTGACATGAACATTTAAGCAGCAGTGTCATAAACATCATTACTAATGGTCAGAAAATGTTGGTTCTTAAAGAAAGCATTTCTTGCTTTTCAGAGGTCCAGAAGTGCTTCAGAAAATCTGTTCCGTAGCTGAAACTTCATATTTGTGGCAGCAACTACAAGTACTCTGGAGCAGACATAAGCAAAACTAACCTGAGTTTGTAAACCCAATTCCAGCTTTTAGCCTGAAAAGTGAATCCTACAGGATTCTAATTATGGAAGTCAGAGGGAATTTACAAAGGTACTCAGCATCTTGCAGGATTGCTTTTTAATTTTAGTCTAAAAAGGCTGAGCTCTGATGTGCAAAACTGCTTAAGGATATACTGTAAGTACTTCTTGGTTTAAACTAAACAAAAAACTAGATACTTTGAAGAGAACTATCAGAAGTCCATACCACCTGAATTCTCCATTATTCTATTTGTAAATCATATTTCTAGAAAATCTGACAAGAAACTCCAATTCTTTTAAAATGATCCTTATTTTAATGTCCACTATGATACCTTAAGAGATCTAAGACTTTTTTTTTTTTTTTTTTGTCTAAATAACCAGTGCAATCTGGATATCACACAAGCATATCAGCAGTCAAGGACAAGCCACTGGACCCATAGTAGAAGAACAACACTGAGGAACAATAAAAAAAAGTCATGAGGGATAAAGAAGAAACTTGAGTGAGTCACTGAGGAACAGCTGTGAGAGAATCAGGAAAATGCAAGCAAAGAAGAGAGAAGCAGAAAGGGAAAGTGAGAGGAAGGTGATTTAACAAAGATAGGGAAGATTAGTGATTAAAATATGATTGGAGTTTTAGAAAATACAGTTTTTGTCTGTGCAGAATTCAACCTGAAATCATCTTCTACTCATAAAATGAGAATGGACACTTTAGGGATTCAAATTCAGAAGGAAGACAAAAAGAGTAAGTTACAAACAGAAATAAGGTGGCTGGCCTGTAATTTCATGGCTGACAAGAGTGCCTAGCACTCCAACATGGACATAGCACAGGTACATGTGACAGTGAAGAATGCAAGCAACTGCAGATTTATATAACACATTTAAAATATATTTTGTAGTACACAGAAGCCTTGGAAGTTCCTGTCCTCATATTAGTATTCATCTGCCTAAGCCTTTCTCAGGAGTTAACTTTTGGAATTACAGGAATTTGTAAACTGATGGCAAACATCTTATTTTAGATGACCAGCATCATCATCCTGAGAAAGTATATCCATGTATTCCCAACTAATACCTTTCTCTGGCCATTCACTGCTGATGAATTATGCTGCAACAGGAAGATTTAACCCCAAATCCAGTTTAATCCTTTGTTTACATAAAGTCTTAGAAATCATGCTCAGTTACTGGAAAGCCAACAGAGGGAAGTCCACATTAACACAGCCTTTTACAAATGCTCTCTCTGATTAATTCAGTGTTAAAAANATCAATTCCAATTCCTTTCTTTTGTAGTGTTTAGACATCAGCTTGGTGTGCATCACCACTGCAAGACAAAAAAAAATAAAAAAACAAAAAAAAACCAAAACAAAAAACAAAACAAAACAAAACAAAACAAAACAAAAAAAAAAACAAACAAAAAAAAACCCAAGGCAAAAAAATGCCAATGAAAAAGAGCTCCTTGTCTTTTCAAGCAAGAACAGTTTACAGTAGAGTGGATAGACCAGACAGGAGGAGCTTCTGCTTTCAAGCTTTTACTAATCACAAAATTTTGTATCAGTCCACTTTGGCAGATTGGTATTGGTGACCAAAGTCTGGTTTAGGAACCACAAAAATGCTGTTGCCCAGCTCCTGTGGTAAGTGATTTAATCTCTGTGCAATGCTAGACACACAGCTGTTGGGAGATGCATTCATGTCTGTAGCAATCAGAAAATTGTTTGCATTGCTCAGACAACACCTGGATGGCTGAACCAAGGACTGGTGATTTAATACTATTAAAAGTAAGCAAGTAGTAACAGATACCAGCTTGGTTTTAGGACAGGCTGTCTTTTTGCCAAATCATCACTGGGAAAAAAAATTAGCAACTGACATCATAAAATGAAACCAATTAACATTAGTTGGGAAACTGAGTCTTGTCCTGTAAGACATAAACATAAAGATTAAACATTCCTGAAAAATCTATTAACCTCAGTTCAGTCTTCTTGGAGTAACCACCAGGCCATGGGATTATGAAAAAAGACCCCAGCATATGGTTTGTGATTTCTGTGCTAGTCATTTGAATTGTAAAACTTCAAATGAGATGATCTTGACTGAAAAACTTTCTACTCCCATAAAAGGCATGAAAGAAAGTATTTTTCTTACAACTTAAGCAAAATTGTCTAAAAAGAAAGACGCCTCTTAAAATAATTTGGTCAAGTGTTTTAGACCACAGATGCAATTGCAGGACTGATCACTTGCAACAACCATCCATGACACATTTCCTTAAGTGAAATCATCATAAAATAGTTTGGCTTGGAAGGGATCTTTAAAGCTTGTCCAATCTAAACTCCCTGCAATGAGCAGGGACATCTTCAATGAGAGCAGGTTGCTCAGAGAGCCGTCCAACCTGGTCTTGAATATTCCCAAGGATGGGCATCCAACACCTCTCTAGGCAACCAATTACTCTGTTTCACCACCCTCATTGTAAAAATCTTCCTTATCTCTAATCTAAATTTCCCCTCCTTTAGTTTAAAACCATTACCCCTTGTCCAATCACAACAGGTCCTACTAAATCTACCTCCTCAACTCTCCATGTTGATGAAGTTAAACTTTTCCAGTTAAATATCTCAATTGAAATCTTAGGATAGTGATTTGAGGATTTTTTTAATAGATGCAGCCCACTAGAGTTAAAACAAGCAGTATTATGTAATGGCTACAAGGTTCTGAAATTATTCCTTTGGCCTTTGTCTGGAGGCCTGGGCTTAGGAATGAGTTGGTGTCAATTTCAGACAAAAGTCTGGATGCTCACACATTGGGCTCAAAGATCTTGGAGGTCTTTTCCAACATCAGTAATTGAATGATTCTATGTTAACATGCTCTATTATATGAATTTTAGAAGCCCAGAAACATTTTATAGCTTTTTTTTTTTTTTTTTTTTTTTTTTTTTTTTTTTTTTTTTTTTTTTTTTTTTTCCCAGCACAGTGAATGAGAATTAAATTCAAATTTTTCTTCAGTCAGATACTAAAAAAAAATTTACCTGCAGATCCCATGGAAAGAGCAAAATACCACAGAGAGTTAAATGTCTGGAAACTCTGGGGACACCCTGTTCCTCTGAGCCTTCTGCTTTTAAAGATGTGCACTTGTGATAGAAAATGGTGATTAACACCCTCACAGGCATTTTTTAATGGCTGTCACTGCACGTTGTGAGGGGCTGAATCCATTAAAGCTTTGCAGGATACAACGTTGCCCCAGAACTCAGGCCTTCCTTTCTCTAATTTCACACTGATGCCAAGCATTGGGTTTTCAGTGAATATTTAGTTTTTTCATGGCCAGCATTGCACCCAATAAAGACAACAGCTGATCACCTCAGTTAATAATTACCTGTCCATCATTTTCATCTTGCCTAATTGGAAGTGCTTTCCAGGTATTAGGGTGGGGTTTGTACATAGTATTAATGCCTCCAATAGAATAGAAACTGTGGTATACTAAGGTCACTACTTTCAGCTCATTTGCAGATGTTTCATGGTTCACACTACAGAAAGCCCCACATTATTTCAAAGAAATTTTGTAAAAGTTTTTGTCATTTGTTATATAATACTGTCTCTACAGGAGTTATTGCCCACCAAGACTGCCCTATGATAGCTGCTGCCATGGAGATAGAAAGGATACAGTTGGACCACTTTGCTCTGTGGGATATCTCCAGCAAAGAGTTTCAAAAATATCTCATTTTACCTAGTAGGAGGAATCCTAACCACCTTTCCTATCAACTGTTTCAATGCCAGTAATATTGAGTTCCCTTAATATTTAAAAACCAAGGCATTTCTTTTTCTCCTGAATTAAAATTCTCCTCCGGCCCAGGGGGAGAGTTTGCTCTCAGGCAGCTGGGGATGCTGTTTATGCCTTCTAATGTCCCCCAGTTTGTAAAGCTTGGTGCATAGATTTTGATGTGGCCATGTCAAGTATTTGCAGGTTTTTAGGTCAGTTGTGATTTCCATGGCTTAACTCATGTATATGCCCACTGTATATGCCACAACTTTGTTTTTATAT
>WEIU01012890.1:259237-299221 GCA_013389925.1 Aegithalos caudatus | reverse complement strand
GGAGGGTGTGGGCGGCGGGGCCGGTGGTGCCGCTGCCGGCGGAGCACTCGGAGGCTCCGGGTCGGCGGCCCAGGGTGGGGGCTCTGTCCCACCGGCCTTCCGCGGCCCATCGTGGGGGCAGAGCCGCTACCCCTGCCGCTGATGAGTTTGTCGGCAGTGTTAAATGTTAAATCTGATTTAGGGAAAATAAAAAAATAAAATTGAGGCTTTCTGCCCCCCACATCCCCGTGGTGTGTGCTCGGCTAAGCGTTGTGTCAGTGCGGGGGGGAGATGGGGATGCAGGAGCGCTGATACCGCCTGTGTATGTATGTATATTTTTATATATATGTCTACACACACACATATATACAGTCTCCTCGCCTACCGGACCAGCCCCGCTGTAACCGAGCGGCTTGGCCATCCTGATTTATTAGCCGGGCTGAACTAATTGGCAGCAGCAGGCTGGAGGCATGCTGGAGTAATTTGGTAGATTACCTCCTCATAAAAGATAACGCTGCGTGGAGGTAAGCAAACCGGGAAATTCCTGCACTTAATTTGACAAATACGCGGTCTGCTGCAAATTAGCAACAAAAATCCGCAGCTGCGTGGTGTCCGGGGCAGCGTCTCCACGGCCCGCCTGTGCGCGGGGAGACCGAGTTAGGCCTTTTCTTCTCATTTAGGGTGAATAAATACGGGCAGGTCTTGCGGCATTTAGCAGAAATGCGTTATAAGCAGTATTTAAGCGTCGTAGCCGAAATCTGGTGGAAGCGTGGACTCTGTTGCGGGTGCTGCCAAGTAAAAGACGACCTCGCTTCAAAAGCGGTCGCCTAAAAATTTCCACGCGGAGTTAGTTAACACAGGTATTTTAGGTGTCTGCGAAATAAGAAACATGTCTCTGTGTATGCTTTTCTATATTAAACAATGTTTTTATAGTAAGTGAAAGTTGGACAAGGACAGTTTGAACCTCAGCCAGAGCTACCTTGCCAGAAGTATGCCTGGAATGTTAAGCAGGCCACAGAAACATTTAAGCACAGTCTGGGTTAAAGACTGTAGTAATTTGAGAGATTCCTGTCGTTTTGCACGACAATGCATAATTGTTTAAATGGCCTAAATATTTACCTACCGATCAAGATGTTTTGTCTCATTATGTGGACGTACTTATGCATGCACATATTTTTTTTTTTTTGCTGAGATGCTAGAGATGCTAAGTTGTTGTTAATACGCTTTAGATAGCACATTTTTTTGTACGTCAGAATGCATGTACACGTAGTTAGGTTACTTCTAATACCGTGTTGTAAGGGTAATCGATGTCTGTTGCTTCTCTACGTGTCATCCCTTCCATTTACTTTCAGAGAGTATGTGGTTTTGTTTTCTATACAGACAATAACAGAAAAGATTTAGCCATTTACTACAGTGTTAAAATTGAGTTACTGCTCAACTTACGTAGTATTGCTAAAATTATGGCTCCATGTGTGGAAGAAATAATTGAAATGCCACTCGTTGCTTGAAATTTTGTCTAAGTATTTCACTCCAAGGCTTAAACTTAGATCTATTTTTCACGTTGGGTAAGAACAGGCTATAGAGCAGAGATTGAGACATTTGCATTGGGGCAGATAGAAAAGAGTTGACTTTTCATGAGCACATTATTCGTAATTTGTGCAGAATTCAAGTAGCAGGAGCTGGTTCTATGACTGCGGAGTTAGTATCTTGTTGAGAATAGACTACTGTTGTTATTTTAGTGAGATATCTGGGTTTTGCATGGCAGAAAGTGACCAGTCTTTTTTGGGTTTCATTGCAGCAATTCAGTTTTCCCATTGGAAGCAGCAAAATAGGAAAGGAACAAGGTAGTTGTTTTCTCACGAAGTTTGGGAAAGAAAGGTAAAAGCAACAGTGAAGTGGTATTGAAGCTGTATTTTTGCAAAAAGTGGTTTAAGTGGAGGGTAGACTAACCTACCTATGTCATATGTACTTAAGCATTATGAGTTAGGCATAGAGTAACAGAGTACAGCCCCACATTTCTGTGTTTGAGTGGTTTTATTTCTACCCAGGAGGAACTGGAAAAAGCTATGAGACCTCAGGCTATGAGACCTTCACGTGATCTAGGGCTCTGAGAATCTGCACTTCCAAGCTTTCCTATGGCTAGTAGTCTCTAAGCATCCCTACAGGCTCCTCTTTCCATTTAGCTGGCACTCGGTAGTTTGTTTCTTGTTTTTCTTTTCAGGACTCCCCCTGAGATTTCTGAGCCTTTTGTATAGTTTGGTTAGTGAATTTGATTTGAAATAATTATTCAATTAAAAATCCCACCACAAAGCAAAACAAATTTCCTTCCCCCAATGTTTTTCCCATTGAAGCCAAAAAGACAAAGAAATGCTAATTGGAGAAGTGTTCTATAAAGGATTTTGGAGTTCGGGAAGGAGAAGATGGTGAGGGTACAGGAAGCAAGTGAGAATAATAAAGACTGAGAAGGGAAAAAGGACTCAGAAGTGGATACCTTATGATTTTCTGTGGTAAGAAAAAAGAGGTAGAAGAGTGATAAAATGAGATTTGAAAAGGATGTTATCTTTAGTATCAAATCAGTGGTTAGGTTCGGGAAGATACTGTGTTGCTCTGTGTGGATTGTATGTAACATATAGATTGTGGATGGTTCTTGAGCAGATCCTGTAGATCTCAGAAGGGAGCCATTAGGTGCATGTTTTCATCTCATAGTAGTCCTCTTTTATCTTAATAGATTGTAAATTCTTCAAGGCAAGGGACTGCCTTTTTATCTTGTGTTGCACAGTACTTGCTACACTGAGATTCTGTTCAGTAATGGGATTGTAAATTAATTTATAAATGACTGACTGTGTTTGTGGTTGATACTGATGATCCTTGTGCCACCAGAGATCTTACTACTGTTACTGCTTGTTACAAGTCTGTTTTCAAGTGATTAGAGCTGAGACAAAATTCTTGGAGTTTGGCAAAAGCTTTCCAGGCTCATGAGTCTTGCTAGATTTGCTGTGTGTGGAAACTTCACCTAAAATACAGAGTTGGTTTCTTTATGAATAACTAAGGAAGAGAGAGTCTTTCAGCTTCTTAATGTGAGTTGTCCTGGTGATTTAAAGATTTGAATCATGTTCTTTTGGAGTGAGGATTTTAAACTTAAAAGGCGTAGGAGTGTTTTTGCATGGAGAAATCACCCATTTGGACCAGTTGGGGAGGAATTGAAAAATCAGTATGGGCTTGGTTTTAGCAGCTGCAAGTAACTTCCTGCAGCATGGACTGCTGGTACTGGGGAGTTTTTCTGTTCTATGTCCTCATTAGTGTCCCAATTCTGAGGCCTGATAGCTGAATCATGTGAGCACAGGAGGAAAACCTTGGCCTTGTAGAAGAGGTGGGTTGGAACAAGGGGTATGGAGTCAAATGGGGTTGGCCCTGGAATTCGACAGAGAAGGAGGGAAATTTGGTAGGTTTTGAAAGCAAAGCAGTTGGGAGCCAGGGGTAGGGAGAAGGTGAATGGTACCTGAAGTCTGGGAAGAAAAAGGTAGGAAAACTGGACTGAAAACCAGAAGAGCAGGGAGAAACAGGTAAGGAGAAACTGGTCTGGTGAGGGTTCAGGGTGTGAGGGTGTCAGCTCTTTTCTTGGCTGTACAGGGAACCCTGAGGGGAAAAAAGGAACACTGGGTTTGGATGAGGAGTTTTCAGGGTGAGAAAATACCAGAGAGGCAGCATGCAAATTCTAGGTGAAGAAGGGAAGATAACTGGAAGGTGAAATAAAAGAACTATGTGTGAGATATGAATATGGGGGTCAAGAAATGTAAGATGTGCTGGACAAGGAGATTATTGAAAAGTCAGAATTGTAAAGACTGGAAATAAGCAGGAATGACTGATGTGTTTAAAAAAAGGATTGACTTTGGCAAAGTCACTAGGGGCAGGTATCTGTTGTTAGGAGTGCAGAGCAGAAATGTATAAGTGAGTACTGGGCAGGAAAGTCCAGAAGTGTGGACTACTTTTTGCTGAACTATTTCAGGTCTCCTTATTCTCATCATTTATTTGATTTTAGGAAGTATCTGTATTGCCCAGTTAGTTGACTTCTGTTGGGTGAGACAAAGTCTGCCACTACTGTTGTTTCCTCTGTTATGCAAAGTGGCCCAGCAAGGTGTTCAAACAGGTGCTGGTATGATGCTGCTTAATGGGATTTCTCTTTCCCCAGACTGGATTTATAAAGGAAAAAGAAATTGTAAGTAAGAAGCCTAAATAAAAAGAATATTCATGCCAGATATTCAAATCTAGTAAACTTCAGACTTAAAGTCCCTTAGCTACAGCTTGTTTTGTATTAAAAGAGCATCTTTACTGACAAATAATGTTCTCATCGGTTTTCTTGCCTTATTTAATGCATGTAGAGGAGCAGCTCTGAGGGCAGGTGGGAGAGCTGTGAAGTGATGAGACTTGCTTCTGGAGTTTTTTGCCCAGATTGGAAGATGGGCCTTTAGTGAGGCAAAGGATCTTTTGACATGCAACCACATCATAAGGTTAGAAAGTCAGTGGCCTCTTTGTCAAGGCAAGAGAATATTTCCTAGAGTGTTGGAATTTATCTGTACAATTAGCAGTATTCAGCAATCCAAAGACAATCATAAGAAGCATTGAATGTTTTCCAAAAATAGCATTTTTCTGGGTCTGTCTTAAACCTCTACATTGAGAGATGCAATTAGTGACATTTGTTATTAGAAACCAAATACTTCTATTCCAGAACATCAGAAAGATGAAGGCAACAGTGTAGTTAGTACCACTGCCATTTTTGAACATTGTCTTCAGGTTTGTATATGTTTTCAGACTTTTCCTGTCTACTTCCTGTTTGTTGTATTTTGATGTTCAACTCTGTCAACTCATCGTTTTGTTTTGAGCTAGTGCCATTTGTGGAATGGAAAGAAAACAAAGTGATTGTTGGTCATTACTTCAGTCTTCCCTCAGAAAAATATTTCAATGACTGGACAAATTTAAATCATATGCTGTATTTGACTGTGATGCAGACTGTTAATATAGAGGATAAAATAAAACCTGTAAGGTACAGAAATGTATTTCTAGAAGTGATTCTTTAAAAATGTTTAAAATGGAGCAGAACTGTTGAAATACTAATTTGGTTGTGATTTTATAAATTGGCTTTCTAGGCTGTTGTTACCAAGCTTGCAAGAGATGAAGAAGCTTGGAGAGGAAAAAAAATTGTTGAATGAGTATAGATCTGGAAAATATGCTCTCCCATGAGAGGAAAAGAGTTGAATTTATTCAATTGAAGAGATGTTTAAGAAGTGATTTGAGTACTGTTCATGAAAAGAAATGATACCAGAGTCTTCAGAACTCTTTCTTTGGAGATTTTTAATAGCATCTGATAGTTAGAAATTTAAACCAGAAATAAGCTATGTTTTTAATAGTAGTAGATATTAGATGTCTGAGTAGTTTTTCCACTCTGTTACTCTCTAGATGAAGTTACCTAATTTTTTGCCCAATGTAAGTCAGTTGTCATTTGAAGTCTCATTATTGATGACCATCAATTTTTACTGCCTCCACTGCATGATGTATCATCTGACCTGCATATAAAATACATATAGCTAAGTATATCTCATAAGGATTGGCAGAGCAGCCGTCCTTGCATTAGAAAGTGGAGAGCTGCTCTATTTGGTTCTCTTTATGCACCCAGGAAGAAATCCTTGTTATTGCCATTACTTCAGGCATCCAGGTCACTGCAGTTGCACCCTTTGATTACCCCAGGTTGGCAATACAGTGAACTTGATAGAATTTAGTCAAAAGCATTGCATATAAAATGGTACTTGAGATCCAGATATTTTGAATTTTCTTTGTAAATGTCAAGCCTGGATGCAGTCACAGCATGGATGAGAAAGCTATGCAGGTGTGTCGACTGCTCTCCTGGCTGCAGCAAACGGCGTTGAGAAAGGGCTGCAGTGCCCCTGAGCCTCTCTGGGCGGTCTGCCTGTTTGTACTTAAGCTCTTGCTTAGACTAATTCAGTAATATTTTTAAGGGTATGCTGTAGTATACATTTGTTTTGAAAGCTTCACATATATATGTGCCATGATAGATTCATATATACTTCTCTGCCTTTCATGAGGGAGATACATTAATTTTTTTTTCACCCTGTCTGGTAGGCCTTCAGACAGATATTTAACTTCCAATTGTGTGTGAATCCCATGAAAATGTTTATGATTAAGAATGAATGAAGACACGAGCATCCTAGAATTAATGTTACTTGGTATTAGGTATGCTCTTCAAGCAGAACCTTTTGTTTGATTGGTAGATTCTGATTAGGTGTTAACATGTTACAACATTAATCTCCTGATTCATGGTAAATACTTCTAGATTACCGCTCTTCCCCCTCTCCTCCCTTAATCTCCCCTCTCTTATTTAAAAAGTAATTTAGTTTCTTTTCAGATTTATATTGCTGCTGGAAAAGCAGTCCCTGTATGAAGTGAGCACTCATGTTTTCTTGCAATTTAGCATTGTTATAAATGAGTGTTACATCTCTAGTCACTATTATAAATGTTTTTAGTAGTTTTTCAGTGTTTTGAAAAGTAGAGGTGGAAGGCATCCACTAATTTTTCCTGAGATGAAAGGTTTTCCTTATAGTACAATAATAGTGATTTATGTTTTATTTAATTGGTTTTTAGTAGTTAAAATACATATCCTTTGAAAATCTGTTTAGGCAGCATATTTCAAGACCTAATGCATGTGTGCTAAAGCATCAGAACATCTATTGAGCCACAGAAACCTCATTAACAAAAACGCCACTGCTGTTAAGCTTCTTGACATTTTGTTAAAGGTGAAGGGGGTTTTGTGTGTGTGTGTGTGTAGCTTTTACCTCTTAATGGATGTATTTTCAGCAATTAGATATGTAATGTAGACACCTGCCTTACTGTATTTGTGTGCATGCTAGAAAGGATTAAATTAGCAGTTGTGACTTGAGTGTGTTACAGCAATGTGATGGATGGCACGTGTTTTGAGGGCTGTTCCTTGAAGGGTTCTGTGACATGGTATTGACTCACATCTGCGCTGGGTCTTGCAAACTGAGAGACCCTGATCTGTTGGAACTTGTCCGTGCTTGAAACTGTCAGAGAAGCTACTTTGCTATTTTTATATATAGAAATTAGCGTGTATCAGAGTTGGTATAGACATAGTGGTAATATTTATTGTAATTAAGCTGCACCAGGCATTGTGAAAAGAAAATTTGGCGTTTTCATTAGCGTATCTTCTAAAAGGTATGGGGAGGGAAGTCTCTGCTTTTCAGGATCTGCACGTGTGAGAATGCAAGATTTGAAATGTCAGAAGGCTAGGGCTGGGATTTAAGTTCTGTTATCTGGAGAAAAGAAGTCCTATTTAGGCTTGGATTCTAGTGATTAGTTTGAGAGATAACAACTTCATGTTTTTAGCAAATATAAATATAGTGACAACACTGTGTAAACATAAGAACAAATGACTTGTAGGCAATAAAAAAACCTAGAAACTTATCTATAGTAGAGCCCTGTTAAGCTTCTCAGAGGTGCCTGTTAAATGTAATGGTTTATAATTTTGTGTTGTTTCTTGGAAGGTAGAGCGTTGTAAAGTTGTATGTGAGGCCAAACTGAAGTATTTTGTTGATACATTGTTGAAAAAAGTAAAACTAATACTTTTCTGCCTCTGGTTAAAAATAGAACTTCCTGAATATCTTATCTGCTGCAGATGTGATAGTTCACATTCACCAGCAAAGTCAGCCAGTATTGCAGCTTTTAAGTAATCTTCAACTTGTTTCTGGTTGAAAGAAGCACGCTAGAGAAAACACACTCTAGGTATTTTTCCTACCTTGTGTCCTGCTGTGGGAGGGCAGGGAGCACGCTCAGCAAGGTTTGGCAATAGAGCGCTCTTGAGCTAATAAATCACTGCTGCCAAACCAGTAATGTCCTCCCTGCCAAACCACACGGTCTCAACCCTCTCTTGCACTGGTACCCTTGCTTATCTGACCTTGCAGTGAGAAAAAATAGAAAAAACCCCCAACCCTATGCAGTGTTTCATGTCTCTTTTCTGGGGAAGGGTAGTGTTCAGCTGGTTCAGTTCCCTAAGCTGACTTAACCTTTGGGGCAGATGGGTATTTAAGTGGTTTATGTCAATTAAGTTTGATTCAATAAGGAATTGGATTAGGCAAAAGTGATGAGTCAGTTTAAAACCTCCTTTGGAGTAAATCCTCTTTGTAAATGGCAGCCTTGACTACAGATTTTTAAAATACTCCCATAGTAAAACAACACATCTCTAAACAAGCTTTAAGTTATCTTTTAAAAGGAGAGAATCAGTTTTCAGACATAAGATGGATGTTTAAAGGCCAACAGAAGAAAAATAGGTGTCAGAGTCAGTTTTTTAGAGTAGCAGCACTGAAGTGGCTATTAGGGGGTGAGAGAGCTGCAAGCAGCAGAACTGATTTGGGGACGGGGCTTATGGTATCTTCACTGGCTTGGAAACACTAAAGATTTGAAGTCAGTGGTGAGTGTTGCTAATGCTGACTGGTAACAAAGTTGGTGTGTGAGGGAATTGGACCAGATGTGTGTTTGGGAGATGTGTGTGAGGGAAGTGAGTATAAGACAGGTAGATGTGGGAAGGATCTTGACAGTGGAGCAACTCCAAGGAAGATGTCAGTCCGGTATAAAAGTGTAGGATGTGACTGAGGAAGGGATGGAGTGTGAAAAGGCATGTCAAGGTAACAACAAAAACCACAGAGCAGCTATTTGGGTGACTTAAAAGGTGTTTTTGTCACTGGTGTTTGGAGTGAGAACTCTTCGAAAGATCCTTACAGTGCGTCTGGGGAATTTTTTAAGGGAGGTGAATGTGTACAGGTGGAAATAGCTAGGTCATAGAGGAGGAGGTTATAATATTTGGATTAGATTGACAGGCAGAAAACATGTTTCAAGATGAACAGGATTTTTGTCTCTCTTTATGGAGAGGAGCAGGGACTCTGATGGTGTGTTCTTTTTTCTTGATACCAATCTAGCCTATTTCGTGAGAGTAAATCCTTCTGTTCTTAACTTGTCATTAATAGCAACGAATGGGAGCGTAGGTTTTGTTCTGCCATGCCACAGGGCCTTGATAATTTCTTATTCTGTCCCAAATAGGAAAATTAATTTGGACTTAATGCAATGAGAAAGCTTGGCAAGACATGATCTGTGATTTTTAGTAGCCGATTCAATCCTTTGAGTCAGCCATTTAATGCTGCTACCCAAGTGGGGAGGCTTGCTCTAGGTACATGTTGCATGATCAAATAAGCTGGAATGTTTCTCCGTTTGTTCCTCTGCTTTTCTGTGGGTATTGGCTGGAGTAGGAAAGGCTTTTGCATCCAGTGATGAGCTTGGTGGTCTCCCTGTGGTTTGCAGGATGAAGGCAGTTCTGTGCTGTACTGTTCACTCTTTGGCTGAGGGAACTGGTTGCCATCAAGGGCTGAGTTAGTAAATATCAAAACCTAAAGCAACTACATTTTGTTTTCAAAGACTTTTCTATTTCAGTATATTTAATTGGCAGTGGGACAAAAATAAAGTGCAGTGATATCAACACCCTTGAACCAGCAACAGAGAATCAAAGGCTATCTTTCATAGCGTTCTGAAAGAGTTATTTTCAAGATGAAAAATCTATGGGAATCTTGTTGAAATTATTTTGACTTATATTGTACTTAGGCTGAAACTCTTCCGCACAAAGTGTGATTAGGATTCTTAATGGCAAAATGCAGAGTTTGGTATGGGAGCTGAAAATGCATAATACTTCAGAATTGATTTATTTAATGTCAGGTTGCAGTTCAAACAGCTAATAGTAAGACTTTTAAAAATCGGTAATGTACACCACTTTCTTAGAAAGAGTGACCTATCAGTGTTTGGGAAGGCAGCTGAAGTACTGCATAATTACCTTATTCTATAGCATAAACAAATTGTGACCCCCTTCTCAAAGGTGGATACAGTCCAAAATTACTTGATTTGAACAGCAATTCTATGAGTGCTTAAAAGAGAATTACAAAATAAAAAGTACACTAGTGCTTTTTTTTGTTTGTTTTTGTTTTTTTGGCAGTGTAGGGATAGTTGGAGATGGAGAAGGAAGTGAGTGTGTTTGGAAATAACTGTTTGAACACTTGATGTCTTTTGTTTCTCCCAGATTACATCTTTTGGATAAGACTAAGAATCACAGTATTAAAGATACAGTGAGACGCATAGGTAAAAATCCTTGAACCCCCAACTTCAGAATAAGCTAGCCACAAAACCCAAGAAAAAATTGATTTAATGACCATCATGCCTGTTGGATCAAAGGTCAGTTTTAGTGGTGTCTAAATAGCCTTTAACAGTATAATTGATGATTAACACAAATTAACCTGACGATCATCTATTAGAGATAGCATAACTGACCTCTATTTCATATAGTTAAAAAAAAAATTGGAGGAAGTGGTTGTAGATGAAAATGCAATAGGTCATTTGTCAAAATTTGGTCAAAAAACATGTATATTCATATTGTATATTTGTGTATGCTTGTTTTCAGCTGTATGCAGTGTACTGATTGGCAACATTTGAAAAAAGTGTGCGCTACTCTGTTGGTTTGAGTTGTCTTATTTTTGCTTTTCTGCCAGCTCATAGTTTATTCAAGGGAAAGCCTAGTGGTGCTCTTGTGGTTATGAGTGTACTGAGATTTGTGATAAACAAGCACCATGTGCTCAAGACTCTGCACAGGCATTTCAATACTACTTCTGTGCTTAATGTAGCTGCTCAGTTGGGACAAATTAGAGAATTATTTTTTCTAGAAAAATGTTCACTAGTACCAGCTTGCAGAAAGATGGTTAAAAATGTTGTACTTGGGAATGATGGTCTTGTTTCTTGATTACTTGAGAGGAATCTCAAAGAAAAGCAAATACAATCCTTGCCTCAATAGACTTACACCTGTTAACTTCTGTGTTCTTCATTTGATAATGCTTTGGAGGCTGAATTTTTCTGTTAAAAGTACTTTGAAAATCCATTGTAGCCTATTTCTTAGTTGCAGTTTGATTTTGATGCTTATGTCTTGTCTGTATGGCAAAAGACATAGTTTTAACTAAATCTCCATATTTCACACAGGTTTTAAGAAAAAGATTTTCCCCAGAAGGAAAGCAAAAGCATTTTAGTTAAAAATGGTTATGTTTTTTTTATCAGCTATATTTTGTATCTGGACTGGTTAGCCATCATTTTGTGTTGCCTTTAGGGGAGCTTTGGGAGTAAATGTTGTGTCATAAAGAGGCATATCTGTTGTGTAAACTTCTTTTTGATTTCACACAGTTCTCAGCCTTTGGAAATGCAGCTTAATGCCTGCATGGTACAGTATTTTAATGTCTTTGTTTACAGCCAAGACTGCAGAAAGAAGTGACTCTCCAGTTATTTGCATTACTAAAAGGTGGCTACAGTGTGTATAGGAGTTCAAGAAATAGGAGATTTCTTTAGCCTTTTGCCTTAGTCAAGGGGAGCATGTACAGAGATGGAAGGAGAGGTCCTAGAACTTGTCTTCATCCTTTCCTATGTGTTGTTTGTGTTTAATAATCTTTATTGAGTCTCTTGTACTGATTCAGTTAAACAGCTTCTTGATTTCTCATAACACTGTGTAATGCACTGAATTTAAGAAGTGTTTTCTTTGATCTTAGTGAATGGCTAGTTTCAGCTACATTCCTTGGAATTGATCTGCAGTGTGATTACTGTTCTTGAAGTCTTGTGTTACTTAATGTCTTCTATTCAGGAAGATGATGATGTTGAGGGAAAAAATTAAGTGCTGAACTCTGCATACTTGTCTTAATCGGAATTAAAGTGGTAGGTTGGTATTTTTGGTGTGTTTTCTATGGGTTGCTTGGGTTGTTTTGTTTTTTTAGTAGAGTATGTCTACAATTTTTCCACAAGAAATTGTCAAATAAACCCTTTGATTTTTGGCTTAAATAAAATCTTTCCCTTTAGCCTGTTTTTGGAGTAAAATGCCAAGAGGTTTATGATCAGGCTGACTCTTGGATTCTGATGGATTGATGGTGCAATTAACTGTAACTGCAACTAACTGTATTATCAGTTCCAGGAATTATTTTTTTTTACTGTAAAATAAGCTACTTTGTAAATTCCTGGTTGTCCTCTTCAGTAGTTTTCTGTATGCACTTAGATGAAGTTTTGGTGAAGTGTTACAAACTTCTTCACTTGGGCATGATTGAAGGCTCTTGGAGCAAAGAGCCTTTTTAATCCATTATACCAAGTACCCAAACACAAATATGTAGAAAGGAGTATGTGAATGGTCTGTACCATGTCATTCAATTGTCTGAAATTTCAGGCAACTTACCGTCTACATTATTTGTTTATGGCTATAATATAAGTGCTTCTGTTAGTAAACATAATTCTGGTTTTACATCTGGGAGGTTGGAGTTCTGAAATGTTTGTGATCCATGGAAGGTTTGCTGAACCATGATTAGTGTTGTGGTGGTTTTTTTCTTGGTTTCAGTTCTTAAAGAAAAGTTATAGTACTGTTTCCTGTCATTGGCTGTAAATATCACTGAGAATGTCCTTACTCTTTGTACTGAATCTGTTCTTAGGGATTCAAGGCCTTTTAGGAAATTACCAGCATTTCTTAATTTTTAATAAATTTCCAGAAAGGCTTCTGGAAGCTTTGACATAGATTATGATATCCCAACATTTTGTCTTCTTGGAGTACATCATGTGCTTAGAAAAAAGTCCTAAGTTTTCTCAGAAGTAAATATAAGAAAGTCCTGAACATTTCATAGAACTTGGATATAAACCTGTTTTAATGCCTGCTAGGAGTGAGACATGTCCTCTGTTCTGTCTCATAACCTGCCAAACAGCCCTAGGGCAGTAGTGCACTTTCATTACTATTGATGGGGCTCGATTTGGACTCTTGAGTTAAAGAGTCTCTTCTTCTGTTTTCTGACTTGTATGAAGATTTTTGGCCCTTATCTTTGGAAAAAGTATCTGAAAGGGAATATTGGTAATTTTTTTTTTCTTCTGACATGGAATGGGTTCAGAATTTTTAAAGTTTTGTTGTTTTAAAATACAGCTGCCTCATTTTATCATTAAAACATACTGTAATAAATTTCTGGAATATCTCCTTTGGGGTAATTATGTTTGGTATGTGAACATCTGGAGTTTTTGAAGTTTTGCACATATGACTGTTTGCCCACATGGTTCTTAAGATATTTGTTTTATTATTTATGAAGGGACTTGATAAAGAAAATCATGTTCATTTTTTACTTGAATCACAACCATAAGTTTATTTTCTTTACATTTAGAATCTGTGGAACATTTATAAAAGGCTTTTCTTTAAAATACAAATTAGCCTGTATCCAAAACTCAGGTTCCATCTGGGACACCCCAAAACTACAGGTAGTGTCCTAGCTGTGGAGGTTTTCTCCCTACCCTCCAGTCCCTGAATATGGTTCTTTAAAATGCAAAGCTTTTGAGATCCCGTGTTTATTTTTTCTGTCTTTTGCCTTTTTATGTATGTGCTCAGCAGCTTATTTTTCAAAGTGGATGAGGATTTTAACACTAATACCCATATCCAGATATTTCTAGGTTTTCTGTAAAGAAAAGAAACTGATGTTACATAGCCTAATAGGTTTTTAATGTAATATTAGTACATGAAGTTAAAAGTGAATTAGTTCCCCTTTATTGTGATTTCTTTCTCAAATTAGGGTTTTTTTTCTCCCCATTCATGAAGACAGTCGGTTGTTCTGATTTTTACAAGAATCTTTTCAAAACAGTTGTGAGGGCACTTTGGTTAAAGAATTTTTGAATGTTTTAAGGTACTACACTTGGTAGAATTTAAAATACATGAGCTCTGTTGTGCTTTTGAGGGTTTAAATGTTTGGGGTTTTGTTTCTTTTAGAAGATGAAAATCTGTGCCATGAATAGAGTACTAATACAGATTTTCCTTGAGTCCATGTTTTACTCATTTTATATATTCCTTGTATGCTAGGCAGGCACACTTTTAAAATGTTGGGTTTTTTTTCATGGCAAAAATAGCTTGCAGCTTATTGGAAAACAAGGCAGACCTGTGCCTCAAAATCCAAATGAAACTGCTGCTTGGATGAGGCTCTAAAGAGGGCATTTATATGTTGTGGAATGAATGGCATGCCTGCGCTAACTCCCGCAGGCCGGATATTTCAAGGTATCAGACAGAGCTGTATGTACTGCACTCTTTCCCCTTTGGATCCAAAGGTTTCTCCCTTGGCAAAGTCTGAAGGACCCCTGGTCTTTGTGGGGAGGATGAGGTGGGGAGTGGGGGCTGGCAGGGGAGAAGTAAAACGAGCAAGGTGACTGCATGTGTGTGATGCATTTTTTTATTTTCCACCCAGACTGCCCTTTTTGTGCTTTGGGAGCTTGTGTTGTTTTTCTAATCATTGTTCTTTGAACAGTGTAGTTAGGAATTTCCTGTTCACGTTTTACTACAATGGTTTGTTTAAAATGATAGACCACAGTCTTTCCTGACCTAAAACTAGATTAGCCTTGAATGTCGAAAAGAAGTTGGACAAATAAAGAGGATAGGCTGTATTTGCTTATGTCATGGAGAGAGGCCTTTTAACCATGGTCTCAGTTGTATCAAATACCACAAGTCATGTTTCTTAAATATTTATTAAGACAAATAAACATAGTTATTGTATGAACTGGCAGGTCTCCAAATTTCTGTCTCTTTGATTCTCATGGGTGGGTTGCTTTTAATCAGGAGAAGTATATTTAGTCAAGACTGATATCTACTGAATATTACTGAATCCAGCCATAGCTCAGTTCTCCCCTCTCCTTTGCTTTGTTACATTTTTGAAACGCAACAAAATAAGCCTCAGCAAAACCGGAGTTTTAAAGCACTAGGCAGCAATTTTTGGGAAATACATTGGGTGCCTGTGATGAAGAAAGTTTAGTATAGTCTTTGTATGTACTGCCATGTGTTTGCTTTCAGATTTTGGAGGAAAAAAATCTCCCAAACCCAGCAGTGTTAGATGTACAATGAATTGCAATATCCTTATATACAATTTATGTTTATTTAGAGCAAGTTCCTTGTGTAACACTGCTAATCAGTGTAAATAGTGCACACCTATAATGATGGAACAGTGGAGATAATAAGATTGTTGATTTTTATCTGGAAAGAGATAAAATTTCAGTGTTCAAAGCAGTATATGATCTTGACTTTGGGCTTCTATTTTACAGAAAAATACTGTATCATAAATGATATTATAGTGTGGTGCAAAAATTTTATTCAGTTTTGTAGGAATGGTATATTGACCTGCCTGAGTTGGGTACTGAAGTCATCAGTGACAGGTGTCAAGCTCATGAATATGCACTTTATACTTTGGTCTTGGGTATTCTTAATGCAAGATTGTCTGTGAAATTGCATGTGAAATTCTGGTAAACCTGCTAAATCACTTTTTCAAGATGGGAGATGTCAGATTTGTAAGGTTGTGGAGTCTCTAGCTGATATGACACACAGGCATGTCATTACAAGGGTGTTGCCAGTTAAAATACTCAGCTGTTATGGTATTTCCAGCTTAGCATCTAACTTTGTTCCACCCAGCAAATAGTCACATAAATAGGACTAGCTGTGGATTTTTAAAGGAAATATTTAATGTATTTTTAAAGAAAATAACATTTAGAAGGAAAAATATTTGGGTAGCTTGTCTAGAGTAGGGCAGGGAGATGCCTTGCAGGATACAGAGTTTGATGTGCTGAAGAAGCTCTCAGTGGATGTTATGTGGAAAATGTTACCATTTACAGAAATCAGGTATTTCCGTGAATACCGGAACTGGTGAAGCCTGGTTTCCTGTGGGTTTGAGTCTTAGCACTGATTGACTTTGGGGTCTGGGAAGGTGAAAGTTCTGTTGATTGCTTCTTGCCTTTTGTTTGGGCTATTTGCATTCACTTGCTCCTGAGCAGATTTTCTGATACCTGATTAGATGTGAACACGTTTCTCACTTTCCATTAGGCCTCCTACTTTTCATAAACTTTCGTAGGTATTTGAATTATGTAGGGGGTTTCCCTGAAATTTGAAAACTCATCAATAGGAAAACCAAATAGACTTAAGTCTGTTAATTGTGTTATTAATAAAAATCACATACCATATTTTTATAGGAGCTGGGACAATGAGCCTTTGATTTCTTTTTTTTGAATGACCCCGTTTTTGGCTAATTTCTAGTAGCCATTTTTTTTTTTTTTTAAAAAAAGAAGAGGCCAATTCCTAAAAACCATGTGGTGCTTTTACATGCTAAATGGTAGAAATACATTTTAAGATCAATACTTTTTGGTACAGACTTGGACTTTAATCATTCTGCATGTGTGTGCCGTGGATGCATGCACAAATGAAACATGCACAAATGAAACAAAGCATTAGATTTAAGTTTCCAGTGTAGCTGTTAGGCTGAGTTTTGTGTGCTTTTAGCTTTGTTTTCCTATATGCATGAACAAAAGGTGTAATCTTGAGTAGAGAGCCAGAGTACTGCTGAAGGTTTATCATTGAGATTCCTGCTGTTAATGTACCTCCCGGAGCTGTTAGCAGTCTTTTTTCGTTCGTAAGTATCAGAGGTGTATTGTGTGAAATACTGTCAAGGGCAGTGGGTGCCCTTGGTTTCACTGTCAGCAAAAATTGTTTGCTTTAGTTTTGACCTCTGCTAAGCATAGGTTTTTCTACCTGGAAAAGCTCAGTAAGTTCATGTGTGAGTAAGCAGAGCCCACAATCTTCTATATGAATGCTTTTTGTTTAGCAATACAGGTGAGTAGTTTATTCCACTAGATGAAGTGAGGCGAATAAGGTGAATAAGCAATTTCATTATGAGACTCTGTCAGTTGTGTCTAAATGCTATGTTGCAAATTTGGCTCATGCTTTGAGCTGGTTGAGAGCCAGTGGCTGTAGTTAATTCATTACCAAACCTGAGCTAACAAGTCCTGTGTAGGCTAGGTTGTATTAGAAGGAGCTCTGTGCCACACTGGAGTAGCTGGAAGCTGTACTCATGGGAGCCAGGGCAAAGCTGCTTTGAGTCTGCTGGAAACATCCTGGGTAGACAAATGCAGAAGTGTTTGTATGGGGTAAATAACTTATGATTTTACAGTACCTTTACTATAATGTTACTTTCTTTACAGAAATCAGTTAATGTTATTTTGTGTAAGCTATAGGGTCTAGTTATTTCTTCTCGGGTTGTATTTATAAGTTATGCATGAAATCTGTATAATCATAGGCAGTATCACTGGTGTTAAATAGATTGATTATGTTCTTACCTCTTGATTTGCAGTCATACAGCATCTTGTATATAATAAAGTTATCTTAAGCAAAGATCTTTGAAATAAAGCCATGCCTGCAGGAATATTTCTAATATGATCCAATCACTTGGAAGGCTAAGTTGAGTTTTCCCACTCCTGCGCAGTGAAAGGAGCTGGAGGAGCACGTGCCGTGATGCAACAGAGCGGCGCTGCCGTGGTGCTCACAGAGATGGAGCTGGAGCTGGCCTTCCTTTTGTGGAACAGGCTGGCTGTGGCTCTGGAGGGCTTAGACTGCTCCCAGTACTGTGAGAAGCCATTTGTGTGCTTACAGGAGAGAAAAATGCCAGAAAAGAAAATGGAGACAGTACTAAGAAAGTGTTTTTGCCATTGCTTCCATAGCTGTATACTGCATGTAGTCAAAATTTACACTTACAAAAGCTTGCAGTTGGCAGCAATGTAAAAGGAACAATGCACTCTGTTCCATTGATATGTGCGTGCATGGGAGAACACATGCCTGATCTAAAAGGTGTGTTTGAGAATGCTTTTGTAGTTCTCTTGTTTTGGAAATTGAAGATCAAAGCAATGTAGGTTCAAAACAACAGAACAATGTGCTGGGCTTAATTGTACCATTTTCATGAGGATGAACTGTGATGAACTGTTACTGACGGCATGGCAAGTTCATTTTCATGGTTAGTTTTGAGAGAAGCAAGAAATTAATTTTATTTTTATCATGGATCTCTGAAGACAATGATTTCCTTTTTTCTTCTCAACATTGATGTTTGATGGATGCTAAAAAATTCCAGAACAACTTGTCCATTCTTACAATATATTTAATACCTATTAAATTAAACCAGGTGTTAGAACAAGCTACTATTTAAAAGTGGCATTTGTGTAGTTTTCCTTCTTAATACCAATTAGAGTCCATAAACTTTATTTTTGTTTACTTTTATGCTTGGATTGCATAAGTTGTTACATTATGAAATTGTTTCAGCTCAGTTGTCAATAAATTGTGTGTTATCCTCTTAAGTATTCTGAATTTGTATTATGGCAACAGCAATGTCATCCTGTCCTCTGCTTCTGTCAGTACTCATTTTTGACAGAGAAGAAAAGAGTCCCTTTGTGTGTTTGCTGGAGTTTTGAGAAATGCAGATTATTCAATCAGCAGAGATGTGCGTGTGTGCATGGCTGTCTGCCCTCTGCCATTGCTTTTAGTGGCACCTCCGAAAGCAGTGTGGTCCAGAGATGTCTGAGATAGGTGATACATTGCCTTGCATGGTGCTCTCGTCAGTGAGTTTGGGCTTTGGTTTTTGAGGAGTGGCTGGGATTGGTATTCTTGCCCAAATCAGCATTCCACTTGAGACTTAACTGGTGTCTTAAATTGGTGGATTTATTTATTAATGCTTCTTTGTTGAGAGGAGTTAAGGAAAATTAATTGTCTTCATAGAACTAATTTTTGCAGGAATTAGAAGCATTAAGTCATTGTGAGTAAGGTGTATTGCTCAATACATGGCCAGAGGGTAGGAGGGGGCCTAGACAGTCATATCTGTAAAATTCAGGCTTTCACTAAAATGCGACTCAACAACAGGGTTTAACTGGCTGTGCAGTGAGGTTCCTTGCCTCAGAAGGATGTTGTGGAAAACAAATAAAGATAGGCTGAAAAGCATTGCTGCTGATTAATTGTTAGAAATACCTTGTTAATTACATGGGGGAGGAATAGTTTAATGCAATATGATAATAATTTATTTAACTGGTGGTATTTTCATTGTATTCTAATTAGAATTTGAGGGCAGAATTGTCAGGGAAGTTAACTTGAGGACATTAAAAATGTAGGTCTTTCAACTCTGATGAGTAGGGAAGGGATGGACCTTTGTTCTTCTGACAGCTTCTGTCTTTAGTAATTCCTTGTTGTGCTGTGGCAGTATGAACTCAGAAAACTAAGTCCTGTGAATAAGAATCCTGTGGCTTTCATGCTGGGAAGAGCAGAGAGTGGCTATGTATGTAAGCATCTGGGTTCACTTATGAGTAAGTAAGGCCTGCAGAAGGTAGCTAGATGAAGGGTGATGGCAGAAGAGAGGCTTTCCTGGCAGCAGCAGTCTAGGAAATGGTGAGAAAATCTCTTCAAATTATTTGTTCAGTTGTGGCATAAGTACAGGATGGGGAGGGAAGAGGGAGTGCTCCTGTTTATTTTTCCACAGCTGTCTTAGAGAGGCTTTCTTCTTGCTTAATAGATAACGGTGAAAGGTTTTTAGAAAATGACAGAACATGAAATTGTGTGGAGAAGGGAACGTAAGAGTCATTACCATGTTTTTCTGGGATTTCCCTGTCAGGCATGTACGCTGCCTTCCCATGTGCCATAGTTTCCCTTTCAGTTCACTCAGGTTTCCTAATAGCATTTGAGAAGCTGGTGGTAAGTTTTGAAGTCCCGCTCTGTTAAACACACTTGAGTCACAAATTTTTCAGCACACATCTGGAATAGCAGTTGTGGTTCAGTTTGCTTCATGCCCTCCTTTTACTGGATCTCCTGAAGCATTGCTCATCAGCCCAGCTCAGCAAGCAGGCTTACAACACTTCTGAAAACTGGATTTTCTCTCTTTCAGTCTACTCAGAGATTGAGTCAGTAGATCTTTCAGTAGTTGGAAGTAGCTAGTATTGTTGGGGCAAGGTTGTTACCAATCTAAAATTTTGCTTGATGAGCTCCTAAATCTAGGAGTCAGTCCTGCCTACCATCCTCACTTCAGAGGCTGGGAGAGCTCCTTTGATAGTTAGCTCTTGCATATAAATAGTTTTGAAGAAAATAGATGCATTGGAGTTAAAGAAACTAAAACTTTATATACCTCCTCTGCTAGTAACACAAAAGGCTTTGAAAAGCAGGGAACAGTTACTCTGACAAGATTTTGCATAATTCCTGAACAGATAATTTTATGTATTTTAAGTAAAGGAAACATATGTCCCTTCTGATCAAACTTAGAATTCTAATATGTCAGACACAAACCCCATTTCTCTTCTGAGTGCATCTGTCCAAGCTGCTTGTACCAGACAAACCTCATGGAAATGCAGATGCTTTTCTTTACCTAATTCAGTTTCTCCTGCAGTTCATTTAATCTGCCTTTCTCATGTCTTTGTGACTTTCCTGTGACTGCATGTGAGCAAGTGTTTTCTGTGTTAAAGATAGACTTGGTCTTATAGGAGAAAAAGAAGAAAAGCTGGGAAGAGATTTTAATTGTAATTACTATGGAAAAACAGTTTTTAGTGAGTAAATAGTTGAGGATATGACTCAAAACACAGTAGCTTGTTTCCTTCACACACTTGTTTTTAATGATTGCTTGGTCAATCAATCATTTCATGTGTTTTAGTAGTTAATTTCGTTCATGAATACCTAGTTACTTCCTGTGCAGCTCTGGTGTGTGGTTTGTTTGGTATTTTTTTCACAATGTTAGCGGATAAATGGATTAATTAGTTGATTCCTAAGCATGTTATCTGTGTTGGTATCCTACGTTGTTAGGTCTTAACCTTTCATGAGCAGTACTGAAGGAAGTATTCATCTTGGGGATTACTCTTTCAGGGGGCTAGAGTACCACTGTCTAGCAGTGGATATTCAGAGGTGCTTTTGAGGTTTTAGTTTTTCATTTGCTGTATATTTGAGTTTCTCAGAAACTCTAAAAATAGGCTGTGTTTGTTGGAATTTCTTCTTCTTTCACACTTCAGGGAAGCAGTGTTCTTCCTCCAAACTTTAGAAGACTCTTTAACATACGGATCCTGGTGCCTCGGTGTTGTCTTCCTGAGATGCTTTTGTGATGCATCTGTTTTTTTTTTTTCATGTTTATTAAAATTGCATAGCCAAACATAGACCAAGCATTGTAAAATGCCAGAATTCATGTCTGCATTGTCATTGTCACGAAACTGTCTTTATGTGGCTGTTCTGGGTGAATTTTTTGGTTCTTTCTTCCCATCCCACCCTCCTCAGCCTGAGTGAAGGCTTAGTGCAAGTTAGGCTAGTAGTTTGTTATGAATAGTATATCTTGTTTACCTCGTGCCTTTTCTACATTGCCTCTTTGCTCATCTGATAGGAAAATAAACTCCATTTAGTATCCATAGGCCCCCTGCACAAATTGCTACTTTCCCCTTTCTCCATTACTTTTTCTGAAGTTCTGATGAGTTGAAGCACACCTACTTTTAGTTTGCTGTCTGGTCAGATGAGTGTTTGCTGAGCAGTGGAGTGCTAGGATTGCACAGGTTAAGGCAGCAGAGGTCACATTGGAAGGCAGCAGGGATATCTCCACTTCAGTGGTACCAAGCTGTTGAGTTTTCATACAAACCTGCAGGTGGAATTTATGGTATAGTTGGAATGGAGAGCACAGGAGAGGACAGAGCCCAGTGCAGAGTCTCAGAGCTGAGGGATGTGGAGCCTTTCTTTCCCCATCCAGCCAGATACGCTGCTGGCCAGTCCCTTCTGCTTTGAGCTCTGCTGTTGGTCTTTCTCCTTGTGTTTATCCTGCTTCTCTCTCTGTGCTTCCTTCAATCATTCATTGCTTTCTGATTGCCACTGCCTCTTCTTCCAGCACCTGCTTCCCATGCTCCTCATTCTTTTGTATCCCTGTGTATCTGCTTCCTTTTTTTCCTTCATGATGTTCAGGTGCTAACACGGGTTGCATTGAGACTGGAAGGAGAAACCTGACTTCCTAATCTCTTTCCCTGGAAGGAGCAGGGTTGTACTGGAATTGTTTTTCTGGAGCTGCTCCTTGCAAAAAAAGAGGAGCAATCCTTTCAGATGTCTTGGAACACTGGAGTTGACTGGATGTGTGGCCAAGAGAGATCCTAAGAAGCTGGCATGTGTTCAGTGGAGATGAAATCTACAAAGACCTGAGCTTCCCTACTTCACAGAATTATGAGCATGTGCAACAATATTTCCCTCTTCAACTCCCTTGTACCTTCACCAGGCTTGAATGTTTTTCCTTGGAATAGTAGGGTACCTACGAAATTTGGGTCCCAGGGTTAGCAGTGCTGAGATTATCTAGGAGACTGATGTAAGAATTGAAGCAGGGGGGTGGGGCGGGACAGGGCTGCATTTTTCCTGTGCTTCATTGTTTCAACTGGCAGAGCTGTTTTAATTGACCTTCTTACCAGAGATGAGAAGGAGGCACACCCTCAGGAGGGAGAACTTCAGCCAAGACAACTCTACTCCAGCAGAATGAAAAGCAGTAAAAAAATTGCCTAATGAGGGAATGCCTAACAAAGCATACCAGACTTCCTAATGAATGGGTGGCACTGCATTATAGTAATGTGCAGCTGATACAACATCATATTGCAGCAGAATTTAAATACCTGCTATTTTTTGGTTGTTAATTCTCAGTACTTCCAGATAAAGAATTCAGATGCTAATTCTGCAATGTACATTTTTTCAGTATTGTCCAACACTTCTCTTGTCACTATGGAGGGTATGCTCTAGGTCACCCATGAGACTGGGCTAGATGCAAGGACTGCCAACTAAAGTTTTGTGGCTTGTAATGATGACAGTGCTTTCTGACCTTAAAATGTGGACCTGGGCAGCTGGAGCCACTCTGTGCTGCCGTGGTGGAAGTTAGGGGCTTCCTGTGGCTGAGTTCCTCAGAGGCTCACGGCAGGGAGGGAGGGAGCTGAAGCTGTCTTCCTACAGCTTTCCTTCCTAGTAGTGGAGCTGCTTTTGGATATGGGGAACTGAGCACTGTGCACTGAAAATATATGCATTTACTAACTGCAGAGGAATGCATAAATATAGAAAAATATGCCAGTACAGCTTATTCCCAAAATATGTTACTATGTAGCGCAAGGGATGTTTGGATGAGCAATATCCAAAAGGAGACTTCGGAAGAGATACCTCCCACTTCTAGAGAGACTTGTCATTTACAAATGATAATAATAATGCAAACCACAGAAGTCAGTTTCCTGAGTTGCTGTAAATGTGTGTTTTTAACACTCCTTTTCTAACACAAACGTAGGAAGCTGGCAAAGTAGCTATTTCAGTGCTCTAGAAAAGTTTAAAGTGAAATAATCTAAGGAAACGGAAGCCTCTATTTTTAACCTTCTCCGTCATGGGAGATGGGGCGGAAGAAGAGGAGGCCATCTACTGTTGAAGTCTCTTCAATATGTTACTATAAATTTAATCAGATTTCCACTGCTGTTTTAATGAAGAGGTATTCATTGATGTTCAGTTATGTTCAAATTAACATCACTGTAGGTTTGATGGCACAGTCAGTCTTCTAGAATTGTGCTTTTTCTCCTCTTGACTTGTTTTTACTTTCCCATTTTCTGGTATATGTGAAATTTTATACTGTAAAATAACTTCCAACACTGCTTGTGCTGTTGTATAGTTTGATTTATTTTCTTATATTGAAAATAAATTTTCCAAGAGTTCCAAGTGGGTTTTTTTTTACGTTGGGTTTGAGCAGATTCTTCTAAGCTTTTTTTTTTTTTTTCATACTGCATTATTGTAATTCATTGAAAGTACATTATTTCACTGGATTTCTCTGGATTTTTTTCCCAAAGTATTTTTTATTCTTGTATATATGTAAAGGCATGATAATGAAGTTATGATTAATTCTTTGTATTACTTATTGAGAGCAACTTTATTAGTCTAACTGGAAGCTCAAATATAAGACATTGTACAACTACTGGCAACCATAAAAGTAATAGCATCAAACTTTGTGAGTTCAACCTCTTAAAAATGTTTAGATGAACATAAATCTGTAAAACTGACTTTGGAAGATATTACTAAGTTGCTAATATTGATTGGGGAATATACTGCATTAATTTGCAAGGTCAGCATTGAGGAAGACTGTAGGAAGCAAGTATATTTGGGCAATGATAATAATAGTAGGATAATTGCATATTGGGAGAATAGGGGCTGGCTTAAGTTTTCCCAAAAGCTTGAAAATCACTGTCTGACAAGTAATCTGGAGTGTGGAAGCACTTGTAAGAGTTTAAGTGCATGTTTTAGAGAATCTTCTCCACAGCAACTATGTTAACATTATATATATGTAGATAACATGAATTTCTGTTTGTGACTGGTAGATTGAGACTGTTGAGAATCAAAAATTTAGGAATTATATAAACTCACATGTCACAAAGTGTAAATAACTTGACAGCTGTATCTGTAATTTTAAAGGCAAAGATTGAGTGCTGGGGAAGGAAATGTAGCAAGGCTGCAAATCATTGGAGAACCACTGCTTTTTACCTTAGGCAGTTATTTGGCTTGAATAAATGATTTTACTTTGTGGGGGGGTTGTTGCTCCATTGGTATAAAAGCAGCAAAGATTTTAGGGAGGTGAAATTTTTTCTGTTAGCTCTCCTGGTTATGTTTGGAAAATAAGACACATTTTAAGCTCAGTTCTCTTTAATTGGTTTAGTTTTAGACCACTTTTAATATCTTACAGGTAATCATTAACTGTTTTTGTAATATCACTTTGAACTAAATGGGTGGATTGAGGATGCTAACATATACAATAGTTCCTAGTGACTTGTCAGTTCTTCTAGGCAGCTGAAACATATATCCATTTATGTTTGACTAAGGGTCTGTTACTTCTGGAAGAGTGGAAAAACCTTTAATAATGAGGTGTCTGCTGTAGATCAGTGCTTGCAAGAAATGGACTCTGAAACCCAAAAGCATCAAACATCCTGTCAACATATTTCCACTTCAGTTGCTTAGTGTTGAGTCAAGCTTAGTAACTGTGCAGGCAAGTGATTGAAACGGTGCCCTTGGATGCAGTGTGTGTGTCACAGTAGTTGCACTCCTTCACCCTCACATAAAGTATTGCTTTATTAATGTAGTTCAGAAACTTAAGAAGAGGAGCAGTCTGGAAAGCCTTCCTTGCAGATCTGTAGTGCACTTTGGGCAGGGTGCTGCTGCAGGTCAGTGTAATGTCCTCTTTGGCTGCAGGTTTCCCTCCGTGCCCATGGGCACCCACTCCACTGGGAGGGGTTTGGAGCCAGAGCTGTGGCTTTTTACAAGGCAAAATTTCTCTGCTTTACAGGCAAAGTCAGTGCGTGACAGTTCAGTAGCATGTTAGAAGGCATAACATAGAAATGGTATAAAAGAGTCCATAAAATTTCCAGGAATGTGATAATTGAACATGTTTGAGAAATGCCATCTGTGGTACTTTTAGGAAAAATACAAGATGAGTATAACACATTTTCAAGTGTGTTGGAAGACAAGGAGGAGAAAAGCTCTTTTGAAAGATCAAATAAGAAACCCTTGTCTTGAATTTCTAATATTAGCTGTCATTGTAGACTTTTCTGGGTGTGAGGCCTTTGTTTACTGTTTTATCTCACAATTTGTTTTGAATAGGATGTATGTGAACTCATGGTATGCATATTCTTTTGGCACTTATCTACACATCACTTTGTTCCAAGACTTGAAAAGAATGGTCTCTTGAATATGTATTTTTCCAACTTTTTTTTAAAATACTCAGGCCAGTTGCATTTACTTTTTCCTCCCATTGTTTGTCAGTTTCTGCTTAATTTCTCCAGGAATGGTTTCTGGTACCTATTAACATATGTTTTCTTTTTTATTAATATAATTGAATAACACTTGTTGGTGAAAATAGTTTCCTGAAAATAATTTCAGTAAAATTTAATTGAATATACTCCAAGTAAGTTTATTGAGGATTGGGGCTTGAAATATTTTAAAACATCTGATTAACTAAATTTTCAGTAGTGCAAGGCCTGTTTGTGCACATAGGCATGACGGATGTCTGTTTCTAGTGTCATTAAACTTCAATTTACATGTAGGGGAACATTAGCTGTAGCCTTTTTTAAAACACTGTCTGAAGAAGTTGAAAGAAATAAAAAATCCCTTTAGCTCGTGTTTGTTGTCATGTTTTCTGGAATGATGGACCTTCTTAGTGTATGAGAGAGATTTTCAGAAAATCGTGGAATGTGCGGAGTTGGAAGGGACCCACAAGGATCATCAGAGTCCAGCTCTCAGCCTTGCACAGGGTTATCTCCAGGAGTCACACCGTGTGCCGAAGAGCATTGTCCAAATGCTTCTTGAACTGTGTCAGGCTTCATGTAGTAACCACCTCCTTGGGGAGCCTGTCCCAGTTCCCAACCACCCTTTTTCCAATATCCAACCTAAACCTCCCCTGACAAAACTTCAAGCCATTCCTTTGGGTTCTGTCAGTGGTTACAGTCAGTGCCTGCCCATTCTCTTGTCCTTGCAATGAAACTGTAGATTGTGATGAGGCCTCTCCTCAGTATCCTCCAGGCTGAACAGACCAAGTGCCCTCAGCTGCTTTTCATGTGGCTTCTCCTCAAGGCCCCTCACCATCTTCGTTGCCCTCCTTTAGATGCTCGTAATACCTTTCTTACATTGCAGCACCCAAACTGCCCCAGTCCTGGAGGTGAGGCTGTCCCAGCCCAGAGCAGAGGGGACAATCCCCTCCCTTGCCCGGCTGGCCATGCTGTCCCTGATGCCCCCAGGACAGGGCTGGCCCTCCTGGCTGCCAGGGCACTGCTGGCTCATGTTCAACTTGACACTGACCAGGACCCTCAGGTCCCTTTCCTGGCCCTGCTTTCCAGCCTCTCCTTCCCCAGTCTATCCATACATCCAGAGTTGCCCCATCCCAGGTACAGAATTTGGCACTTTTCCCATGTTCAGCTTCATGGCGATTGCCTATCTCTCCTAATTTGTCAAGGTCTCTCTGCCTTTGAGGACCTCCCTTGTGTTTGAGGGAGTCAACAGCTCCTCCCAGTTTTTTGTTGTCTGCAGACTTGCTTAGTGTCCGTTCTAGTCCTTCATCCATTGGGATGTAATTACATATATACTTCAAGATTCTAATGTTAACCTCTATGCATCTTCAACTGCTTGCTTCCTGGTCAGCCCAAAGACTACCAGTTAATGTAAGATTTTCTATTTTGCTGACACTTGTCTAAAGTGGGCTAAAGTTTTCACAAAAATGTTTCACAGTGCTTTATTGAAGACTGTCTAAGTTAAATTTCAGTCATTTGACACTTGAATGATATTTAGACAAATCAATACATGGTGGACAAATCACATGTGTGTGTATGTGTGTACATATATGTATATGCACACACACGTATACGCTTACTTAATTCCAATCTGGATAATTGGTAAAGAAGAATGATAAATTTAAGTGAAGGGAACACCTTCAGTGGTGAAGAGAGAACCATTTTAAATGTACAGAAACTTGAATTACCATTGTCTGTTAAAAAGCTGTGGCATAATCTCTGCTATAATGTTTGGGACAATCATTTAGACTTCAAAATTTTGAAAAGTTTAGTCTAGCAAAGTCAGACTTAAAGGTAACAAGATAGTTAATGCTGATGTAATCTTTCTGGATATAGGGCACCTGGGGTTAGCCAAGAGAACACAGTAGATGGGCAGACAGTTTTGAAGAACTTCACACTTTTACTTCTCTACTGCACAGTAAGCAGTGATAGCCAACACATTTAGTAGTGAAAGAGGCAGTGTAATAGTGAGGGTGTTCCAGTCTTTTTTGATATAAACTTCAAGTGATTCTGCAAGAGTCCTCAGGAAGTATTCGACTGCATGATAGTGTCTTGCAGCATGTAAGACTGCTTTACTTCTTACTGAGATGTAAAGCTTCTTTGGCTGCCTCCTTTTGTTCTAACGTGGAGCTTCATGGACTTGAATTTGGAGTTTTATGTCTCATTTTTGTTCCTCCTTGTCTGCTGGAGTCCCTTTTTCTGTCTGCTACCTTTTTTTTCCTTCTTTGAACTCCTCTTATGATTCTTGTTCATGTGTAAAATGCTTTTTACTAAGAACTTGCTGGTAAGATCTTGCCAGATGCACTTTTTCACCCTTGCTTGGGTGACTTCCATTAGGAAAGTGCAGGTGTTTCCTCCTCATCTGATAGTTGCATACAGAAGCTGTGACCAGCAATCAGAAGTGAATAATTTTCTGTGTTTGGTATACACTTACACATAAGCACATATATACTCCTCTGTGTGTAACTACATGCCTGGCCTTTACTGACTGGGCCCTTGATTATCAATCAGATATAGCTGGGAAATGCTGCTATGCACAGATGTTGGATAAAGGTTTAAAATGTTGATTCAGAATCAGTGAAAGCATAAGTAAGTAAGTAAGCATACTTACTTGCTCTGAAGCTGTGCTGTGTCTGAACATGAACATGTGTAATGTCATGTTAGGCTTCTTACACAAGTGGAAGAATTCAGCTTCCTTCTTGAATTTTGAAATTCTCTGTTAAATTTTCTTTATTGTTTAGTGTTTTGATTCTTATTAATTTTTTTTTTTTTTTTGGGGTTTTTTTTTTTTTTGGGGTTTTTTTTTTTTTTGGGGTTTTTTTTTTTTTTGGGGTTTTTTTTTTTTTTGGGGTTTTTTTTTTTTTTTTTGGGAGTCTCACACATTACAGAAGTCCTCTAGAAGATCTTGTAAATATTTAGAGATTTTTGAGTAGCACTGGCAAAAGAAAAGTTGTAAATATTTTGCATGTTACTCTTTCTAGTAAAAAGCATAGTCAATATGAAGGTGCAATTTGAAATCAGTTTGAAATCTGTTTTGGAATCAACTTGAAGGTGCAATTTGAAATCAGAAACTGTAGTCTCCTAATTTCCCCTTCTTAGCTGTCTTATCGGCCACACATCCTGGCTGTTTTCCTCTTTTCCTTTATACCTAGCTACCATATATAATTTTGTCTATTTTCTGCTCTAGCTGTCAAGTCACCTGCCATCCAGTCAGCTTTTCTTCAGCCAGATCCTCCAGCAATTGTCTTTGTCCCAGTGCTAATCTTAGTATTTTGCTGGTGGCTTTGTACAGTTGCTGGTCACTTGGGGCTATCTATGCGTACACAAACTAAATAAGTTTTAAAGCATTCATGGAGAGTTCTACTTAACCCCTTTACCCATTTTTTTACTGTTTATCCTCTGTAAAAAACCACAATAAATTGCAGACACAAAAATAGTTCTCTTAAAAGCTCTGACTTTTAACCTGGCTATGATTTTTGAGAAAGGCATTTTCATCGTGTACATGAAATATTTTCAGCAAGAATTCCCATAATATTTGTGTTCTGAATTTGGATATGGATCATAGCTGCTGTTAAGAAATGGATAGCTGCTGGAAGACTTGGCTGCTTGTATGGAACTGTTTCAGCAGTTCCTGAGCAGCCAGACAATTTATGCGAGAGCTACAACTGGACATAGCATTTTATGTTTCAACATACTAAGCCAGTGTTTTTCAGCTGTTTTGATTTTGGGATTATGAGAAAGGGTAGAAACAAAAGTATATTATTTGCCTATTGTTGCTTGTTAGTTAGGTTTATTGTTTCTAGAGGAGTGAAAGATAAGAGGGTGTCCTTGGGTACATTTCTTAGAGGTGTTTATAGACAACGTAGGCTGCTATTACTTTTTGTAATATAGGTTCTCTCTTAGCTGTGAAGCTTTACATACATTTTGCATCACAAAATCTAATTGTTCAGAGTTAAAGGGTCTGATAGTGATCACGCATTTTTCTCACACTTTAATATGTTGGTTTATTACTGTACAAATGGCTAGTTAGTGCCACCCCATGCCTTGTGTTTTGCACATTGATTTATGTGTGTTGGCTTGTGTTACTGTAAATTAAAGCAAATACACTGATTGGAGTATTAGCACTCTGTCATCAGCTTATTTGTTGAGAAAAAAAGATAAAATAATGAAATATAGTAATAACAACAGCATGAATAGATGCAAAATAGTGTGGTCTTAAAAAGAGTGAATTTCAAGTGACCTTTAGAAGAGTTGGTGCTGTTATTTCCTTGCTGCAGGGTACCATTTTTTTCCAAGGGAAATATATCCCAGCAATGACTCTGAACACATTACCTTCTTTAAATCTTTATCCTGAGCTCAGAATTTCACTTTTGTAAGTTTCAGTCTGGCTACCTGTGTTGTGGATTTATTTTAATGAAGAATTGAGCAGGTGTTCAGTGAATTTTTTTTTTTCAGAGTCTGAGGTTAAATCACGTAGTAAAATGAAGATACATAAATTGGATTAAGGAAAAAGGCTAAAAGAAACTTGTACCTTGAAAAGATACATATAGTTTGGTGAACTTCCTTGTACGCAGTTGGCATGTAATTTGCCAAACTTTCTTTCAAAATCCAGTTCATTTTTATGATTTGGCTGCTTGCAGAGAGCTGAGTGGGCGGAGGACAGATGAGTAGGAAAACGGTGGGGTACTCCAGAGTGCTGTAGCAGTGGCTCTGGGGTTGATGGTGGGTGGCATTGCTGAGAACAGCCTGTGCCTGGTTGGCGTGTGCTGCCCCAGGGTGAGGCTGCGTGGCTCTGACGGGTGCCGGTTTCTGCCCTGTGCAGGAAGCTCCTTCCCTGGGCAGTGTGTGCCTGCCCTGTCCCTGCCCTGCTCAGGGGCTCTCAGGGTCATGGCAGGTCTGTGGCTGCACACCCTCCCTCTCTGTGTCTCACAGAGATGATCTTGCTGCCCAGGCCAGAGCTGTGGTGGTGGAAGTTATCCAAGGAGTCCCTCCAGGACTGCAGTGACTTCTAAAAACAATATAATAACAATCCTCCCATTCTCCCCCTCAATGTAAGCAGCTCTTCTTACCAGTATCTGTGAAACAACAACAACAAAAAGTCTTCTGTTCCTTCTCAATTTCTTGGTTTGGTTTGTTTGGGACTTTCTGGGTTTTTTTTGTTTTTTTTTTTTCCTCTGTGCAGACGGAGGGAATAAGAGCCATGGTACAAGACAAGAGAGTTAGTAAACTTTATAACAATGTCTATAACTTAAATTCACATTTGAAAGGAGGTAAGGAAAAAAACCAAACATTGAAAGCTTTGAAGTGTGTCCATGATTTCTCATTTTGCCTTTTCTCTTTCTTGCCTTGTGACACTTCAGTAATATACTTGACATAATACTTTCCTTGGATAAACTATTGCTAGATTTATCAGATTGTTAATTCTTTTCTGGTTATTCTGTTACTCATTTTTAAATGCATGGTGTTCTTCAGATCCCTAATGTGAATTAATGCAGTTTCCTAGTAAATCAGTAATACAGTTTCTGTATCTGTATTTGTCAGGCAAAACCATCTATCTGTCCTGTTAGATGACAATTCAGACTGAGATCAGGTTTAAGGAAATTCTTCTCCTAGTTAGTTGTGGAGGTATATCAAATTTTATTAGATATTTTTTGCTGCCATAGGACCTGACCAAAACCAGAAACAAAATTGAAAACACTGTTGACAGCTGCTATTCTTGCATTCTTCTCTCTGCCTCCTACAGACAGTAACTTTTGTTCAGAACTTGGTGGTTCTTTTTCATAATTAGCCCTCATGGTCAGTGCTTTCCCCTTAATCCAGGACCACTTTGAAAGGTGGGGTGACCCTGTATGTGATTTAGGTATCTAGGTATTATTTAAAGGAGGGTGAGTAGTTTACAACAGTGTTTCTACTTTGGAACACCTTTTTGATTTCCTGTTCAAGATCTTGGAAAAACAGGCTCTGTTTGTCTTATTTAGTTCTTCCCAGGGGAAGTTTTACTCAATTAGATCTCGGGATTTCAAGCAGCTAGGGCCCTCTAATGTGGCATCAGGGCCATGGGAAGACTGAGGATCTTATCTAATATTTTCCAAAGCCTTGTGTTTTTAGTGATCTGGTTCTGGTTTTGAAGGTCTATGACAATGAAGTTGTCCTACTCTATCTGTGAAACTGTGCTTTGGACATGTGAAGTATGTCTTTGGAACAAGAAGCTTTGTTATTTAAAGGCTGAGGTTTTCTGTGAGGTTTTTTTTTTTTTGGGGGGGGGGGAAAGAGTGTTGAAATTAGATGCTGTTAATAATGTATCTAAAGCTGAAAGAAAGCACTTTTGAAGTAAATTATCTAAAATGGTATTTAGCCATTATCTTTTAATGTCTTCTTCAACCCACCCAATCCCTACCATGAACTGATGCATTCAAGAAATACTTGTTTTGCTGCCGCATATTCAGAAAGCTGTAATAATGTGTTCTGGAATCCTTCTTTGTGTCCTAGTGGATAAAGATATGAAATAAGTATGCCAGGAGGAGAAAATACTTACTTTAGTTACTTGTTTGGTTTAATTTCTGTATTCTGTTTAGCTTGGTAATTGATGCAGAGAAAATGTGAATAAAGTTTGGATTTTCAGGTGTGTCTGTTGGATTGTGTGCAAATACCAGACTTTTATTTCTTCTTAATGAAAACATATAATTTGGGCAGAGTTAGAAGTCCGATACAAGGTGCATGACAACAGTCAAAGATTTTTCTCTGGGTTTGATATGCTGGATTTGAATTATGGAAGCTTTCTTATGTGATTCTATATTTGCTTCTGAAAGGTTTCAGAGTCACAAAAGATAGGGTGCCTAAGGACTTGTTTGGGTGCCTTTATCCTTCTGGAAAGGATAAAATCAGGTAATCTGACATTGAGGTTACTTTTTTGATCTGTGCAGAATTGGCCCCCGTGGAGAACAGTTGTACCGGGCCTGTAGGTCCAGTGTCTGCAAAGAGTTAATGCTGTAAACTGGTCCCAGAGGATTTTCATCTTCAGCTGAAAGTTCAGAACCTTCTTGTTAGTGTCTGCCAGTTGTTTTGGGGGAAACAGGAGGTGATCATAGGTGAGTGTGTTAGTTATTGTTTACTACCAAGATCACAGATAAATGCCCTAGTTCTTCTTTACTGTGAATAGCACAATTTGGGACATCCCTGGTTTTTGTTTAATCAAAGATGGCAGCATTTTTGTTGTGTCTTTGTCATTATAATGCTTTGAAAAGTTTTTTGTCTTTATTTCAATACTTTGAAATGTTTTAACAGATGTACCTTGTACAGTTCTTTATAAAAAGTAGAAAAGATCTGTTCTATTTTATAGAACTTAAACTAATTAAAAACAAATCCAGAGGGTAAAACAGTATTTCCAGAAGATACTTAATTTAAGCAAGTTGGCTGCTGTAATTTGTGGCTGACCTCCAATGTGGATTTCTGCATCTGTTCCATTTTGTCTTTGTTATTCTGAAAAATCCTACTTTCCTTAACTGGCAAGAAATTAATCTTGTCCTCAGAGTTGTACTGGTTAAACCAGGAAGGTATTTATTCAGTTTACATAGTCAAAGCAGTGCAAAACACAGGCAGAAAGAAACTTCCAATTCTTAGTTTTCTGTCTTTGGCTTAAAGTCCAGCTACATAGGTATAAATGTGACTGAGTTGAGTCAATGTGACATTATGCTTTGTCTGAAGGGAATCCAATTTGGAGCAACTTTGATTATAGTTTAAAATGAGCAACATCAAGTTAATAATGGTCAGACTATCTGGAAGACGGCTTTTTATGTGTTGGGTTTTTTTTCCTACAAGTTTTCCTTCAAAACCATTAATTAAACTGTTCACACATGCTTTTATAACATTGTAATAAAAACTGGTTAGACCAGATGCATTGGTTTTCTTCAGTCTCCCTTTTCCAAAAAGTGAACATTGTCCTTGTCCTGCAAGTCTGAGTCCTGGCAGGATCACAAAGGGCATTGAATTAAAGATTTTGTAGTGTGAAAAGTTAGAGTATCATGTGCAGGTTTTATTTATGAATAAAGGGTGAGGGTATGTTTGTGTAACAGGCAAGCAAGTCTCATAACTCATTCCAAAGAAAATCTTGTCTATAGTGCAGTAATTTAGGAGCTGATGTCTAGACTACTTTGAGAAATTGTAAACATAATGTCTTCAGAACAAGAACACGAGAGTTTAAGAAAAAATGCTGCACTTTGTATGTTTAATATTTGACTGAATTCCAGGGAGATCAGGAGTATTTTGGCAATATCTGGTCTGCCTGACTGCTAGATGAATTACTGAGAGTGAATATGTCAGTTCCTAGTAACATTTTCTTTCTTGAATACAGTGTCTTTGGATGTGCATGAATACATGGTGTAAACTACCTATTTGTCAGAGATAGAAATTTTTTACTTTAAAAGGTGGTGCACAAATTTATGTACATCTTTTTGTTAGACTATTTATAAATGTTGGAGAATCAACCAAATAGGATCAAGCTATTATTTGATCTGAATAACTTGATCTTTCTGCTATTGTGCAGAACTATTGAAATGCAATATTGCCACTAGTAAAGATGTATTTTTTTATTCTACTACACGTAATTTTGAACACTGTAATCTCAATCGCTTAAAATTTGTTTCAGGAGGCAGGTAAATACAGTTTTTCTCTTTGCTGTATACCAAGCTTGTGTTCTTTGGTGGTTGTTAAATTGTGTTCTTACTGCATGATTGGACTAGCTAGAATGTAGCTGCAGTAGTATTTCCATCGTTTGAGGTCTTTACCACTGGATTGTTTTGGTTGGTTTTATTTTGGGGTGGGAAAGGACTTCCAAGTTCAGAGACAGACCTACTTTAGTTCAGACAAAGTTACTGTGTTACACAGGTGTTACCAGATGAAGGGCAATTATGATTGCTAAGATCTCGTGTCAGAAAACCTTAATTGGGTATTATAACATACAGATGGAATTACAACAAACAGTATTATGCTATAGATTATGCTCAACTTAAGTCAGTCCCTAAATTAATGCATGTATTTAATGTTTGCAAAGTTGTCATCCCTCTATGTATTAGAAATGCCTCAACAAATATGTGAGGAAGGTGTTGTATCTGTATCCCATGTGTAATCGAAGTCAATTTATTAGTAGCTTTTCTAAATGAATTTAGAGACAGCTTTTAGAGGAAAGCATTATCCTAGTGGTTAAGTAAAGATTAAAATGAGTATTTGGGTAATCAACATGATTAAATTAGACTGAGTGTTAAGGCTTTTATATTTGTATCATTTATTCTTCCTAGTTTTTTATATACCTTGCTGTTGTAGATCAGCATTGATTGAGTCTTTCTGTATAATATGGAACCCAGTACTTTCAGTGTTCCTGTTAACACTGACATGGCTGTTTCAGTTTTCTATTACCCACTGATATAATAAGACTTTGTGTAACAAGGGCTGTGATATTTTAAGCTGCTAGATAGTAATGCTGTTACTTTTTAATTGCTATTTCTGCTCTAATTGCTTCAGAATTTTTCAGAGACATTTGTTTGTCTCTCTTCTTTTTGAGGGAGAGGAAGTAATTTGGATATGTCTGGACCAAGAGAATATCATTAATAGTTGGAAATGTATAATTGAAAAGAGGAAATCTCTTATATAGTGCTGTCTTGAATTTTGTTATTTTTTTTTAAGACAGACAGTTGTGCTATGTTGTCACGAGAAAGAAGTTAAAATCTATAAAGCTTCTAGTAGTTTCAGCAGTGGTGAACTCCAGTTTCACATGTGTGTTCTTTGCAGTATGGGAGAACTGGCAGGACTGCATGCCATTATAATTAAATTGTTATACATAGAAACTAGAGGGGAGAAGCTTGTCTTACCTGTTTGGGGAGTATCTGTCAGCATATTTAAATGAAAATTTATTTTGAAACTGAATGTTTGTAATTATCAGCACATTCCTAAGTAGCATAACTAGTTTTTGATCAACTGGCAAAGGTATCTTCAAAACATGTAATAACATTCATTGCACTGTAAACTCTGCCCCTTTTGTATTTATTTGTGCTATTTTTATTTTTACAGGATTACAAAGCCATTGACATTTGCTGACTGTGTTGGTGATGAGCTTCCTTTAGGATGGGAAACTGTTTACGATCAACAGATTGGAGTTTATTATATGGACCACATAAATCGTGAGTAGATTTGTGATTGTGTTGAGGAATACTAGCAAGCTGATGTTTACTCTTGCCACCAGCTTTGCTTCCAATGCTATTTATAAACCTCGTGCTATAGTGAGAAAATGTATGCAAGTACTTTCTTGCAGAACCTGTCTTTCATATAGGGGCATAATTGTAAAGAATTCCATATGTAAAGAATTTTACAAGCTATGATTAAGCTATAGTGTATAAAAATATTTTGGTTTGCTTGGTCATACTGTGAAGTATTAGTAATTTTGTTGTTGCTTTTTGTCATATGTCAGAAAGATTTTTGTGTTATATTCTTATATTTCCTATTTTTCCTGTCATCCATAGTTCACTCCTCTAGATTGAAAACCAAAATGCATTCTGAGAGGTGTGCTGATTTTTAATCAGAAGCATTGTGAAATACAGTAATCTCATCCTTGCTTAAGCAGTACATGTTTTATGTTTTAATACAGTACTAAATGGAATCAAAAAGACAACAACAGATGTCCCTTTTGGAAGCTAGTTTCGAACACTTTCCCCTTTGGACTATTGCTGAGCTTTTTGTATCATCACTGTGGCACATTTGGCAGTTCTACTTTAAAAAAAAAGTCTTATCTTTATAGCTTTGTACTGCTGCTGCTGTTACTGTTGTGCTATCATTAAGCTTCTTATCACCATTGAGTGAATGCTTTCAGTATTGTGGGAATTGGCAGTTGGTGGGGACTAAGAAAAGAAGAAATGCAATCACAGCAATGGTAAATAGTATAATCTGAAAAACCAACCTCAATGCTATCTACTTAAAATCTAGTCAATTAAAAAATGAAAGTGTAGAAATAACTTTGGGCTTCCAGTCATCATTGGAATTACTTGTGTATTGTGGTTTCACAATTACTTGCTTTAAAAAACCTGAACAACAGAATAATAAATGTTCCCATGGTATTGTTTGACCTATACACGTACTTATTTGTTGTGAAATTTAACAAAAGTCATTAACTAAATCATAAACTTTAAACAGCTGTTAATACATTCATCACAAGGATAGATAGACAAGAAAATTCAAAGGCAATAAATACCTACTGTCAGGTAATTGTTACAATAACTCTGAGTTTAAAAAAAGTATTAGTTTAAGGATTGCTATCATGGTAACTTTAGTAATGTTGACATTTAATGAAAAGTGAGGATTACCTTGGAGCACAGTAATGGAGTGCACTTGTACCAAAGTATGTGCATGAATGCATGTATTAAAAAAAAGAAGGTATTGCCAACTCTTTGATTTTCTTTTTTTTTTTTTAATTTGCAGGTGGTTTTAATGAGTAGAATATCAACTCCTATTTCAGTGCTGTGCCTTAAAAAAGCTACTGATAGGCTTCTGAGATAGGAGTAACAATCACCATCACATGCAAAGAAAGGGCTTCCATTTGCTTTTCAAATTTTGTTATTGCAGCTTAACATAGACTTCAAGTTTGAACTTACAGAAGGAATATTTATCATTGTAGGCATGTCAGATCTGGCTTGCATTTTTTTTCTGTGTAATTGAGAGCAAAAAGAGTCTTTGCAAAGAGCAGTTGAGTTCCCAAATGATCAGTGGGTTGACAAAAAGAAAAGATGAATATTAATGTGTCTGGAAAAGTAAAGCTAATCATATTAGGTATGAAGTAAAGCTAATGTATGAACAGAGGGATAGAAGCTTCATGGGGACAGTGCTGAACTGAGCAAAAGAAATCATTCAACAATTAACAAGGTTGCAAAATTAGTCTCTTTCATGATAACTAATTACTTGCAGCCCACAGATATTATCCTAGATGGTAATTCATCCGTCACAGTAAAATGGGTTTGTCACCCTTAGGCTAATACAGTGCTTTCATATATCAGCAAGATTCATAATAAGAGGGAAGACAGAGTTGATATTATAGCTGGATAATTATTATCCAAATATTAGTAGGATGTTTGATCCAATTTTTAAACTGTGGACAACAAAGGTACCAATCAAGACTTCATTAACTTCCTTTGTAGAAGTGAGAACTAATGAGTAGACAATCATGTGCATCATGAGGTGGTGTCAAACAAGTGGCAGAGAGGGTGTATGAGCTGAAGAAATGTTTTTCTGAAATAAGTATGTCTGAACCACTTGGAATGGCAGCTTCAGGAGAAAACATTTGGATTGCCTTTTGTGGCTGACTGGGTTAAATGCTTTTTGCAGCACTGGAATTCTGTGTTAATTGACAAAATGGTTAGAAGTGCCTTGGTGTCAAGAAGTACTGTGAGAAAATGCAAGGGATAATTCAAAGAGAGTCTTTCTATGCTTACACTTACCAGGAGCCTCTCATGCTTTGTGCACTCTCTCAAGCTTTTTGCCCTTGCACCTTTTAAAAGAAAACAGCAGTACATCTGATTTTTTTTCTAAGTCTCTTGCTCTGTTTATTTACCCAGGAAGCAAGAAAAAGATTTCTAGTCAATAGTTTTCCGTTTAAACTGGAAAAAAAAAAATCAAGGAACAGAAGAATCTTCTGTAAATCTCAATGATGCTTCCAATCCTGATCTCCATCTTCTTCTGTAAATTCAGTACTTTGTTGACACCCTTACTAAGCTGCTCTTGGCTGTTATCCAACCATTGCTTAAAAACCTTGGCGGTTGCCAGCCACAGAATTCCTTTCCCTCCTCCTCAGAGTCTTTGGAGCCTTTGAAGTCTCCTCTAAGCAGTTGGGCATTCCCCAGTGAGGGAATAATATATTCTCTGCATTTGTCTGGGACTGTTATTGAGTTACTATAGTGTTGTGTTTTTTTTAATTGGTTGTAAAGAAATGAAAGAAGTTAATTTTATGATACAATGTAGTTTTAGTCTTGTTATGTGGCAAACTTGTTTAGAAATCCAGGGCAAAGTTTCATAAACCAGAAAAAGCAGACCTTCCCATGCACTAAAGAAGTTTTTCGACCTCAGATGAATGCTGCTAGCTTTTCAGAAGGCTTCTGAAATAATGCTGTGAGAGATGCAGTGCTGTGAAGTATAGGATCTCGGAAGCTTAATGTGTAATAGAATGTAACACCTTAGCCTGGGCTGTTTATTAAGATTAAGGCTAATAATTTACCATTCAAAGACAAAAACTGAATCCTAATAAGCCTATCTGTTTTAAAAATATTTACTAATTGCTCATCGTTTCCATGGTGGTTTATCAGTTTTAGGAATATTAAAATTTACACAGATGTCAGAGGTACTTATGGACAGATGAGGTAGCAGTGGAAATTGAAATGCCCTCAGTGAAGGGTGGGCAGCAGTCAGATCTCTGTTTTTTTCTGCCTGCCCTCCATGTAGAGAAGGATTTACAGCAACTCAACAAGCCAAAGCACATCTGGTCCTTAGCTGAGGAGATAGTTTTGGGACATTGGAGCTAGAAGGGAATCAAAGGGGTCCCTAGGAAGTGGGGATGCACTATCGTTATACTGTTTCAATGTGAGGAGTTGCAGGGAGAGAAAGGTACAGCTGTTAAGAGAAAAGGTTGTTTAGGAACCTAATCTACAAATCTGTTGGAAGCACTGCTCTTTGAAGAGCTTTCTGGTTTTGTTTATATATTTTTCAGATGGCTCTCAAATGGTAGAGCTGCTAGCATGACCTTGACACCATTAGAGTTCTTAATCTGTTGGTCTCAATCTTCTACAGTTTTGTATTTCATCACTGGCAACAATATACTGAATTATGTACTCAGGATTAATGCAAAACATAACTGGCTTTCATCTTTTGTAAGAAACCAAATTTGAAAAAATTGCTAGGTGCTTAGCTCCTGACTGCTGCAGGTTTTGCCACTGTGAACAATTGATGTTTTGTCTGCACCAGCTTCTTACTGGTAGAGCTTCAGTCATCGGAAATTAACATTACATTTAAACACAAAGCTTTACATGGACATCCTCATGTAAAACATATTTGTTGGCTCACAAAAATGCCCCAAATGAACCAATAATTTTTTAGGGTTTTAATGTATGTCATCCTCAGATGCCTTTGCAACTGCAAAGAGATTGTTTTGCAGTAATAACTTTGAAAATCAACAGATATGAGTTTTTGTTGTTTTTTGGTGGTTTTTTTTTTTTTTTTTTTTTTTTTTTTTTTTTTTTTTTT
>WEIU01012890.1:220661-259210 GCA_013389925.1 Aegithalos caudatus | reverse complement strand
TTTTTTTGTGGAAACTTGTATTGGGTTTGTATTTAAATAAACACTGTTATAATCCCTGGCAAGGAAAAACATCAGACTGTTCTTTCTTATGAGAAAAAAAAAAGAGAAATGATTTAAAAGCTTTATGGATTCAAGATTAAGATGGCTGATTTCTCTGTGGAAATACCTTATTCTTCTTAACTATGCAGGGGTAGCCTCTGTCCTTTTAAGATGTTATACTTGTGAAGTTTTATGCAGTGTCATAAGATAGTTCCAGCTATGTATAGACTTATAGGTTAAGCATTGAGATACCTTTCACTTTTCCTTGTGGGTCTGAGTTTTTAGGTAGTTCTTGGAATTTTCAAGTTGCCTATGAGGAAAGGTTAGAGCCAAATTACTGTTTTCTTTTGGTTTGCACTGGTTTGTAAAGAAAAGAATAACATTTAAATGTCTTTTGTATTTGAAAAGGTCTTTCCTAATCTTTCACTCGGCATCCTTCCTTCTTCTCATCCTGCCTGGAGTGATTTTGGGCAGTGTAGTGTCAGATGCGCTGGTTGAGAACGGACATTAGCAAAAATAACTTGGACTTGGTAACACAAAGTGTCATATAATTTTATTTTAATGCTTTTACTTTTTTCTCCTCAGAGCTCACACAAATTGAGGACCCAAGGGAACAATGGAGAAGGGAGCAAGAACGCATGCTAAAGGAATATTTAATAGTTGCCCAGGAGGCACTCAATGCTAAGAAGGAGATTTACCAAATAAAGCAGCAGCGTTTTGAACTAGCCCAAGAAGAATATCAACAATTGCACAAAATGTGTGAGGATGACAGCCGTTCCTATGCCAGCTGTAAGTTAATCTTGCCTTGATTTTATCCACCTGCCCTCACAAGATGTGTTGTAAGAAATAGTGTGAAATATTTCAACCACTTGATTCTTCTCTGAATGAAGGTCCTGATTACAGCAGTGAAGGGCCATCCTTTGACTCTGCAATTCAATGTCTTCCAATTACTGTTACATCTATTACAACAGAGATTTAACATTTAATAGGGATAAATGTTAACATTAAAAAAGGGATATAACATTAAACAGGCATATATCCCAGCTGGTGTTCTATCCATCTTGGAGCCAGCTGTAATGATGCTTCCTGCAAGGCAACAGAAGGCTGAATGTTGCTGGATCAGTTGTCTATCTGCGCTCCTAAACTCAAAGATTATTTTCCTCTTGACATGGGAGGGAGCCATCACCTTGGGGGAAACCTTCTGTGGATCCATAGTCTGTTTAGCAAATTTATAAAGTTAGGGACAAGCTGTTGTGTTCAAGAGTACCTCTGACCATGAACTAGGAAAAAATATTTCATTAATTCACCTCATTCTTGAGTGCCAGCCTCTGATACTGATGCTGGTGATACAGAGCTTTGATTTCCTGCCCTTTTCATTCTTCAGATGTCTCTGGTAACTTGGAGTAGATGATACACTTTTGCTGAATTCTGAAGATGTTACACCACTGTCATGGCTGTTGGTTGGTGCAGTAAGACAAGGTGTCTTTGTCAAAGAGTTAACCAGACTAGTTCAAAGAAATGGACATACCCAACAGCCACAGGGAAAAGTAGTGGAGTTTTACTGTGTTTTGTTTTGTTTGTTTGTTTGGTTTTTTAAAATTGGAGTTTTTCAATGGTGGTACAGTTGTTGTTTTGACTGCAGGTTTGCTGTTAAATGCTAAGGAATTAAATTAAATTAAATGCTAAGAATGGGAATCTCTGCTTTAGCCTTTTCTGAAAATGTTCAAGAAATCCGACTGTGGAAGGGGGCTTACAGCAGGTGTCTGGATAGAAGTGTTTAGCTACTGATTCACTGGTATTTATTAATTCAAGGTAATTTCTACATGTGCCAAAATCCTGAATAAAATATATTTTCTAGAGCTGAGGTATCCCAGATGGTTTGGACCAAGTATTCTGTTACTGTTGAACTGGGATTCTCATATTTTTGTTTAGTTTATATATATGTATTCTGTGATTTAGTTTGTGACATAACTGAACAGTTGTGACTAGTCTTATTTCACCCTCTCATCTTCAAGTTTCTGAAGAAGTAGCAAGATGTTTTCCTAATAAGAAAGAATTTTTAAAAAAGAAATTATTGTTTAAAGTGTGTTTAACAACTATGTAAAGACATGGAATAGAGTAAAAGGTAGTGTCATCAGTATTTTTTGAGATTATAAAATCTAAATCGACATTTATTGCAAAACCTTTCTAAGACCTTGGGCTTTTTGGTTTTTTTTAATTTGGAATAGTTCTGTGGGATACTTTGTTGAATTACTTCAGGTGAATATGCAGAAAGAAACATCTGTTGAAGGTGAAAATATACTAGAAAATATAACCTTTTTCATAATTTTTAAGCTCTTAAAAAAACAAGTTATTTGAAACAGGAACAAAATACAACTGAAAATGACAAAATTGGGGGTTATCTGTAATGAAAGCTAATGCTATGTCAATTTACTTATTTTATCAATCTTCTTCTGATAGTTTGGGGTTTTGTGGGTATATCTGGAGTTGATAATGAGAATTAATAAGTGCAATTACATAAAACCATTTGCTTGTTTTGAGGTGGAAAAATATTTTAATTTTCTACTAATGTGTTAATATATTTTAAATTGGTTTAAGGTCATATGCATCTCTTTTGAGAAAATGGGATGGGCTGATTACTCAAAATAATTTTTTTAAAAAAATATCCTTTTGGGGATTACTCATGCTCTCAACTCAAGATTCCCAAAAGCTTCTTTTCCACTTACTTTTCTTAATTTGACTCCTTCACTCCACTGTGGGATGTTTGCCTCTCCTTTTATTGTGCAGAAATATTAGGCTTGTGATTCGAGTGCAATTACATGACCAAAGTTTGATGCTTATATAGAGAATATGTTTGCCTCCACCACCACTTGTTTCAAGTTGTTGCATTAAAAGAACTAAAACCTCACAAAGTGTTTTCCTCCACTTTGCTTGTGGGTGCTGCCATTGACTCAGTGTCGTGTGCTTATGAGTGGGAGGTGGTGTGAGCTCAGCGTTGTGGGCTAGCAGGGAGGTGCCCATGCAGCAGTTTTGTGACTCAGTTGTGATCAGCACTGTTAAAAAAAAAATCCATAGAAAATCCTGGATTTAGAGAATTAGTCCAGGCATGACTACTCATTTTGGCAGGTTCCTGCACGCTCAACATGACCTTGGCATTGCAGTATTCTTTCAAGAGTCAAAAAGCCCAGTACAGTGCCAGACACGGATATGGGTTTCTGTGCAGCAGCCTTCAGCTCTGCAGAAGGATGGAAGGTCTGACAGCACAACCCCATCCATTCACATACCAGGCATTTTTCAGTGAGCCAGTGCTTGAATGGCTTACTCCAAAAATCATGGTTGTTCTTGCCCAGTCTGTCCTCTAGGATCTTTATTTCATCTATGTAGGCTTTAGCTTGTAATTGTTGCCTGACTGTAGATACCCTGCATTAAGAGCTCACTTGCCAGGGTTGATTTGTATTTCAGTTCCCTGCATTGTTGCTTTAGAAGGCAACTTCTCTCCAAAGCTGATGTAATTTTGTTCTGACAATATTTTTTTTAAAACTTTCATCCCTATCATACCGTTAATTCAATGTACCTAGGAAGTAACTAGTAATTGTTAATATTACACAAATTGCTTGTGTCAGTAGACGCCATCATCCTGTCATAGGAGCTAGATGCTTTTAGGAAATATGTGGTGCTGTTATATACAATTTTTGGTGTTGCTCAGGATGAAAAGTTTCAGGTGGGCCAAATGGAAATCTTCAGTTGTACTTCAGCACAGAGGATAATTTTAGAACCTAGTGACTTGTAAGAAAAAGAATTAATGCAATGGTTTATTAAACAGTGCTACATCTTAGCAATTGTATTAAAGAAGGGGAAAAAAAGTAAAATGCTGTTTTCCATCTGTTTAGCATTCTCTGGATTTTCAGCTAATACCAAGTATGACCCATATCAGATTAAAGCAGAAATAGCCAGCCGTCGTGACAGAGTGAGTAATCTTTTTTCATTTTGTAAAAATATGAATTAGGCGTAGGGAGTCTGTTTTACTTTTACTTTAGCGTTTTCGCTGACTGTTGCATGCATTTATAGAAGTACAATATTGAAAAGTGTTTTTTGTTCTAACCTTTTTGTCTGTATTAACTGCATTTCGGTGACTTGTGAATTAATGCTTTTTCCATGTTACAAGTGCAAACATTTTTGTCACAGATGTCAGAGGCAAGCTCAGCCAGGCTTTCAGAAATTGCTCTCTCTCTATGAACTGCCACAACTAGTAAATGCTCTGCAGCCAGATTCTTTCAGGTCAAACTCACTGTCTTCATACAGTTTACCCATTTTGAGTGAGGTTTCACTGGATTGTAGGTTTGGCCACTTATTTGGAAATCTCTTCACAATTCAATAGACCTATTGGCCAAATAGAATTTTTCAGCTGGTTGGCCAGAGCACTTTTATGAAGAGAGGGAAGTTCAAGTATTCTGACAATGACAAGCAGTTCTCTTACAAAAATGTTACTTATTTATACATTTTAAAAAAAAACTAGAGTCATGGTTTTGATAAAGAAGTATTTAAAAAAATACTTATCCTTTCAGGATAGTGTTCCATTTTTGTTGTAGAGACCACTTTTCACATGAGTGCCTCTGAAAATAAATCCTGTTCACCACCCTTCAAAGGCATTTATTCTGTCTGTGTATATTTATTACATGCTGACTAGTGTTTGCTTGTTTTACATACTCTAAATATCAGCATATTCTAAACAAGAAAACAAGCCTTATTTAGGTAATATTTGAGGATAATAAACAAGGTTTTCATTTATGACTGTTTTCCTTTCTTCCTCCTTAAAACAAAATGACCTACTACATACATAGATAGTATGCGTAGGCATTGAGTTGTTTCCGGAAATGGAATGAAATAGGCACTGTAAAGTTTTTGTGTACATCACATGATCATATTCTCATCTTACTTTTGGTAAAAAGTAAAGGGTATAGGAGTGTTTGGGGGCTGGTGCCATGAATTTTGACGAAAGAGAGAGAGAGCTCTGCAGGATGGTGGGACCCTGACAGTCCTGGTTTGCATCCTGATATTGGTGCAAAGCCCCTTCCACTTGGAATAGAGCTGAAGAAAAAGATATTTTTTACTTTTAGAAAGTTTTTTACTCTCTTTTTTTGTTAAAATCTTTTTTGTAATGATTTTGTCATTTATTGATGTACATGTGAAAATCAAGAGCGCTCTGGTTGAATTTTAGAAAATATACCGAGTTTGGTAGCTTAAGGAGAGACTGCTTTTTTCTTCCATCCCTGCTGCTCTTTGGGCTCGCAGTTCAGACTTAGCCTCACTACCACATACTGAAGCACCCCTATTCCCCTCATTTGTATGCTGTCCCTTGCATTTTCCTCCCCCTCTTGCCTTCAGTTATCTGTCAGCTTTGGAGGGCAAGAAGCTCTTCCTCTGCACATCATTCTTGGCTCTTCTATGGTCTGCACAACCTACTCAGGTAACTGTTTTCCATAAAACCACAAGAATAGGTTTTGGAGACATCTTTGCTATGTCAATTTTGATTTATACTCATTGGTGGGATCAAAATAAGTGACAAGGGGATTGAGAGGGCAGGATAATATAAAAATAACTGTAGAAAGCCAGGCCACCATTTCTGGATTGAGAGGGCAGGATAATATAAAAATAACTGTAGAAAGCCAGGCCACCATTTCTGGGAGAGAGACTAGTTCTGCTGCCAGTAATTTTGTTTTCCTGGATTGAGAAATTAACAGCATTGAATGTTTCATCTTTTTTAAAGTTGACTAAAGAATTGAAGACAGTTGAGGAGTGTCTTTGCTACAAAGGGAGAAGAAAAATTGTATGGATTGAAACTTGTTAGCTGTTAGCATAAGCTACTGGAGAAAGGAACATGATAGAATAGCTGAGGAAATTGATACTTTGAAAGCTGAATGTTTTGACTGCTGTGATACTTAGGAAAGTCTTCTCTTATTTTAATGCAAAATTTTAAAGGAAAAAAAATAACTTAAATTATCACTTCCAGTTCTTTAAAGTAGCTTAAGATTTTGTATTTAAAAAACAATTACTTTTATTGTGGAAGTTACTGTTACTTATTTTACTGTTAATTATTTTGTATTATTCAGCTTTCTAGGCTGAAACGAGAATTGGCACAGATGAAGCAGGAGTTGCAATATAAAGAAAAAGGAGTGGAAACTCTGCAAGAGTAAGTTAAGAGTTGATGGATTTTGTTGGGGTATGGGTTTTTTCTTTTATTTGCCTTTGAATGAAATTCATAGAAAAGTGATGTCAAAAATAAAATACTAAATGCTTTGCTTCACACTTTCTGCTGTGATAGTGATGCAGGGTGAGAACAGTGGAAGGATGGAAGAAGCGTTAGAATTGGCTGGAATTGTGGTTTCACATGCAAATTGAAGGTTCACATGCAAGAACAGCTTTATAGGCCATGTTCTTTAACTCTTCCTTGAGGTACTGCCAAACTGGAATTAGATTTTAAAAAATACTTTCCAAATACTTTTTGGAGATACCTATTGCCTAGAGCACAGCTCAAAGCACCTTGCTGTAGAGTAGTTTCCCCTTGACAGTGCCTTTGGCTTGAAGGCTTTTTGGCTGGGCACAGAACTTAGGGGGAATTCTGTTCACCACAATTCTGCTTCTCCCTGTTAGCTGTTGGTCAGGTCATCTCATTCTGCACTGTATGGCTGATTTGTGCTTGTACTGTAAATCTAGTGGTCTGTGAGACCTTGGATTGTGTTACATGTGTCCAAAACGTCTGCATGTAAATGTGAGTCCTTGTCTCCTCCCAGTAAGGAAAGGAAGCTCAGGGCAATTTGCCACTGCTCTCAGGGCTGTTAGGCATCCCTTCTCTGTTTCCTGCATGCTCGGTGTCAGGGGTTGTGAAATGTTGTGGTGACCCTCTCCCTGCCACTCTTCCTGCAGGCCATCTGATGGGAAGGGAACTGTGTGATTTCATGTGTCTGTTGCTTAGCCACCTACACACGTAGCTCATACATAGGATGCCCAGTGGGATAGGGAGGGAGGTTGCCAGGCCATGAAAAAGATGGCAGGTAAACACAGGTTGTTGTGGTTTCCAGATCTCTTCAGCAAGGTCAGCAGCTAGACCAAGAGCTTGAACAGCCCTTGGATCTACCTTGGTTTTGTGGCTATGCATTTAGAAACCTTGGCCTTTTTTCCAGCATGCATGTGAACAAACTGCCTAATGCAGGACTTTCCTGAAAATGTTGGAACTGTGGCATTTGTAATGCATTTTGGAACATAAATGCAGCAGATGCAGAAATATTTCGGAGCTTTGGATTTATTGCATTGGTGCTGCAAAGCCTGAGCTTTCACTTCATAAATTCTGATGAAATTCCAGGGATCTTGGAGCAGTTACTGATTTTCCACTTTTGATTGATACTACAATAACAAATTAAAGGAAGACTCTCAGATATAACTTTTTTAAAAGGAGTAACCTGTGCACTTACTATTTTGGTGTGTTTATTTTTTTTAAATAACAAAGTTTTCTATTTTTTTTACATGAGGCTCTTTTGTTTTATAGTGCATTTAGAAAGTTTAATAGAAGAAAACTTGTTCAACTATAGTACCAAAATTCTTAATTGGCAGATACAATGTAATAATTTTCAGGCATAAATGTATTTTTATTGAAGCATTTCAAGGGAGTTGGGGGAATTGGTAATGTATGATATTAACTGAAAATGAGTAAAATAAAGCACTCCAAGTATTTGCAGTTTCAATATGCTAAGTAATATTTTAAATATAGTCAACATCTCAGTATGGTGGCCTAGATGTGTAAACAGTAACAGAACAAAGGCAATTTTGTCTTATGATTCTTAATCATATTTTGAATAAGAATTGCTATGCCTTTTCTGCTTTTTTAATTTGTTTTCCTCCTTCTGGTTATTGGGTTATTTTAAGGGTATAGGTTCAATTATTTTAGAAAAGGGCTAACCACTTGACTAGGATAATGAAAGTATTTGAAGGTCATTTGAAACTCAATATTGTTTTAATTAGTATAATTCATTTAAGATAGTCCAGCAAAGTAGTGCAACTTTTTGAAAAGTAAAGTCTGCAAATGATTAAGAATACAAATGTTAGTCTTGGATTATAGCCCAAGTCAAGTTGCCCATGATCCAGCATGGGGTTATAGGAGAGACATTCAAGAGAGGAATTATTTTAAAGCATATCTGATCAGTCAGTGGTCACTGCAGTCACACAGTTTGAAAGTTCAGGCATGACAACTCAGTGCTTCAGTGCTGCTCATTGCTGCTGTTGCTATGGTTGCCCTTTGTCCTGTTGGTGCATTGGGTGGCACTTGTTGCTTGCTGGAGCTGGGGAAAACCTTTTGCCTGTGTGTTACCTGGAGCTGAGCTCTGCTCTCTGCAGTGACTTCTTCATTTGTGAAAGAGACTTGTGGTTTTGGTTTTGTTTCATGCGCTTAAGTGGGTTTTTTATTTGCCCTTCTAGTGAGATGCATGCGCTTTTTTGGGAATATTTTGCTCCTAGGAGGAAGTGAGACAATTGGAACAGTAGTTACACTAACAACTGAAGAGTGGAGCTTCTCTCACCTCCTTGTGTAGTCAGTAGACAAATTAGCCTTAAAGCCTAACTGGGCTCAAGGCTGTCCCTGTGCAATCTCTCCCCTACCTCCTGCATTTGTTGGGAGAGAAGGGTCACTCAAGTCAAGTACCAAGGCTGAAGTAGTTTAGTTTTTCCATATCCTCAAAGTAAGTATATTGTCTTAAAAGAAATTCATTGCTCCTTCTTCAAAACAAAAATGTTTTTGTTCTATTGCCCCCTACCCCACTTCCCCTTCCCCTTTAAAGTTTAGTGCATTCTAGATATTTCCTTTCTGTTACGTTTTCTAGATTTTTGGTTGGCATCATTCTTCTTCCTTATTGTGCTAAGTCAAATCTTAAAGTAATTGCCAAACTGCAAATGGCATTCATCCTGTTCAGGTCTTTTAGAAGCATGTACATCACTTTATTTCAAGTGTAAGCCAAGAACAACATTAGGAGCCATTAAGCTTTGGGCTTTACATTTGGCTGAATGTTAGCTTTAAAAGTCTTACTAAAATGGCATCATGTGCAGATATTGGAACTTGCTACCAGGTGACTCTGTGCAGCCTTTGCTTGGTATAGCTCTCAGAGAAGAGACAGCTTTTATGGAGAGGGCAATTGAGTTGCTCAGTATTTCCATCATTTTATGTTGCTGTCTGATTCAAATGCCTTTGTTAAATGCAAATCTCTTACATTGACATTTTCCATGTATGGTGTCTGCCTTAGACTGTGTTTTGTTTTCTGTTCTTTATAATTTTAGTAAAATGGCTTAACCATCTTTGAGAAGAATGAAAAGAAAACAAAACCACAAAATTACTACAGAAGTGGGATTTTATGAGTGGGGGTGATTGAATGGGGTTTTGATACCTCTACAACTTCAATACTATCAGAATTCCAGTATTCATAGAGCTGCAGCTTTTTATCAGAACAGTACTTTCTACAGTTTCATCTAAATTTGGCAATGTTGTGTGTGATAAACCTTTGGACGTGGGTTTGTGTTTGCCCAGTGGAGACTTAGGTGTGCTCACTGTTGAAAGCTTGCACAGATCCCACCCTGCAGGATGGTGCAGCTCGGCCTCCGCCAGCACCTTTGCCCCAAGGTGCATCTGATCCTGTCACAGTCCAAACTTACAGGGTTAAATGTGAGCCTTTTCTGGAACAAATTCCTTCCTCTGGCCTGATAGAAGGGTCTGAGAAGGAGGAGCAGTTCCTTCTCCCCTGTGTTTTCAGTGACCCTGCTGCTCCCCAGCAGGAATTTTAGAGGAAGAAGGCATTTAGCAACAAAGGAAATGAAAACTTGGCCAGTTGGCCAGGAGAGCAGAGTGAATGCTGTGAGAAGTTGGGAGTGACAGGGAATTAGGACTGGCTAAACAATTTGTAGCTACAGACTAATTTAGAGGTTAGGAGATCAGACAAAAACTTTAAAATTAGATTTTTGCTCAAGTACAGGCCTGTGCTTTGGTGGAGGAAAATGGGGAAGCACGGAATCTGCCCCCTATAGGACTGCAACGATGACAAACATTAATAGTCTGTGTATCCCAGAAACATCTTTGTACCCTTACAGTCTTGCATATTACTTCAATATGCTTGCTATTCATACAAATGTCTGATCTATATTTGTACCATGCTATTTTCCATTAATAAAATGGAAGACTCTGTTAACTCTATGGCTTTCAGAAATGGATCTTTATGAAAAAAAAGGAAAATAATTAACAGACAATAAATAACAGGTAATTTTGTAAACTACTTTAGTCAGTTTGGGTTGACAGCAATACTGGTTTAAGCATAAATATTTTTGGCAGTAGGAACTTCTCTGATTCTTTCCTTAAACAAATATCAATTCATAAGCTGGGCTCCAAAGTGGCGTCCAGGAACATGATTATGTGGATAACTGGACAGAAATCTGGTTGAAATTAAATAATTTCCTTTTCCTGAAATGCCACCTTAGTCCTGGCAAACAGAATAACGAGCAGTTGTGTAGAAGGCATTTTCATGTCTAATATTTGAACATAGTTCTTAACATTACAGTTAGCTTCAGATAAAAATATGTTATCTTTTTCATGTGACTTTTAGTGAATTGGATTAGTTGTTTTACCATCGTTTTATCTGCTCAGGATTTTAACTAAGATTAATGAAGACTCAAGGAAACATTTTGAAAACAAAACCAAAAAAGCCCCAGCTTTAATACACATGACCTTTGAGTCCATTCCTGTTCTTGAACCAGTGTTCATAAAAGATTGTATGTTTTCTAATGTAACTTGAGGAAATTTGTGTTCAAAGAAAAATCTTGAGATTCAGACCCTACTTTGTGTTATCTCCAAAAACAGTAACTGTCATAAAGAACCCAAACAAATTAAAACTGTAGAAATCAACCTGTTTTTCCCCTAAATATTGTGAGCTATATATTAAAACCACAGGATTTTCATTTAGCCCTTTTGATTTTTCATTTTAATGTTTGAATTTTAAAGCAAGTAATCAGATGTAAGTGGAATTGCACTGCTTGTATTTTAACTGGCAGAACATGCTGAGAGACTGTTCTTGACACTCTTAGTTTAATATAATATCTGTCTTGAAACTTATTAGTTAATCTCAGTATTTTAAATAGAGTTTGGATATTCTTCTGCATGTATAGCATACCCTCTCCTACTATATCTTTTTATAGATTGATGTCTTTTGTGATGAATGATGTATGTTTTTATGTTTTTATCTTTAATTCTGTCAACCTGACATACCTTTTCCTGAAGCTGTTTTGTTCTTAGAGCTGGCCTAATGACCCTTAAACTTACCACTTTTTCTCTGTATATATTCCTTTTATGCTAGATTAACAGGAAAATTGAGTTTTCCAAAATTTAATGGGAACTTTACATGATTTTCAATAATTGCTGTAAATAGCCTGTTAAAATCCCATAGCCAATTGTTGTAAATCCAAGACCAAATAGTTCTTCTAATAAGTTCACTGTAGTCTCTTGTCTTACTTTTTATCTATAAATCAAAGCAAATTATCAAGATGATACACTGGACTAGTCTTCTGCATCCTGATATGTTGTCCTTTACTATTGTGAAATGTTGGATAAAAGGCTGAAAGCTCAGCCCAGTGGATGTTCCACTTGAGAGATTTTAGTATGCCAAGGTGGAAACATTAGTATTATTTAAGTCTTAGGTCATGACTTGTGCTCTTGCTTCTTGCTTAAAGATTTAAAATCTTCTGGGATGTTCCCATATCATGTTTTTCAATGCAGAATGATAATGTCTTATAGATATCTTATGGAAAAGATATTCAAAGAGGCCTATAATGACAGGAAGGTATTTGCAATAAAGTTTTAGGCATTAAAAATTTCTTCCTGAGAAAATGAAATGTTTTTGTTAGAAAGTTCTAAAGCAAGATCAAGTAGAAGCCCTGGAAGAGATACTGCAATGTGTGATGCTGCATGAAAAATATAAGTTAGACAGCCCATCTTTACCTTTTGTATGACTTATAGCCATCTAGGCTAGTTTTAAGTTCATTTTCTTTTTAACTTACTCATAAGTAAGCTCTGCATTAGGATATTAAACCCAAGAAATGTGTTGGTTTTGCAGAACCTGGGTAGATAATTGCTTTGCTTTGTCTTTAGAGTGGACTTGGCATTGAGTGCTGTGTTAATTCCAAGTAGAGTATCATTTTTATTCCTGGAAATGAAGTGGTACATGAATAAACAAGAGGTCTTAAAAAGTCCATGTGCTTTCTAATGATGGAAAAATTCCTGAATTTGTCTTAATATTTTCAACAGGATTGATCGTAAGATGTCAAATGCTCATACAAATTACAGATTGGATGAAGCACAAGCTATAATGAGTGAACTTCGAACCATAAAGAAAGCTATATGCACAGGTGAAAAAGAAAGGCAGGACCTTATGCAGGTAAAAAATATGCTACTGAACTACTAAACAGTAGTAACCTACCTCTGTTTCCTTCCTTGGATTTACCAAGTTTAAATAAGGATGTAGGATGGCCTAAACTGATTTTTCTGTTTGATAATTGCCAATAGCAAGCAGTTCAAAAAAGGTAAGTAGTCATTGTCTATACTGCGAGCACAAGACTTCATATGCATTTCATATTTTTGTCTTAAGTAATGTAGTTAACTAAGTTTCATTTAGCTTAGTGTTTTCATTGATTGTAGCTTTCTACTGTTGCTTTGTTGATGGCTGCTATGTAGTAATTACACTGAATTAAGAAAAAGCCTTTAAGAAAAATTAAATTAAAATTAAGAAAAAGATTTGCAGTATTTGTTTATAGTTTTGTTTTATGTCTCTTTGTATTATCTATAATGAAGTAGGATTGAGAGTTCATGTGCTAAAATGTTTATCCTTGTGTCAACCATATTTTTCTCTTTATATGTATTTCACTAAACTGGATCTCTGTCACTATCACACTTTTTGCCCCAAACTCTCAGGTTTATGTTAGTTTCAAAATGTTATCACAAAACGCTCAAAGAGTATGAATAAATACAGTAAATACAAGCTTGTATACACAAGCTTGAAATTGTTGAATTAGAGCACGAGGATTAAGGGAAGATACATACATGAGTAGTAGTCTAACTTTTGAATGGATTCTGTGCCGTGCCTCAAGCTTTCAGTTGTGTGTCCATGCTATTAATGTGATTGGAGCCTGATCCAAGAACAGTGAGCCTCTGCCACCACAGGAGCCTCATTATAGACTTGATTAAATATGCTGCATATACAGAAAGGTGATAAGGACAGTTCTCTTTACCCAGTCTTCAAACATTTGTTTGGAAAAAGGCATCTTTGTTACCTAAAGCTGTGGTACCATACTAAATTAACATTGTAATGCAATCATTTTATTTCAGTTTCCTCTTCAGTACTGTTTTTCAGGGTTTTTTTTCTTTTCTTTTTCTTTTTAGTTGTTAAATGATAATGGAAAGTTTATAATCTACATATAATGAATTTCCATAGTTACGCAGTTATTAAGTCTCCAATGCATTACACAAAGATCATCTGATGGACCACAAATCCTTGTTCAAGTAGACAGAACACTGAAGTCACTATGAAAAGTTTCTGCCTTGGCAACTTCTAACATACTTGTTATTTTGGGCTGGCCAAGTTTTAAAGTGATTCTCAGTCTTCCACATGCCTGGCTAGCAAGAAGTGATTAGAAAGGCAGTTCTTCATGGATGCAATAACACACATTTTAGGAATCTAACTGGTAATATAAGGACTTAAGTGTGAGATCTTGGAGCAGTTTAGCTACTGAACTTGTTTTTACTTTCCCAATGGATTTCTTTACCTATTTTCCTTACATTTTAAGTCCTCAGTGACAGTAAATCCAGCTGTAAACATTGAGATGCTTTGAAAACTATATTTGGCAAACCAAATTTAAATGCTTGCAGTTTCTTTAAGTAGTGTTGCGGGAGTTAGAACACTGGGATCAAGGATTGGGCAGTACTGGCCCAACGTAGAGGACTAGAACGTAGAGGTTGCACAAGGCAGAAGCAAAAATGAAAAGTGATTCATCCTTCTTTATGGTGCTGTGTGATATACAGGAAATAGGAGTCTAGGAAGTATCTTTTTTAAATTAATGACAATCTATTGTAATGGAATCTAATAATAGAACATTAGACTGTATGTAGTCCAGGGGAATGTAGAAAACAGTTGTTCCACACAAGTGTAGCATGCAAAACATGTCCTCATGTTTTGTTACAATGGCTATACAGAATTAAATGCCATCATTTACAAAGTCTAGAGTTGTAAAAATGGTTTATTTTTGCCAGCTTACTGTGTTCTGCAAAAATATTTAGCTCTCTTCTTTAATTTTGACCTCCCAAAAAATTACTTTTGGTGTCACCGAAGTGCTATGCCTTTTAATAACTATTTGAAGATTATTGTCATGGATTTAGTTAGCTTTGTCAAATAAGTACAAGTCTATTTTAAATATCTTCCTAATAAGTTCAGAATTAATTTTTTAATTTTCCTATTAGTACTGGAATTGTATTGTCTTTGAAAACTACATTTTAAAGCTATTGTTCAGAAAAACTGTCTTAGAAAATCTTTTTAATTTTGAAATGTGTTAGTAGAGAAAGTAGAAATGCAGTGTAAAAAATACGGGGTTTTATTTCAGAGAAAGGAAACAGACCATCTTACTACTTTTTAATTTAAATCTGGCCAGTGTAAGCAACAGACCTAAACATAGTAGAAATGACTCAGTCTTGTGTAGGTGCTTGGAAAATTGTAGCTGTTGTAGAAGTATGATAATTGGTTTAGTTGTGTGGGAGAGAGTGGTCAGATTTAAATTGGATGCTGTGATTACAAATAAAGCAAAATATGCAGTGCTCTAAAAAAAGTGGGCAGACTTCTTATATAAAGTTGAATAATAAAGGTGTGTGGTTAGGTTCCTGAAAGCGGTGTGTTTCTCTCTCCTTCCCTGTCTCTTTCATAACTTTGTTTCTGTTCAGTATGCATATGCCTTTAAAATGCTGTCATCCTTTCAGAGGACTGGACTTTGGTTTTTGTTGGGTTTTTATTTCTTCTTTTTTCTTTTCTCTTTGTTACCAGTTAAATTGTTTAAATAGGTTAGATAGGAAGTGCACTGAAATTGTACAGAGTGCTTCCAGATCAGATGGCAACAGATAATGGGAAAATGACAGTGCTCATTTCTCTCTTTTTGGGTAAGTCTGGGCTGATGTGCCTAGAACTTCACATTAACAGTAGACATTAATGTGGGCAGTTCGGCAGTTTCTGTGGGATTGCCACAAACAATCCTTAAACTTGAGATGAAAGATTGGTTCTTCCATGTAGCTGGGAGGGAAATTAGTCCTACTGTCTATAATGACAATTATAAACTGTTTCTATCTAAAAATGTGCTAACTTGGGTGGTAATTTTCCATGTTAGAGTTGCTGGTGTCTGTTTCCACTCATCCAACTAGAAGGACTTAATGCATTTATGCCTGCCCTAGGGCATAGTCATCTGTGCATGTAGATGTAAGTTAAGGTGATGCTGCTTGGTGATTGCCACCTGGCAAATGCTTTCTCATTTTTAAGTAGGGGTCAGGATTCAGCAACTATGCCTGGATAGGAAGCCTGGCCAGCAGCCAAGTAGCCCTTCATTACCTGCCAGGGAGAATGCTAGAGGGCATCAGGAGCATACCAGGAGTTCATAAAGCAGCTGAAATACAGGCAGAAGTTCAGATTTAAGTTCTGGCATCAGGATCTGTGATAGTTCACATACTTGTAATGTAATATGCATTAGCCAAAGAAGGCAGATGGAGCATAACTTATTAGGAGAAACCTCAGGGTTTCTGAATCCTGAATTTTTGTTGATGCAACTGGCTATGCTTTACTGGGAAGAGGCCATGGTCTGAAGTTATTATTTCCATGTTACAAACCCATTAGGGATCCCTCTTGATCCTCCATACAGCAGGAGTCTTGACAGGACTGGATGATTTCCAGTGAGTTTTGAAGAAGAGAGTTAGACAGGAGTCTACAGTTTTCATAAAGTAAAAGTTGTCTTTCCCCCCGCCGTGTTGTGGAGCAGTTCCTTTTGCAACAAGTCGCAAGAATAGAGGGACACTAGCTGGGGATCTCTTGGCAATATAACTTGAAATTGAATTTGCTGTTTCTGTGCTGAGAAGAAAATATGTTGTTTGTCCTTCATACTAAAATGGCTTGGTTCACTTGGGAGGTGGCAGAAGAATTGGCTTTTTTTGGTGGACTCAAGACAAGTTAAGCTTCTGAAGGAAAGTGGTGGTAGCCTTGTCCCACTGCCAGCATGTTTGGCATTGCTCTGCACTGTTCCCTGTCCTGGCCAGTGCTGCTTGTGAAGTCTCAACCCCTCTCAGACCTGTAGAGAGCAGGCAGAGGCTGAAGAGGGAGCAGCACAAGCTGTCCCATATGTGGTGTGTACCTGTGTCTTTCCTTGCCATTCCCTAATAGGAAGGAAACTGTGATTTGAGGGGCTGTTGGGGAGGAACACAGACCTCTCTCTTGTGTCTGGGGAGCCCACTTGGTCACTCATCCTGTACCAGTCTGGGTGTTCTCCCTCTTTTTCATCTCTGGTGGAGACTGGCCTGGGGGAGGGTCTGTTATGGAGATCAAAGGGATGGACCATGTATGATGGAAATGGAGGCCATCAGAAAAAGCTGCATTTTCTGGCTAGTTTCAGGTCTGCTACAGTTCTATAGTCCTGGATGCTTCCTGGGCTCTGAAACCAGATGCCTTCATCTTCATTGTGGCCTTGCTCTTTCTATCAGTAGCAAACAGTTGCTGTTACACAGGTTCATTTCTGGACTCTAGTAATTGTATTTGGTGTAACAAAACCCAGCACTGTTGTATTATCCTTTTTAAACTTACACTTTGAAGACCGAGAGACCTTCTGATAATTGGATATGGACAGTAACCTCAGCTTGTTGCAAATCACCGCTAGTCAGAGCCACTGAAATTCCTGAGGAGCAGCCTTTTCCCATCCAGTGCTTCAGAGTTGTCCCTGACTCTGTAGTTCAGACACTAGAGTAAGCAGTTGTAGAAAGTTTTTTTATGTGTATTTTTAGAACCAAATTTTTTGATTGTTTTGATTTATGAATTACTACAGATCCAAATTTCTGTCAGTTTTTTTCTCTACATTTTTAGATTGTCCTTTATCCTGTGGGGAGAGGACAGAATGTTTTTAATTTTTGTTCTGTAATGCTTAGGATGTCTGTCATAAATGACAATGGGCACAGTGATTTTATTACTAATACTACATTATCTGTAATTTTTGAACAAGGGAATGCACAGAAAATGAAAGCAATACTAAAAATTTTGTTCTTTTAAAGGCTTTTTAAGAGCCTGTAAACCAAGTTTATATTGTCAAAAAAGTTATTTTTATTTTTTTGTATGATTCTGTTGTATTCCCCTTTCCCCTCAAAGACTGGTGTTTCTGCTTTAGTCTGATAGTTTGTGTCATTGTCTAGATATTTCAGTGATGTCTCTTGCTTAACCCAAAGTGTAAAATATCTCTTAACTATGTGAACCCTGGGTAAGAGAGCACGGGGATGATATCAGCTGTCATAAAAGTGCCTTCTATACAAGGTATTCATCAAGTTGGATAAGATAACAGTAGTGACTAAGGAGTGTAACCTGTGCAGAAGATGACAAAAGGGCAGGTGAATCACATTTGTCTTCCCTATCAGCTAACGTGAAGTTGACAGCTGCTAGATTTAAAGAGCTGCAAGCCATACATAAGATAAAGCATCAAAAGATCTGAAAGAAATAATATCAAGTCTGTTTACTATTATATGCACATTTTAAAAGGAGAGTTTTATTCCAAAGCAGACCTTTTGCATGCTAGTAACACAACAATGTATTTTATTTTCTGTAAATAGCTCTATATAGGCAAGCTATCAGTCTTTTAAAACAATTTTTAAATTGGTTTTCTGTTATTAAAAAGTATTATGGAAACAATTTTTTCTAATCTTTTCAAATGTCTTCTCTTTTAGAGCCTAGCCAAATTAACAGATGGATTCAGGAATAGCTGTTGTATTACAGATTCCCTGCAGGATCTCCAGCACAATTCTGGTTCACTCAGTGACTCCTGTTTACCTCAACAACACTGTGATGCTTGTTCTCAGACTGACATCACTGGAGAGGTATGTGAGTGTTCCTATGTGAAGCATTTGCTGAACAAAATTAGCTGCTTTTGAACTATAGCGATACAATTATTTGCTCTTTTATTTTAAGATTAAGATTTGCTCTTTTATTTTAAGATTAAGATTAATTATTTGCTCTTTTATTTTTATTTTATTTTTATTTTATTGGCTGGAGCAGAAGGAAAAATCCAAAGCAATACTGGTGGTCAGGGAGTTGCATTTGTTTGTTGTTTCCACTGTGTACAAGCTGTGGGCTTGGTGGTTCTGCTGCTTGAGCGTGGCAGGGGCGTGCTTGCAGCAGTGACAGGTAAAATCAGCTCCTGGACTTGGCCAGCCCAGCAGAGCACTCCTTGCATTACCACTTTAGTGACTGCAGATTCATCTTGGAGTAACAGCTCTTGCTTAGGTGTCCATGCACCTCTTCTCTTTATATTCCCAGCTCTGAATTACTGATACTTGTAATGAGGCAGGAAGGAAGAAAAATCTTTAACCAGCTGGAAGTTGCTGTAAAGACATGATTTTGCATGAGATGTAGCATTGTGGTAGTGATAGTTGTGTATTTTTAAAAAATTTTTTTTTTACATCTTGTTTTTATCATGCTTGTATTCTTTATTCATATACATTGAAGATGTATAGTAGATCTCTGCTCCTTTCCTCTGTCTAAGTCAAGGGAAGTATTTGTTATTCTCAAAGTATTTTACTTAATCATCAAAACCTCTGATGTAGTCCATTATACCTTTGTGCTCAAATATGCCTTTAAATATAATATTTGAGAAGAACATACTGGCATTCCTTGGAAATGGTTCAATCTGAATGAAATTGTGTACTCCAAATAATAGTAAGTAAAAATTCAGCTTGCATTAGTACTATGGCAACCCAGTTGTTAATCAGTAATAAAACATATGCTTCTGTGGATGACTGACACCAAAGCAAGAGGGCAACTTGTTTGCAGTTTGTTAGTGCAGTACTTTAGATGTTACTTTACATTTAGTTTGAAATCATCTCATTGGTTTTGCCATTCTGTTTCTTGTCCATTATATCTTCCTTTACTGCTGGCTAGTTGTCAGATTGGATGTCTCCAGAGGGTTCTTATAGAACAGGAAGTCTTGTTTTTGAGGAGATAGGCTCTTCAAGAATCTGAGAAAACTGAGCTAATGCTAGGCTGTCTTTCAGGGTGTTAGGCAGATGGTTCCTTTGGGGTGTCATTTTTCAGATGGGTGGTGGATGGGATTATTGATTTCTGAAACAAATTACCAGAAGGACCACAGGAGTATTTTCCCATTCACAGTACACAATCCAAGACGAGTACACTGTAGAAATTATGTTTATTGGATTTATACTTTTTGTAAGGGAAATAAAAATACATAATTATCTGAATCTTTTCACAGAACTATTGTTAGTGCCATGTGAGTAGAAAAGAGGTGGAGTTTTCCCAATGGGGTGATGGAGACACCAAAAGCAGTAGCTAGAGGAGAACTGTGGGGGTGCAGCAATGCACTTGTATAGGAGCTTAGGTTTTAACTCTTGTGCCATACACAAGCATCTGAGGAGGGGAGTGCTAATGCCCTAAACCAGAAATTGCTGTAGAAACACTATGCAGTAGGAGTTGCAACATAAATGCACATATTACAACTGCTTCAAGGATCAGGTGGTTTTTTTGTACTAGTGTTCAAAATGTTGTTACAAACTGATGTTGTAACTGCTGGGTAAAAAATTGCAGTACAGGGAATGTGATCTTAATTGCTTCTAATAAAGGTATTCAAAAAACAGCCATATCAAGTAGCAAAGTATTTCAATTAAAACACTCTTGTCTTTTAGACTTGGATGAAGTTGAAAAGCTTTGACCATTTATAAGTGATTCAATTGTCTTAACCCATGATTTCCAGGCTAGTAGTTTATTGAAAGGTGTTATTTATCTTCTCTGCTTTTAGCAATAAATTAGTTTTGCATTTCTAAGGCATAAAATTGATTTTTTATTACGTTTTTACTTAAAGCATAGAGGTTTCTTTAGTGAGTACAGTAAGGAAGACTAATTTTTCCCTTTCTTTGTGATGACAGTGTTTTAAATTTGTTTCTTCCTTTGTTTTTCCTCCTCTCCTTGCTCTTCAACTCTGCAAGTTTGGGTTTGATGACAAAACAAGACTTGTAGACAAAGTAAGGCTGAACTGGCAATATGAAGAGGCCAAGAAAAGGTAATGAAAGCTAAATCTATTGGGTTTTATATTTACTTTTATGATCAAAGTTTTCAAAGTAGAACTGGAACCAGCCTCCTAGCTGAAATGTCTTTAGGAAGACTAATTTGCTCTCTAGTAAGCAGTTCACAGATAATGAAAGTTTAGGTAAATATAAGAGTTTATCATAAGATTATTTAATTTTTTGCAGAGATAAAGGTAAATGTCAGCCCTTTTCTATACTTGTATAAACACACAATTGTAGTGGTTCATTTAAACTGTTTTACATTTTTTTTACCTGCTTTCTCAAACCTAGATATAAACAATCTTTAAACTTACACTTATCAGCCTAGTCTGTCAGGATACCCAAAGCTTTGCATAACTGTGTCTTAAGTTCAGTGTACTGAAGCCATGAAGAAGAAAGCATACAGAACTTCGTGTGAGATAAATGAACATAAAAATAAATGTTGAAATTGGAAAAAAAGTATGATAAAAAGATACAAAGTGTCATTAAAATAGATTGATTCTTCACTAAGTCCTTCAGTCTAGATGCTTATTGTAAATATTTCACTTGTGGAGGCTAATCTTTCAGTGCTTTTTTATGAGTTTATAGAACTTTTAAAGTACTATCTACTTAAACATTTTATTGGGTCCTCATTGAACCTCTTTGATTTCAAAATATTTGCATCATATTCAGGACAATAGTGTGGGTACAGATAATTACTTGAACTCAGTATATTGATGCATTTAGGATTATTTTGATTTGTTCTGGTAGAATATTCTGTTCCTGAATTTGACTAACACTTAAAAGATTCAATAATAATAAACTTTAAAAGTCATTGTTTTAAAATTTATATAAATATTGGATTTAATTTTCTTTTCAATGTGTCTATTCAACCAGTTTTTTACATCCCTCAGAAAAAGAGTTAGAAAAGTTCAATTGTTTTGCCTTTTTTTTTTTATATCATGGTAACTTTTTCTTTGGGGCAATCTGTAATGCTGTCACATCTCTTGGCAGGAATTGAAAGTTTATAGCTAGTACACCATTTTGTTTTTCTTGGAAAATTTACATTTGGACACAATACAGGCTTCAAAAAGTTAAGTTGGTACAAGCAAGTTAGGTAAACACAGCTAAATCTTCAGGATTTGTAGCTTGAATGGAAGTCTCCATGATACATACTGCATGTAAATACCAGTGACTGTTACCTAATAGAGGTTAAATAATTGATGAAAGAAAGAACAAACCAAAAATGTGTCAGTGTCCTGTTTGCTCACAGGCTAACTTAGCACTTAGTAGTCCAGTGATAATTAGCAGTTTACAGTTGCTGAGAGAAGAATGATAGAATTTAGTTTTATACTGTTCAGTTTAACAGAGCCACTGATGCTGTGAAGATTGTATTAAAATGCTTTTAGTTCAGCTTTCTGACATAGCTTTTCTGTGTTTTTCAAAACAAATCTCTTCTTGTTTGTTTATTACAGGAAAAAGATGGAGTGTGTTTTTTTGGAGGGAGTGAAGAGGTGTTGAGTATTTATGGGTTAATTTTTTAGTAACAAAGTGTTTCTCAGCTGGAAATGCCAAACATTTGTTTCTGCATGGAATGCAGTATTTCTGAACATCAGAAGTGAGCTGGTGTTTGATCTTAATTAAGTGTAGAAAATCTGGGTAGCTAACCTTCAACTAGAGAATGGTGATTGCAGTAAGAGTAGTTTTGCTTTCCCAGGATAGCAGCTCTGACAATGGTCTGTTATTTAGCAAAAGCATGCTAGTTGCTTTAAAAGAGTAGCCTTATTCTGCCCAGTATGTTGTACGGAAGTAATCAGCTTTCAGCTTTTGAGTGGAACTGCACAAAGCTCATTGCCCCTACCAGTTATCTCTGTGGTTGCATTCTTCATTTATCATGCATTCCTTCCCCTTAGCTTGCTGGCATTTCTGTAGGGCTTTTGTCTCTACTAAATATCTTTGTGTTCATTCTCCCTTGGCTGGTGAAATATCTACTGTTACTGCACAGTGTGGGTGACGGAATGTGCTGCGATGGATTAAATCTACAAAGTAGAAAATTAAAATGCTACAGTATGTCACAAATGTAAGGCAGCATATTGTGACTGTTTGCTTGTCAAGCGGGTGTGGAAACATACAGCAAATAAGTACAACAGACAAACTTTTAATGGGAGACTTAAAATGCACTGTAGGAGAAGTATGTCTTTTTCCTGAGAGGAAAGCCCCACAAACTGAAGGACAGTGTTGCATTTTAGTTGCTCTTGTGAATCTAGCCATATATAAGCAGAATATTTGCCAGATGTAGTAAGAAGTCTTTAAAAATTAAAATATGTTCTCTGTATATGGAGTCTAAGCAAGAAAGTGTAGTGCTGGGATTTTTGAATGAACTATCTTGAGGAATTCAGGAGATGAAACCCAGTGATTGCAGAAGAGTTGGCTTGCACTCCCAAAATATCCCTCCTCCCTTATAAAGGATAGTTTCATTTTAATTCCTCCTTCAAAAATCTCTCTGACTGCTGAATGGTTTGGCCTTTGCATAAATTAAGACATTCACATAGCTTTTTTTCCCCCATCACTTTCCCACTGGAAGGAAGTTGGATGATTTGCAATTTAATTTTTCCCATGGGTATTTCAGATGTTGTGAACTGCGGGTTCTGACATTTCCAGCACGCTGGGGAAGAGATCCTCTCCCCTGTTTCTGATCCAGGCTCTTGGAGGAGTTTTGTAAATTCTACTTTTTAACTCACCAATCATGCTGAAAGGAGGCTCAATCACTTTTTTTTTCCGCTCCGTACTCTTCCTCCTCCCCCATTCTTTCTAAATAAACTGTACCTTATTTCCATGAAATTTCTCCTCTCAGATCTGCCAGTGTGGCCCTCCAGAGAAGCAGGGGGGAGGGAGGACGGTCTTTTTGAACAGACAGCCCCAAGCTGCCTGGGTAAATACTGTTTTTAGTTTCAGTTGCTATTTCAGTGAGACCACCTCTCATGAAAGCATTTGCACACTGGAAAGTGTACCCCTCAAGCACTTTTCTGAACATATTGCTTCATAGCACGAGAAATCAAAAGCAAATTGTTTTTCTTTGATAACTCTTAAGTTGTGCAGTTCAGTAGAATGACTACATGAAGTATATTAGCAAATGTTCATGAAATGTCATTGCTGCAGTGCCTCAGTGATGTGTGTTAATCGGTAGTTGAAAATTAATCCCTCCAATAATAAGCAAAAAAACTTTAAGCTGTGGGGGGTTTTTTGTTTGTTTTTTGGGTTTTTTTGGTTTGTTCGTTTGTTTTTGTTTCAATACTCCAGTCTGATGGTAGCTACTTTAATGAACTGATACATTCAAACATCTTCAACCAGCTTACCTAGTTTGGGCAGTATTTATTTGTATCTTCTGTAAATTAGAATTCAAAGATGTTGTTTTTCCATTCATTTCATAGAGGCATGCATTGGATGTCAAGAGATTTCTTTTAGCCTTGAAAAACCTCTTCCTCAGAGATGCTTAATATTTCTATATTTGTCTTTAAGGATGTTACTTCTTTCTGTTCAGTATAGTTTGTTGCAAACTTGTCTCATTTCCAAAATTAAATTTCAGTTGGGCCTTTAAAATCACTGGCATAAGCAGAAGTGTGTCAGTGCAAATTGTGCTTATATGACAAAGTACATGTTGATTGGGTATTGATAGCAACATTCCAGTACTAATACAATAACATAGTCAAGTATTTTCCTTTACAAATTTATTTTGTATAGGCAGGTTTCAAGGTTTAATTACCTAATCTCTAGTGAAGTTCAGTGGATTTGTATGCTTTATTCTGCTGAACTAATCTGAAAATCTGATTTAAGGATGAAGTAATTTGTTTGGTATCACGTAACTACCTGGCTTAGGAAAAACCTAAATCTCTCAGTGTTGGTTTTTAAACATAAAACTTTTTCTTTGGGTTATAAAGGGAGCTTAGGCATGCTTTTGAACTTCTTTAAAGTTTTGCACTATTTTACCTGTGCATTTGGGAAAACTTGCTTTGAATAGATTTTTGCTGTTTTCGTAAAATCTGCAAAATGCCATTGGAATCTAATGGTTTCATGAGTTTCTTAAGCCAATTGAAGACCTTGTAGTTACTGAATGAATTGGGTTGTCAGGAAGGCTGAGTATTCTACAGAGCATACTCGTGTTGTCTGCCAAAGCCACAGTGGCACATATTTACAGGAACAGCCAAAATAGACACAGTGGAGAAATTCTGTGAGTGTTTGGCTGAGCTCCCCAGCTTCTTGTTCTTTCCGTTTCTTTCTTCGTCTTTCCCTAGCGTTCCCCTCTTTGGATATAAATCCTAATCATAATCCAAATCAAGAGGGTCAGTAAGTACCAGAAATTACCAAATCCTTCATTATGTGTCCTTAGTCCCACAGCCACCTCCTTTGGGTATTGCATGTGGGAGATATTCCCTGTTACCTGAAGTGTCAAAGAACTGAGTCCAATTATAAACCTAGGAAACAAAATAAGCCAGGCTGATTTATGTGATCTTAGCCACTGTTCTCTTTCAAATTGGAACATTTTCATTATTTTATCCCCACTAGTCTTCCCATACCACAGGTGACAAAGGCCTCAGTTCTAGAGTGGCATGTCAGCCAACAGCCAAGGCATTTAAATGTAGAGGAGTATTGTTTGGTTTCTTTTTTTCTCCTTGTAAAATTCAAACCATGTTAAGTTTGAAGAACAAGTTCCAGCTGTAGGATACCCATAATTTGTCCATTTTACGAGCATGAGTTAATACCTTGAATTGGTTCAGAGTATTTCCCTCCCCAAGATACCTGTCTTGTTCATAGTCTGAGTAAAAATCTAACGTGGGATAAATTGTGATTGTAATTCACTCATCTAACAATAAGTGATTTTTACTCACTTCTTATGCACTAATAAATATCCTCTTGAGCTCAGCAATATAACTTCATTAGTGCTGGGTTCAGATACCACCCTTGAAAGTGATTTTCTGGCCATTAACAAAATCTTTAAGGTTATTCAAGGTGTTTTCATTGACAGAAGGATTGCCCTGTTTTGTCAGGGGGAGAGGGAGCTGTGTAGAGCTATAATGATTCAGACATGCTACTAAATTTAATTAAATTATGTCTAATTAAATTTTGAAATACATGCCTTTTTTCCCCCATTATGTAGTTTGTATAGTAAACTACTGATCTCCATCCTCATGCTGTGTCTGCATTATATTGAGCAAGACATCATTCTAGATACCTTGGTATGGCCATTTCAAGTCAGTGTTTGCTCAAGATCATCATCAGGTTAATCATCATCCCATCATTGTCATCCCATCTGTGCCCTTCCCTTAACAGGAACTCCTATGTTCCTCTCTGAAATTTTTAAATACTGAATTAAGCAGCAAGTTGGCCTGCCTACCTAGGGTCATTTGATACCACCTACTCCAGTGAGGAATGCAAGCTCCTCAGCACTTGTTATGCAAGGATGGGAATGGGCAAAATGCCTGGAATGTCGATGGCTCAAAATTAACAGTTTATTCCACAGGAATATGTTAAATTGCTGGATCAATAGGGACCTCAGTATCTGGCATTAAGCCAGATAAAAGCACTCTTTTGTAGTGACTACAGTTAAAAAATAGTATCTTAAATATATTCATTAGGAAGGAAAATGTGTTTGAAAAACAGAGGTTTCATAAAGGATACTAATTTTTTTTCCACTTTAGGTTGCAATCTATGTCAATCTATTATATTGATTTGTCTGAGTGGATGTTTTAAGGCAGGTTGATATATGCACTGAGTTTGACAACACAGCAGCACTGAGAATGGCTGGTGTAGTATAAGCATAAAGTCTGGCATAGGCAAGCATAGTGAAATGACTTATGTATTGTGATTGGAAGAAAAGTTTTTGTTTGAGGAGACAGATTGCAGTTACAGAACATACTTAAGAGGACTTTTTTACTAAGTTCTGAGCATAACTAAACATGACTACTCAGATTTTTTTTTTGTAGTTTTGAGTGAATGAGACCATAAAAGCCTTTAAGGCTGTCTTTTAGCCAAGAAGATAAATATTAAAAAGTATGCCATTGGTAGCTTCATGGAACAACTTACCATACAGAGGGATTCCCCGGTGGAAAGGAAGCAACAAAATTGCCCCAAAACTTGAGTTCATGTGCAGGAAAGAGAGGTTGCAGAAAACTGGCTTATTGGTGCTTCAACAGATGCCTGTATTATATAGTATTTTGTACCTGCTTTTTCTTTTTGTAAAGGGAAAACTGTAGAAACAAGAAGGTCTAACTAAGAGTGTCGAGGGAGTCAAAGTAGATGCCTAATCAGATTTTGGAACTCTTCCATGATACAAACCTTGTCCACAGCAGTACTTTCCCCCCTTTAATAACAGCATAATTAAGTTATTATATGAGAACTTCCTACTGTCAAAGTATCACCATAACAGAAACTGAAGGGAAAAAACAAACTTTAAGCTGGAATGTCATACACAAAGGGAGTTACGTGCTCTCAGCAAGCTCAAGAGCCTAAATTAAAACCTCTTGTATTTAGTGAAGGTTGTGTTTTACACCACAGGCAACTGGAATCACTGATTTGCTAGCACTGAAAGAGGGGGATCTCTTCCCTGATCATACTTCTCTCTTCCTTGTTGCCTTCACTAGTGATCATTTACACCTGTGGTCTGCTTCTTAACCAGCTCACCCTGCAATGTAAAATAACTAGCAAAACAATTGAGAGTGTTAAAATGAAGGAACGGGTCAGTCCTTCAGCTGTCTTATGAAGAAACACGGAGACTTGAGATGAATCTCATCTTTTGTCCACAAGCTGTGTAAGAGCTTATGGAAACAATCAAGTAGTCCTGGCTCATCTGATTCACACTCACTTGCCAAGGCGTGATAACTCAATTGTACTGGAATTCTGTGATTCTGTTGAAAGGATCTTGAGTCCCTCTTTGTTTCATTTGGCATTGAACACCTGAAAATCAAGCTATATGTATTTCAGGAGTGTTTACTGAATCTTTAACAGCAGAGCAGCTTGGGTAGGGCACAGAAGGGATCCTGACCTGCTTGGTCTTCCTGGCCCTGACATTTGGTCAGTGGGATGAGGTGTTCTTCAGGAAGCTGCATCTGGAATTCATGCACAACAGCTGAAGTGTGAAATATGTAGACTGTATATCGATCCACAGTGGTGCTTTCAGTAGCTTTGGCAGGAAGTTGGTTATTAATGCAAGGAACTGGAAATGGTATTGAAGGGCTTGGTAAAGTATTCTGCTTTAGACAAAAATTTGTCATAATACCCAATTTCTTTACTTGCTAAAATGAAATCTGAGGGGGAGGGGAAATGACAGTGAAATTGTTATTCATACATGGATGCAGTCACTGCAGAATGGCTTATACTGATAGTTTATTCTTTTCCCCTGACAATAAGATGGCCAAATACTTCCCAGATGTCAGTAGGAGATAAACCTTATTGCAGGAGGTTTTGTATTCAGATGGGGGAAGTGTTACCTTGGTCATGTCTATGCCTTTTATTCACATCATGTTATTACACTGTGAATCTTCTGTTTGTGGGATATGTGCCTTTACCTTGCTTTTTTGTTATTAATTTTATTTCTTACCAGATATTTTTGAAAAAGATTATTTTAATGAAACCAGCGAACTGTATCCCACTTTTATGGCTGGCTTGAAAGTGCCTTTATTTATTTAAGGGTAGTAATCTTTTAGAGGAACTGATCTTTGTTTGAATGCTTCAGTTTCAAAGTGAAGATGAAACTGAGGTGTAAACTGCATAAATGTTGTACAGGTCTTGAGTTTCAAATGTTCAAAAGTCAGAAAACTAGATTTTCTCTTACTTACCTCTGATTTTAACAACTATATTCTAAAATGTCTAAATTGTCATTGCAAGACAGACTTAATACCTAGCAAGACAGACTTAATACCTGTCTTGTCATTGCAAGACAGACTTAATACCTCCCTCTTATGCCTAAAGAAACATTTGTGAAATGTCTAGCTTTAGTGTTCTTGGTAATATAGATAAGAGTTCAAAATTTGGTTTTAAAAGAACATTTTCTTAAAATGTTACCTGTGGAATTATTTTTATAACTGTTGTTTCATGTAATGGTATAGCATATTGAGATACAAGAAACTACTTTTAACTATAAAGCATACTACAGGAAAAAAAAAATTAGCTTATTTAATTGCGTATTTTTATGATAGCTTCATCTAAAGCCAGTTGTATTTTGTAACCAGGAAATCTTTTTTTCCAGACTGATGTTTCTGTTTTAATTGCAGCTTTAAAATTTTGTTGTTATTTGGGGTAGCCTAATATTTTTGGCCCCTTGAACCATTCCTCTATGAGGTGGGACATGATTGTATGGACCTGTCACTAATTAAGTGCCGTCACCTTCAGCTTCTTCAAATTCTTACTGCACTTTTGAAATCCCAGTTTAAGATCTGATTGTAGAAGTATGAGGAATGAAAAAATGTTCAGCTTCATCAGCTGTACAGGCAGTAAACTCAAGCTCTAAAATATTAATTGCTTTATTACAAAATGAGAAAGCTGTGAAGACAGATATTGTCTATACAGTAGATAAAAGCACTATAGTTCTTGCACATCTACACATGTAGGAACACTTGGGGTTGTTTACTGTTTTAAAAATACACAAAACAATTAAAAAAAACCCCTAAAACCAATCAACCAAACAAAACCCTCTAAAAACAAGCCCATCCCAAAACCCAGAAAAAAAATAATGCTCCCAAACCCCTCTAAATTTTCTTGGTTTCATTTTTAGAAGAAAAAAGGCACAATCATCAACAGGGTTCATGTTTTGATATTTTTTCTCTTGTCTTTCTCTTCTGCATTTTGAAATATATTTATCCTCTTTTAAAGAGTTTCAAATATACAACAGCAGCTGGCCTTGCTAGATAATGAATCCTGGCCAGGAATGGCTGAGGCGGACAGGGACCGTCTTCAGCTCATCAAAGAGAAGGAGGCTCTTCTTCAGGAGCTGCAGCTCATCAGCCAGCAGAGACGATCCCCAGAAGACATTGCACGTTTGGAGGAAGAAAAAAGACGCTTGGAGGATGAAATTCAGCAAGCCCGAGCAACATCTGCCCATGGGGCCACTGAAAGGTTTGGGAACTTGAATTGTTTCTTTATTGTGAGAGCTATACAGGTAGCTTCAAAAGGAAGAGCCGGGAATTTCATCGTGTTTAAGGAAAAAGCAAGTTACTAGAGAAATTTAGTTTCAGAAACGGGGAAGACTGCTTCTGTCACTATTTAATTCTGCCTTGAAATTTTCTGAAGCAGAGTTTCAGGGACATTGACTAGTTAGTTTTCCTTTCATTCATCTAAAAATTCTGAATAAGAAGAAGAAATCTGAATAGTATCTTGAAAGATGCTTGGAATAGGTCTGAGTGATACTGTCTGATAATAGAAACCTGAATAACAGTACCTGGATAGTGGAAGGTTTTTCTGTTCTTTGCAGTGAAGTAGGAGTCATCTCTAAAAGTGTAAGAAAGTTTAGCAAAGATCCTTTGCTATATTTAGTTTCTGCCTTATAACAGGAAAGTTAGATGATTGTGTTTTTGCTGCCTTTTATATACAGTATTTCCTTTTCATTTGCAATCTCAGCAGTGGGAACACATCCCAATTCTGACATTCAGAGAACATAGTAAGCAATGTAATCATTGAAAACTTAAAAATAAAGTTATATGCAAAATAAACAACCCAAAAGCATATTAGTGGAAACACAGTGTTTATTTCAAAGTTGCCTAATTTTTCCTGTAGCCAGAGAAAAGGACAAAACCTCTTAATCTCTTTTTACCATAGACTGCTTCCAGTGAAAACAAAAAAATACTTGTTCTTGCTTCTCGTAAATAGTGGTAAAACCTCAGCTTTGACACTTCAGGAAAATCTACAAGAAGCAGCTTTAATGTGATCTGTGTAAAGGTTAATATTTACACAGTTAAGACACTTTAAAAATATTTGAAAGTGCTTTCCATATACTGATTTTGACAACTTCAGTTTCTTTGAAAATGCTTACTTCAGACAGTAAATTCAGGAAATAAATAGAAAATTCACAGCCAGCCTACAGGTCAGTGTTATATATTTTACAATTTTTGCCATATTCTTACATTGGCTTTCCAGCTTAAACTGACAGAAAAGGGAGTTCACTTTACTCTGTCGTGTAGTAAGTTTTATTTGTTGTTTTTGGGCTCTCATATTAGGTAGTGCATACTATGTTGGCAAGAAGGCCAAGCTATTTTTCCATGGAGCTCATGCTGTGGAAACCAGCATTCCACTCTGGTACTTGATATTTCAAATGCTAGCAGAAAGTTGAACAGAAGTTAGAATAATACTGATGGGCACTCGTATTTTTGTATAACAAATTGGAGGAAAGCTTAACCATTAATAGCCTTGATTTTTGTTTGTTTTAGACTCAGAAATAACCAAAAATATTCCTAATTCCGCTTTTGTATTTCCACTTTGTTCTAATTGTGAAATACGAAGATGTTTCTTTCTTAAATAATTAACACTTCTTTTCTGTTACTGAGTTTTAAAGGCACTGAGTTATGTGCAGATCGAAATGAACTTAAAATCTGTATGACAGAGATGGGGGTTTTGTTGGTTTTTGTTTTTTTATAGTGTTGTTTTTGTCAAAATTGCCTGACAGCCTTAGTTGGAGGCATTTCTTACCTTTTAGCATAGGTACCAACCCTGCAGCATTGATCACTGTGGAGTGTAGGTTCCTAAGTTTGTTTTTTTTTACGGTAGATGGTGTGAATCTCTCTGCTTTCCCCTGCAAGCTTTTGAATCAGTAAAGTTTCTTGTGTCCATTTGTCCTTTTCTTTTGGTTCCTGCATGCAGTGCCTGTATGTTGTAAGTTCATAGCTGAGCTGGAGCCTTCCTTGTGCCACTACTTAACCTGGCCGGCGGTGCACAAAGGCAGGAGAAAAGCCTGAGAGCTGCTGTTTTATCCAGGAGAACTCCCTTTCTGTTGATTTTTAAATCCTGTTCATTAACATGTTGAATTCTAATGGCTGTTTTTGCAGCTGAGGAAGGTCTGAGACAGTCTAATAACTTTGATCTGCTTTCTCTGAACTGTCTGTCAGAATCCCCATTTCCAGCCACTGTGTGATATAGGGCTGGAGCTGTAAATTTTGTGGACATACAAGATGTACAACACAAATCAGAACACTACCCTGATATTATCTTGAAGTTTGGTGGTTGGGCTTGGAAAAACAAAACATCAGGAATATAATTCTCGATTCAGAAAAAGAGTAGATAATAGATAAAATCTACTATTTGAAATTCTAATAATGTCAGAATACTGAATTTAAGATATCTTAAATATACAGGTGTATGAGATTGATGTAATTAAAGTTACATTCCATTTGTGTTGTGGCAGTAGTACTGAGTATTTCAGCTGCTTGTTATTAAAATGGGCAAATAATAAGTTGCAGAATGAGATTTTTCTCGTAATATAGTAGTCAAGGTACTGTATTGCCTGCTTAAATATAATGATAAATAAATGCACCTGGAACACATAGAAGAAGAGCTTAAATTTGACATTGGAGGTTATGCTTAATAGAAGTTCTTCAAAAATTTTCATTTTATCTTTGAAATTTTACACTAATTGTCTTGGATTTTTTTTTTTTTTGTGACAAGGTGGAAGGGCATAGTATTTTAATAGCAGAATCAGGTTGATGCAAGAGAAAAAAATAATCTTGTAGAGTTTAATATTTTTACCCTTTTATGTCTTTTACCCTTTTAGGACTTATGACTTTGATGGAATGTATTTTTAGCATCATGACTTTTCCATTATGCTTCAGTTACTTTTCTTGTCTGGGAATTCTCCTGGAGTCTTGCTTCTTGTGTTCTTGCTGGAATTATCATCACTGCATATGAGCAGCATAAATTAAAACATTTCATTAAACAGTGCAGCTTTTTTTAGTATTCCAAACTTCAATGCATTGATTCCATATTTGGGAAGCTCTAGCACTTTTTGAACACTACTGTGATGAAGAAAATAGTAATATGTATGTGTTTAATTACAGGATACTGTTACAGGAGAAGAGAAATTGTTTGCTTATGCAACTAGAAGAAGCTACACGTTTAACCTCATATTTACACTCCCAGTTAAAAAGGTAAGTTATGTAAAATCAGTTTTGAAGTAACTACAGGGAAGAATATTAATAATGTATGAAGTTTATCTTTTTATACCTCTGTGTATATATGCCAAGTAAATTAATTTTTCACTGGTCTGTGGAATGTGATGATTTGAATGGAGTTTTATAAATAGTATTAATGACAGCTATTTAGTGCTATGTTATTTAGTCTATCTGGGAATTCTATATGTTAATTTCTGAAAAAGGGATAAGAACTGATAAGTTCTTAAAATCTGTTGTAATGTTTTTATAGTTTTACTATGGACAGATAGCATTCTTTTAAGTTCTGTGGCTTCTTAATATTCTGATACCTTCAAAGGTAGGGGGTTTTGATTCCTGGTAAGATGACAAAATTTTGCTATTTAAATACAAGAATGTGTTAAGACCCACACCAAAGTCCAGAATATTTTACATATTCACACTCAGAGCTGCCTTTTGAGATGCAGCTCTTGGGGATTCCTCAGTTTAACACCACAGCAGCATCAAAAGCTCAGTTCCTGCTGAGTTCCTGTCTCGATTCATCTCTCTCTGGCACTGATATTCCTCTCCCCCTTAACTGAGAATGGTAAGAGGAAGTGGAATAGGATTCATCCTAAAGTCTTTTTATTTTGCATTGGAAAAACATGCGAGAGTGAGGTTTACACAGCAGTTGGTCAGGACTTTGCAAATCCCTTATCTCTGGATTGTTTATGACAAACCATTAATGTAAATTTGAGCTGGGTCATGGTAATCTATGCTTCTGGTTTTACATTGAATTTTTTGAGCTGGAGCCTGCATTGGCCTCTTTTCTGCCAAATCGCAGCTGTTTACGCGTTGGAAGGAAGAGTAGGCTCATCCTGTTGTACTGTTGTCTTCAGGCACTCGCCCCTGATCTGGTTGTCACGTGTTCTGCTCCGAGTTAATACATGGCCATCCTTGAGACCAGGGCAAGAGACATGAGCTAGGCTTCAGAATGCCAAATCATCTTTTCATGTCACCATAATGAATACATGTAAAATTAGCGTTTTTACGTCTGCATTGGTGGTTCTGATTGTATTTGAAAGGGCATTTTTGTGTTTTCTCTTTCTTTGCATGCCATAGTCTGTCAGCTAGCACCCTCACCATGTCCTCTGGCAGCAGCAGGGGATCCCTGGCCTCAAGTCGAGGATCCTTGGCCTCCAGCAGAGGCTCGCTCAGCTCAGTCAGCTTCACGGACATCTATGGCCTCCCCCAGTACGACAAATCAGAGAGCGTTACAGACTACGGGCAGCATTTGCGCTTTGACATCATTCCCTTCGAGTCTCTCACCAAGGATGTGCCGTACCCTGATCCCATTGGACACTCCAATTTCAATAAGCAGCGGAGATCTCTGGATACCCCGCAGTCCCTGGCGTCCCTGTCGTCACGGTCCTCCTTGTCATCCTTGTCCCCTCCGAGCTCGCCTCTGGACACCCCGTTTCTCTCTGCGTCGCGAGATTCTCCGTTGGCTCAGATGTCAGAAGGTTTTGAGGAGATAGCAGGCATAGGAGCCCTGGAGATGCTCAGGGCTCAGACCACAGCCTTGGGTGACGACGATGCCCAAGGCACGAGCTCATCTCAGACGTCCGCTTACCCTCTGGACAATGAAGGGCTGCGAGAAATGGGACCACACCTGACTGCTGTCCAAACTGGTGCAGGTGAGTTTATGGATGTTATTATTTGTCATTGTTGGACACAAAATAAAGATGTCAGACTCCAGTTCAAAGGCAAAAGAACATCAAAAGGCTTTATTTACGATTCATCTAGCCTTTTTATAACATGCTGTGCTAAAAAGGCATATCATTGGTTCATAGAATTGACACCTCTCTCCGCTGGTTAAATAACAGAAACAACATCTGGCAGAGGGATTGGTATGAGAAAAATATTGTTTACTAGAAATGTTTTGAGTTATTTACAGAAATTGTCCTTGAAAGAAAATTCTCCCAAGGAATCTTCCCTTGGGAAGAAAAATCAGCCACTGACAGGCTCAAAACCTTTCAGACTCAGAAATATCAGGCCCACGATTATTTTGTTACATTGCCTTAGAAAATGTCATACAGATCTAAGCATGCCAGCACAGAACAGATTGTTCTTGAGTTAGGCTTATTTTACTACCATCAGGTAAAAATTGCTTGGTGGGTGTTAACCTGTTAAATGCCCAACCAAAACACAGGAAAATCCCCCAAACCCAAACTCCAGTTTGGGGTGAAAAGAGGTGAAAGATTAGAGGATTCCTTGTGAATAGATCTTAAAACAGCAGTGCATTGACAGGAAGAAAGGGAACAGAGTAGAGACTTTCATTGGAGCCTAGCCTACCAAGGACCTAGCAAGAATGAATAAAGTGTTAGTAAGGAAAAGTATGGGTTAATTACTTCTGCCTTAATTCTGATAATGGAAAGCAGCACAAACCCAGGAGAGATAGGAAATAAGCAACAACTATCCCCTATAAAGAAACCCAAACACAAAACATGAGGTGATGCTTCTGACAGTGCTTGAAGGCTCGCTGACTACGTGCTGAATTTGTATATACTCCAGCCCAGGTTCCCTTGTGCAAGCTCTGAGATGGAGCAGAAGCCACAGTGTCATGGCTATCATGAGTGCACAGTGCACACATGAGTAGGTGCTTCATCAGCAAAGGAGCATCTTTTGTAGGAGGTGTGTGAGATGTTGTGTATCTGCTTGGCTGGTTGTTTCTGAGCACCTGTGTGCGCTCTGATGGCAGAGGGGTGGTGGGTGCAGTTAACACAGCACACGCACTGTTGAGTTTTCCCTTCCCACTGGACTGTCAGATTGATGGACTTGCTTTAGCTTGCCTTGGCAGAAGCTTCTGAAGCACTGCATTGGGAAACATAAATTAGAGAAATCAAAAGAGGAAACAGAAAACTTTGGAAAAAAAAGAAACAAAATTAAAAGCCTGAGCATACAGGAACATGACAAATATATTTTCCTGTTTTTACCAGCCAAATGAAGAACTGCTCTTAATATGAAAAAGATAATCATGATAACATTTTTGTGTATTGGCTTGCTTGTTTTTTTAATAAAACCATACTAATAGAGAAAGGCTTTTAGAGTTTAGTTTAATATTAAATTTTGTGAATTCCATCCCATTTTTATATCGAGAGTTCTGTGTTAGCATTGTGTAGAACGTTGCGTTTGGAACTCATGATTCAGGAATAATACGAACCAGAGAACGGATTATACATACCTGTCCTACCAAAATCTTATTTGTCAAGTGATAATACAAAGGAGCATTGATGATATTTACAGAAAACCTTTCAGGTTTTCATTTTTAAAAAGAAAACATTGCCACAGTGGTAAAAACCCTGTATTGTTCAAAAGCATTTGAGTCTAGAGTCACCTACTTTCCTTAATGCAGCTAGTACTGCCAGAAGATACTACAGCAGAATTTACTTTTACTAGCTGTAAACATTTCTAGTGCCCATATTGTAGCTTTCAGACCAAAATAAACAGAATTCCAGAGACCAGCATGAAAACTTGTGCTTAAATTAGTGCTGTGAAGAGGCTTTCTTTAAACCTCAAATCAGACCACAGCATGTCTTCACCCATTGTGGTAAGTGAAAATATCTAAGTAGTTCATTTATAGCTTGTATGTGTTTCCTAGAAGTGAAGGCCTAGTGTGAGGGCCTAGGCAGCTATACAGGATGAAGGGAAGCTTTCTGCTTTGATTTTCCTTTTGTCAGTTCTGTGTAGAGAACACATTTCACATTTGTTTGAAAACCTCTGTGCTTAACCTGCTGTCAGTGCTGCGGTTACCAGCTCCTTGTCCAGAGGTTACAGCTTTTCTCTATGTACAACAGAGTATTTTGTGTTGCTTTTTGAGGAAGAATGTATGCTTAAAAGGTATCCAGGTCTTTCAGGACTTTATTTTTAATATTTGCATTTGAAAACAATTATTTTAAAAAAATTATCCTTTCTGATTTTTGCCTATTTTGAGTTCCACACTCACTAGCTGGTGGTTTGGAATTGAAGTGCAGTTGTTTGCAAGGAGCAGCTGAAAGTTTTGAAAGTATTTTGGGTTTGTACTTTTTTCCTGGAAGATTTGGATGGAGCATCCAGCTTGTACGCCAGAGCTGGGAGCTCGCAGATGCTGGGGATGTTGGGTTTCTCCGAGGCACCAGGCAGTGTGCCCTGCTGCTGCCACCCGATGGCCTGGCAGCAGAATGCCATGCTGGAATACAGGAGGTCTTGGTTCCAGCAAACCTTTGCCTGGTCCTTCACTAGGCAAAGCATAAGGTAATTTCTGTAATTTGCAAATGATGGGGGTTTGGAGGGCTAGCACTGAATGAACTGCATGAACTTTGCACTGATGCAGCACTTGAGCAAGTTCAAGGGGTTCTTCTGGAACTGCAGTTTTGATGTTCAGTTGCTGATCTGCTGTTTTATTGTTCTACATCTGTCACAGGGTCACATTGTGAAGTACATTTTCATGTGTGAATGGAGGGAATATGCTTGAAAACTTAAATCCATCATATATATATAAAGATGGGAGTGGGAAGAAACATGTTAATAAAATATTGGGTTTGAATATCTTCACTGTTCTATATACCAAATCTTTCAAATGCTAAATTTCTTTTAATGCCTAAATAATCTCTTGTTAATAAAATATTGTCAGAGATCTAAAGGGTGATTTATCATTGTATGCTTTTTGTCTTGTTTCTCATGCTGCACAACAGAAAAATTCACTGTAAGTGAACCTGAAATTTCTTATTGTGTGTTTCTCTGTGTGATGTGTTGGTTGTTTTGTTTTGGGGTGGGTTGTTATGGTTTTTTTTTTTTGTTTTTTTTTTTTTGAGTTGCATGAGAAGAAACAGGAGGTTCTGCTGCATTTGGTTTTGTTTGACATTTTGCTGTATCTGTTTAATTGTTACGGCATACTTAATTTTTTTGCTATGTCAACTAAACAGCACATTCACAGCTGTAGTTAAACTCCTGGGGAAAGCGTTCTTTGACCTTCAGCTTATTATATAATAGTAATACCTGACAGTGTTATGGTAGGTAAGGTCTGTTTTTGTCTCTGATTAATTTTTATGAGAGTGTTCTACTCTTTTATTAGTGCATTTTGAACTGACGTGCAGTATTTGTAGTCAACTAAGCTTGTGAAACATGCTTTAGATTTTGTAATGTGATCTTTTAGTGAATGAAAGTTTAGGCAAGTAATGACAATAAGAATGTTCCTTTATTCAGGGCTGTCTTATCTTTATCAAGCTTTGGCACCCAGTAGTTCTGGAAAATCATTTATTTGGTTTACTGATTTTGTTATTTAAATAAGAAAATGGAAGGTAACAGTCAGTCTTAGAAACCTAATTTTAAACAATCCCTTAGCTTCCAGCATTGCAGAGTCTGTAACTCTTTTCTTAAACCAAGATTTGGTGTGCCTTTGATCTTTACCAATCTTTCCTGCTGATTAAATTCCCACCCCTCCCAAAGTCAAAGGTATATTCTGGTGTTTGTATCTCTCCCAAATTTGCTGTGATTGTCCAGAGGTTATCAAGTGCTTCCGTGGCCTGCAGCTGGTGAGGAAATAATTGTCAAGTTGTTGACAATTGCTGTAATGGGTCAGTTTTTCATTTTATTATATTGCTGCTTGAGACCAGCTTTTCCTTCCAGCCAAGCTGGGAATATAAGCCTCCCAAGGACAGAGCCCACAAGATCTTTCCTCTGCTACGTTTGTACAGTGTTCACATAGGGGGTGAGCCAAGGGCTTATTTACAAAAGAGAAGTCGTCCTAGTGTAACTTGTTGAAATTAGTACAGAAATTATAGAAGCACTTTTAAAAAAGATTGTACACTTTTGTGAAGCTCATAATCTTTCCAGTGATGTAAAATTTTTGAGAAACTTTAGTATGTAGATTCCTCTACAGATTGCTAGTTTTGATTGTTCTTAAATACAATGACAGAATATTCTCCATAAATACCAGACAGCAAGGTAGGCTTACCAAATCAAAAGTCCTTTAAAAAAAGGAAAAAACAAAAACAAAACAAAACAAAACAAAAAAA